>JAQHUG010000111.1:4747243-4812182 GCA_028555095.1 Dicrostonyx torquatus
TTTTTTTTTTTTTTGGTCTGTAGGCATGGATGTAAGAGATTGTCTTTTTTATTTTTATTTTATGTGTATGGGTATTTTGCCTGCATTGGTGTGTGTGCACATGTATGAATGCAGGGCCCATGGAGAGCAGAAGAGGGTGTCAGATCCCCTGGGACTTGAGTTACAGCTACCTCCCATCCTGGTTCTGAGAATGAAACCCTGGTGCCCTGGAGGAGCTGCCAGTGTTAACCACTGAGCCATCTTTCTAGCCCCAGATTGTCTTTATTTGATTGCAATTATTAGTCTATGTGTGTGAGAGAGAGAGTTGGGAGGGGAGTCTATGTCTTATATCATCTGGCGTTGCAGTTGCCGGTAGTTGTAAACTGGCAAATATGGACAGCAAGTCCTCTGCTAGAACAGTGAGCACTCTCTGAGCCTGACCTCCGCTGGAGTCAAGAGGGAGCTCTGTAAGAAAGCCCGCTAAGCATGAGCCTGTGGGACCATGATCCAGCAAGCAGAATCCCTTCATAATTCCTGCATTGAGTTCCTGCCCTGACTTCCCTAACTTATGGAGTATGACCTGGACTTGTAAACCAAATAAATACATCTCTTCGTTCCCCAATTTGCTCTTCGTCAGAGTGTTTTATCACATCAGCAGACACCAACCTATAAGAGGTTGCTCTGATTGGTCGCTCCCTTGAGAAAATTTGTAAATGAGAAGTGGTGAGATTTTCTCTGGTGCAGTCGGAGTGGCCTGAGGGAGGAAAGAATTCTAAGGGGAGCTTAGGGGTGATCATTCACAGATCTCAAAGACTGGTGAGGGAGTACAGGGGTAGCCTGGGTTTCCTGACTGTGAAAACAGTATCATTGTGATGAACATCCCAGCAGAAAACTGATTTTGAGAATGGTGGAATCACCTCCATTTGGGGAAAGTCTGGGTATCTGTGGAAACAGCCAGGTGGGGGACTTCAGCTAAGCGATAACAACTCCAGCTGGATCATAAATACAAAGACATTTCTGATGGTGTAGAGCCAGTGTTTAGTGCACACAGGGACATGGGTTCAGGTCCTCAGGACAGAAGAAGTGGGGCATAGGAGAAGAAAGAGGAGGGGAACAAGAAGAGGAGGAAGATATGCCAGAGGTGGAAGAATAAGAGAGGGGAAAAGAGAGGAAGAAAAGGAGGGAAGGGGGAAACAGGAGCGAGAAGGAAGAGCAGGAATAAAAATTACTATTGATGTTTAGAAGGTGAATACTCAGCAAAAGATATTAGTAATATTATTGGGTATCCATTAAAGATTGATACTGCAGAAGAAAGTAAAAGTATTCAGATGGGGGCATCAACAGTTATTTGATCCCATGGAGATAGCAAACAAATGTGAATCTTCCAAGCACTCCTAGCCTTGCCAGGCCAGCCTTCAGCAAAAACTGTTTCCATAACACATCCAGAGTGGAGACTGCTTTAGAATGGTTCAGGGTGAAGACATGGAGACCGCAGTGTGCAGAGTGCTTCGGATGGTGGCGCATGAGAAAAGGCACAGCTCAAAGGAGAGGCAGAGAAGTAAAGTAGGTGTAAGGTGTGTGTGTGTGTGTGTGTGTGTGTGTGTGTGTGTGTGTGTGTGCGCGTGCGCGCGCACATGCGCGCGCACTAGGGTCGCCTGCTCATCGGCAGCATCAGAAAGTTAAATTGAAACTGACCAAGAAATCCACCTTAGGCTTACCATTTACCAGAGAATGACTTTATTCATGATGTTCTTCTATGAGCCTGTGTCCTCATGCCTAAAATGAAATTGGTATTTCCACTGTATAGAGTTGTATGAGAATTCAATGATGTCTAGCCCCTAGAGGGGTGGGAGAGATGGCTCAGCCTATAAAGTAATTGCTGTATAAACATGGGAACCAGGATTCAGATGCCCAAAGCCCATGTAAATGGCAAGCAAGCTTGTAACCCACCTGTAATCCTAGAACCCAGGAGACATGACAGGTTTTCCCCAGGACAAGCCAGCTATCTAGATCAACCAAGTCATCGACCTAAGTAAGATAGAGAACAATCAAGAGAAAACCTGACCTCAACCTCTGACCTCCACATACACATACACACGTGCATTGCACATATATATGCTCCCACATGCATGCCAAATACATGTGAATATATGCCATGCAAATACACAGATACGTAACACCTCATACACATGCACATGGGGTGGAGCATTTAGAGCTCAGAAAATACTCTGTGAATGGTACTGATCTTATTTGCTTGGTCGCTTGCATGCTTGTTCCTGTATGGAAGAGTGGAAGGACTAGCTTTTCTATATAATGCAGGGCAAGTTTGGTTATATGCTGCAGCAACAAGTAGCCTTCATATATGAGTCTGCTCAAGTAACAGATATACCAAAGCCTTGTTTATCTCTGTCCCTCAAGGACACTGGATGGGAGAGGCTCCATCTCAGTATTTGTTTCTGGGGTCACGTCAGAGCATACTTCATAGCTCCATTCACCCTCAAGAGCCTAAAACTACAAGAAATGCTGGGTAAATGGTGCTAATGGCAGGAGTGAGGGTAGAGCCATGTCAGGAACTGTGGAAGTCAATAGCCTGGCATCTGCTTTCTTACCAATGAAGGCAGCAAAAATATGATCCACCATGTGTAGTGAGGGATTTGACAAGAGCGGTAAATGGCTGAAACAGCCGTTTTGTTAAAATAATTAAGCAGGAACGTAGAAGCAAAGGAAAGGGAGGTTGTTCTGGTTAAATATTTATCATCAGAGCTGCACGCGGACTGGAGCAGCGATGGCAGCTGCAGTTCAGCTGTAGCTTAAAATTAGAAGCTACCCGTCGATGATAATTGTCCCACGGGGGTGATTTCCCCCATAACAGCACACAGCCGGGGGTGGAGGGAGTGTGCAGAGAGCAAATCTACTTGGAACCAACCGGAAGGGAAACTGCTGTGCAGAGCCGGCTTGCAGGAGACAAGGATCAGCCATTCAGCCAGCTCTCACAACCAGGTCCTTTTGCGTGGTCATCCTGCCAGTCCTTCTGCCAGGAGCCCATCATTCTGGCAGGTGAGAAGTTTGTGACCTTGTCCTTGTTCTTAAAGAATGCATCACTGAAAGGGACAAGTTTGTGCTCCAAGTCTGTGACTTGTATGTTACTCAGCATTTCATGGAGGACATGAGAATAAAGGCAAGCCTTTAGGAGTAGCTTACTTTGGAGGAGGGGAAGATGGAGGAAGGAAAGGCTAAAGAGTAGTGTGGTGTGATGGAAGCTCTGGTAGTAGGGGCAATAAAGATGTCTGTTGGTGAAAGGAAGGAGAGGAAAGCTGGTTGGACCCACGTGAAGTTTGCACAGTGTGGTACGGGGAAGGAGGAGTAGTTAAAAATGCTTATACTTGGTTGCCTGGAGAGACCCTTCAAGAAATCAACTTGAAGACTCCACATTATTACAAGTGTCTTTTCATCTTCCACTGCCTCTGAGACTTTGCAATTCCACAGTTTCCCTAATGACAAATTTCAATCTTCCTCAAATGTCTGTTCTTTGTTTTGTGCTTCTGGCAATAGAGAACAGGGCCTCATGCATGTTAGGCAAGTGCTTTCTGGCTGAGCCATGCTCCCATTACATCACTGGAAGATTCTAGGCAGGTACTCCACCACTGAGCCACACCCCAGCCCCTCACTGGGGGATTCTAGGCGGGTGCTCTACCACTGAGCCAAACCCCAGTCCCTCACTGGGGGATTAGAGGCGGGTGTGCTACCACTGTTCTATGCATGTCTAGAGCTTCTCCTCTTAGAAGGGATAATTCTTCAGATAAGGATGTTGGCTCAAGTCCAAATGGATCAAAGACCTCAACATAAAGCCAGCCACACTGAACCTTATAGAGGAGAAAGTGGGAAGTACACTTGAACACATTGGCACAGGGAACCACTTCCTAAATAGAACCCCAGCAGCACAGTCACTGAGAGAAACAATTAATAAATGGGACCTCCTGAAACTGAAAGGCTTTTGTAAAGCAAAAGACATGGTCAACAAGACACAACGACAGCCTACAGAATGGGAAAAGATCTTCACTGACCCCACACCAGACAGAGGGCTGATCTCCAAAATATACAAAGAACTCAAGAAATTGGACACCAAAATATCACATAATCCAATAAAAAAATTGAATACAGACATAAACAGAGAACTCTCAACAGAGGAATCTAAAATGGCTGAAAGACACTTAAGGAAATGTTCAACATCCTTAGTCATCAGAGAAATGCAAATCAAAACAACTCTGAGATTCCATCTTACACCTGTAAGAATGGCCAAGATCAAAAACACTGATGACAACCTATGCTGGAGAGGTTGTGGGGAAAAGGGAACACTTCTGCATTGCTGGTGGGAATGCAAGCTGGTACAACCCCTTTGGATGTCAGTGTGGCGATTTCTCAGAAAATTAGGAAACAACCTTCCTCAAGACCCAGTAGTACCACTTTTGGGTACATATCCAAAGGATGCTCAACTGTGCCACAAGGACATGTACTCAACTATTCATAGCAGCTTTGTTTGTCATAGCTGAACCTGGAAACAACCTAAATGCCCCTCAGTTGAAGAATAGATAAGAAAAATGTGGTACATTTACACAATAGAGTACTACAGAGCAGAAAAAATAACGACAGCTTGAATTTTGCAGGAAAATGCATGGAGCTAGAAAACATTATTTTGAGTGAGGTAACCCAGACTGAGAAAGACAATTATCACATGTACTCACTCATAGGTGGTTTTTAAACATAAAGCAAAGAAAGCCAGCCTACAAACCACAATCCCAGAGAACTTAGACAACTATGAGGACACTAAGAGAGACTTACACAGATATAATCTTTTTTTTTTTTTTTTTTTTGGTTTTTCGAGACCGGGTTTCTCTGTGGCTTTGGAGCCTGCGCTGGAACTAGCTCTTGTAGACCAGGCTGGTCTCGAACTCACAAAGATCCGCCTGCCTCTGCCTCCCGAGTGCTAGGATTAAAGGCGTGTGCCACCACCACTCGGCCACAGATATAATCTACATGGGAAGTAGAAAGTATAAAAAGACAAGATCTCCTGAGTAAATTGGGAGCATAGGGACATTGGGGGAGGGTTGCAGAGGGGGAGGAGCGAGGCAGGGAGGGGAGCCCAGAAAAATGTAGAGCTCAATAAAAAAATTAAAAAAAAAAGGATGTTGGAAGCAAGACCCAGGTCCCATAATCTAAAAGCACCTTATGATCAGGTTTGGCTTCGGGATAAAGCAGCACACCTTGCAGAATCTGCAATCAGTCAGATGCCTGTTAGGATACTGGAGGACAAATGGGCTGCTGCTTTTTTAATGCATTTCTTAAGTGGAATCATGGGATATGTGACTCATTGAATCTGACTTGTCTCACTCGTTTTTCTTTTGGTTTCAAAGTCTGTGTTCTGGATCTGCACTGACATCATATTCTATCACTTGTGTGTTCTCGGCTGCTTATAAAATGGCTACACTTCACATCCCTACGAGTGTCCTCTTGGTCTTCCCCTTCCCAGTTATCTTCACCAACACCTGCTATTTATATTTTCTTGTAGCCAGTCTTATGGATGTCTACAGGGATCTTCTCATGTTTGTAATAGGTGTGTGTGGTGGAAGGTCTATTCACACATGACTACAGTTGTCCATGGAGGCAGGAAGGGAGGTGGATCCCCTAAAGCTGGTGTTTCAGCTTGTTGTGAGCTTCCCAATGTAAGTGACAGGACCCGCACTCCAGTTCTGCATGACAACTGCTTCTGGCCACTGAGTCATCTCTTGAGCATTTTTTGTAGTTTTTAAACTGGTTCCCTCATTTGCATCCATTATTTTCAAAACCAAGGCATGAAGTAGCCCATTCTGAATATTTTGGTGGATGATTGAGACACAAATATTAAGAAGTTGTGATGAGTAGAGAAGGATGTTAGCAGGTTAAAGGCTGAAGGTGTGGAAGGCAGCCAGAGCCTGTGGGGTCTGTAATGCTGCCCCTTCTTGCTGCAGAGAATAATCTAGTTGCCCTTGGCACCATTACGTTTAATTTTTCAAAAAATATATATACTATTGTTCAGGACTTGGGTCAACTGAACCCAAGCATTTAAAACTTCAATCTCTGTAGTTTTAAAATCTCCTCACTCCTCACATGATTCTCTGCACAGTGAGGGCTGAAATCCACTGTGGTAAATAATTCAACAGGATTAACTAGCAGAATGAATTTATCGATCATCTGCACCACTTGGATAACCATCTGCCTTTCATTTTGACCTGTAAGCTTTCCTGATACACACCTGCTAACTGAATTTGATCAAATAAGCTTGAGGCACGCTTGCAGAGTACAGAGTCTTCTCTGCCTAACAGGAGATAAAAGCTGATGTTTGAGTTCCCTTGCTGTGATAAAACACTGACTGGAGCCGGTTGGAGGAGGGAAGGATTTTTCACCTTATAAGTTACTAGCATCATGGAGGGAATCAGGGTAGGAATTTATAACCAGAAGCCATGAAGAAATGTTGTTTGTTGCCTCCCATAGGTTCATGCTTAGCTAGCTTTCTTATACAGCCTAGAGCTACTTGCCTAGGGAATGTTGCCACCCACAGTGGACTGTGCCTCCTGTATCAGTTAGCAATCAAGAGAATTCCACCATCCAAAGCATGGGAAGGAGGAAGGGAGGAGAGAAGAGTTAAAGTTTTTTGTTTTCTTATTCAATTATTGTGGCTACACATTTATTGATTTCCAGTTACACCTGTCTTTGTGAGTTCAACCTATACTTGATGCTTTAAAAGGCAATAAATTACTTCATTGATTAGTATCTTTTCCAAGGTATTAAATTTGACATAAGTCACTAACTAATACCATAGTCATTAGCTCATAGGGAACCAATATTTCTTTTTATGTTATTAGGGTTATGTTTCTTTGAGCTGGTACTCTTACTTCATGAACTTGGACCTTTCTAGTCGACCTGATATATACAGGTGATAGAGAGTAGATCATAGAGGTGAGGTTTCATGATTGAGGTCAGTAGCTTTCTAGGGTGAGTTTTATGTTCTGTGGCAATGGAAGGCCATTTTGTCTCTTCTTTAAACTAAGTGTAGACACTTAGTGAGGAAGCAGGAACAGAGAAGAACTGAATTGGACTAATATCCCATTAGATAGGGGTCAGGCTGCTAAGGCTGTGAGCATGAAATTTCACATTTTAGACCCATCTTTCTTTAGGTAGAACAAAGGTCCCTGGCCTGAATGTGATCTGCAAATGAAAACCCACATTGCAGAAAGGAGCAGTAGAGAAGGCAGAAACCTTAGTAGCCTGACCTGGTGTCATTGTCCCAATCTGGTCCAGAGAGCTCTGGTTTCACTGCAGGTGGCAATATCCTAACTGAAGATGAAAGGGAAGGGAGGTTCAGGAGAAGGGGTGTGGAGGGGTCTGGAAAGGGCCCGTATTCTCCTGTTAACTAGAGTGGTTCTAAAGGCTTGCAATCCTTTCAGACTTCTCGGTATTGTTTACTGTCCTTGTGGAAGAGACCAACCGAACACCTCACAAAAGCAGCCTGAGGAAGGAAGGGGGTTTACTGTGGCTCACGGTTTGAGGGTACATCCCATCGTGGTGGGGAAGGCATGGCGGCAGGAATGAGACAGCTGCCAAACTCACACTCGGGAAGTAGAGAGCCGAATGCTGATGCTCAGTCATTTCCCTGTATTTATTCAGTAGGATACTGCCACATACATTCAGGGTGATTCTGATGTCTGCAGTTCGCCCAGTCTAGAAACTTCCTCACAGAGAAGCCCAGAGATCTCTCTCAAAAGCTTGGTGACTCTAGATCCTATCAGGTTGATGATCAATACTAATCAACACATTTTTGTCTCAGAAACCAATAGGAGATTCGGGGTATAACTTAGTCATTCAGTACCTGCTTTCAGAATGCTTGCTTTGAACCACCGCCCCACCCCTGCAGCACTGCAAAATCAAACCCCAAATAAGCAAAAACCATACTGCCTAAGTAGTCTTGAGTTCATTCAGTCTAGAAGAAGAGGAACTTTCAAGGTGAAGTGCACCATACAGAAAACTGGACAACAGTGGAAGATGTGTTTAGCACTATTGTCTCTATTGCTCGTCTCTCGGGCACCGTAGCATTATTTCAATGTTAACTCTACCTGTATACTTCCTGCCCCCAACCTCACCCACATACCACTTTCTTTCTTAAGTAAAACCATGTGACTTCCAACCTGCAGCCTGGAGTCTATGACAGGTCCTTTAAAACAAAGACGAAACTGTGTTAATAGCTTCCTCTTGGAGCACGCAGGCTTGCTTGCAAGGCCCAGAGGACTCATCTGCCCTAATGGAAGGGTATGGAACCATTCGTCCTGGGAGATGCACTCCATTAAGACAAAGAGGGAGAAGTCATGGGTGGGGGGAGGGCTCTGCCCTGCTGATGAAAGTAGCTGTCAAATTAGCGGGTCTGGAAGTTGTAACACACGTTAGGAACTGCTCAAGTTCACACCAGAGCAACCCTCTCCATCCGTCTTTCTCAGTTTACATTTTAATTGGCTTGTAGTGAAGTTTTTTAAACACCGAGAGATTGCTGACACGCACTGTAATATCGTGTGAATAATTGATGGAGGGTTTGCTTAAGACAGGTTTTTTTTTTTCCCTTTGATTTGAGAATCCAGGGCTGGGGAAGGGGAGGAGGAGGATTGGGAGGTTTGGTGGGAGGGGGCAGGAATAGATGAGCAGACCCAAGTGCATGGGGAGGGAGGCATGGTGGATGTTAAATGCCTCTCTGCTGGTGTAGTCCACGGCGTTGGGGATTTCAGGGGGTTTGTACAATACAGCCTTATTAATAACTATTCTGTCAAGAGAGCTCCCAATTAAATTGAGTTTGGCTTATTCCTCCCTCTTGGTTTCTTCATATGTGCGGATATGAAGTCTCTCCAACATGAGTATTAGATAACAAGGGTAGGTGTTTTCTTGCCTTTTTTCTTCTTCTTTTTTTCTTTCTTTTTTATTTTTTTGTGGGGCAAAGCAGGAGTGTTCGGTTTTAATGATTGCTTGTACTACTGAGAATTTGCTTGTTTGTGAATGCAAGAGCTGGCTCCTCCCCACCCCCCCGAACTGTCTGTATCTCCCCCCACTCTCCCACTCATCGAGAGAAGATGGAAACTCCTGTCAGCAAGCAGCCATCCTTGCTGTGAACGTGACTCACTCGCTGGGAGTGTTTTTGCTGGACAGCTGAGAGTCTAGAATATCACCTAATTAAGACCTGGGGGAGAATCCACTTCCTCCTCAGCAACAGGCATTCCTTCTCATTACAAAAGCAGGAAATGATAGAAAGTACAGAGACTTAGAACAGGCGAGTTGAAATCAGGATGAGGTAGGTCAGTGTGGTTTCTGTTTCTAGTCTTTTTCTCTATCCACCAGTAGACATAATTGCAGTCATATGGACTGTCGAGAGCTCAGCTATTTCACACACCCCCCCATGTTACCCTGTGAATGCTTTCCTTCTTAAATATTCTATAGTATATACTTAGTGTCATTTCTAATGATCAAAGGGCTTTAGCATGGTTTTATGGAATATGCACTAGCCATCTAGGACCTCATTTGTCTCTTTTTTTTTTTTTTTTTTTGGTTTTTCGAGACAGGGTTTCTCTGTGACTTTGGAGCCTGCGGTAGAACTAGCTCTTGTAGACCAGGCTGATCTCGAACTCACAGAGATCCGCCTGCCTCTGCCTCCCGAGTGCTGGGATTAAAGGCGTGCGCCACCACCGCCCGGCTCATTTGTCTCTTGATGTTGAAATAAAGTATTGACAGAGGCTGGAGACATGGCTCAGTGGTTAAGAACACATTCTGTTCTTGCATAGGATGATGATTCCGTTCCCAGCTCTCGAATCTGGTGGCTCAGCACCATCCATAACTCTTAACTCCAGGTGAACTTGCGCCCTCTTTTGGGCTTCTTTGTTACCTGCCCTCCTAAAAGCAACCCCACCCTACCCCAGCCCCAAACACACACATGCATATAATAAAATATATTCTAAGTAGAATGCAGTTTATATTTTAAAATCAATTTTATAAAGGTAATTAATAAATATATTCTGGCTAAATTATGTTGTTGCCGTTTGTTTAATGTTTTTATTTATTTTACTCTGAGGAGCAGAATTTTCCACATGAAGTCAATCTGAGAGAAAGATCAGCAGTGTCTCTGAAATAGTTTTGTCTCGGAAATTACGATGAAACATATTTTTAATTAGTGAGGTTAGTAATTTCCTATTAAAATGGTGGTGACATTCAATCTGTAATTCTCTGAAATTATTGAGGTTTCTTTTTTTCTCTTGAGATTTCTTAATCACAAAGCCTATTCATCAGGCTTAATGCAGGCTTATTTTTTTTCTTTACCAATTGATAGATAAGTACCTAAGACCTCATGTAATCAGTTGAGATACTATAAATGTATTGCCTGTCAACTGCAATAAAAAAAGAAGGCAGTTAATTAAAGGGATGTCTTGCTGTTAAACCAACTTGCAGTCAATTGGTTGTAAGTAACGTTTAGTTTGATGGGCAGTCAAAGGGTAAGGAAATCAGTATTCCGGCAAGACCAGCTTCTGAAACCTAAATAAGAGAATGATTTTATTGAGGTGGAGATGAGTGGACTAACAGTTGGTATATTTTTTTCCTTTTTATAAAAACAAAAAAACAAAAAGACAAACAAACAAAAATATTCATTAGCTGGGCATTGGTGGCCCATGCCTTAATCCCAGAATTTGGGAAGCAGAGTCAGGAAGATCTTTGAGTCAAGGCCAGCCTGGTCTACAGAGTGAGTTTTAGGACAGCCAGGGCTACACAGAGAAACTTTGTCTTGGGGCAAGGGGTGTAGATAAAAGTGTATTTGTGTGTTAGGAAGGAGGGAAGGAGCTCAGCAATTAAAAGCACTTGGTACTCTTCCAGAGAACCCTGTTTGAGTTCCCAGGCCTGTGTCTAGTGGCTCACAACCATCTGTATCTCCAGCCGCTCTGGAACCTTCTTCTGCACACACACACTTGCGAGAGAACGAGTGATTAAAATCAGAAAGGCCTTAAAATGTGCAATCAGTTTGGGACCTTAAAGTAACTGAACTCTTGTTCTACCTGAGACAGTGTTTTTACTCTGATAGTAGTCTGGCTTCAAAATGGCCACTTGCATATTTGCCAAAGAATGTAAGTCCATGAGGCAGGAAGTCCCTAGGCCAAGCTCTGTTCTCTGAAAATGGGATTCATCCTCTACGGAGCCAGAGGAATGTCTCTACCAGCTTATCAGGTCATAGGACAACTGCCCTTCTCAAGCCCCTAGCTACCTCCCTCTATGCTTGGGAGGAATACACTCCACACTGTGTTCTGTTCTTCCTTGATAAGTAAGTGAGTGTGTGTGTGTGTGTGTGCGCGTGCGTGCGTGCGCGCATGCAAACATGGATGGAGGACAGAGGTCCATGCCAGTGCTTCCCTCTATCATTCTCTACCCTCATTTTTGAGACAGAGTCACTCGCTGACCCTGGAACCCACCCTTGCACCTAGGCTCACTGGTCAGCAAACCCCCACGATTGTTCTATCTCTGCCTTCCAGTGCCAGGAACATGCAGCCACGCCTGACTCTACATGAATGCCGGATCTCTGAACTCGGGTTCTCATGCTTCCGGAGGAAGCACTTTACCCCCTCACCCACCAAGCCCTAGCGTACTTCTTTTGGTAACGACAAGCTGGTAGGCAGCACAACGTACACACAGCTTCCAAAGGAAGCTTCTTTCCAAGGACACAGAACTGACCCTTTAAGTGTTGAAACATTCATGGAACAAAGAACACATCTACAGGAGAATTTTCCTGTGTAAAATCACATGGATATGAGAGGCCAGAGTCGTCAGAAGCCCTGGCTGTTTTCTCAGAGGCCTCTGCACTCTGGAAACCAAGCAACCTGAGGTTTTGCAAGTGCCCACATCAAACTGTGTTTACCTGGCAAGGGTAAGCCAGCCTCACTTAACCTCACTTACTGGTTTTTATTCTTTGTGCGCACTGTCCACTATTTCATAAATAAGAATTTTTTTTCCCGTTCCAGTCTTGAGTCCAGCTTGGCAGTGTGGAATGTAGGAAAAGGCATAACTCACAGCCACTCCCTGGTTGGGCCTTCCAAGAGGCAAAGTTAATATGTAGGCTGCTTACCAGCCAGCCAGTAGCAATATTTGTAATGATCCCACCATTCACTGGAAGAAAAGGATTTATTGCTCTCAGAAGAAATAAAAAAACAGATATCAGGTGAATTAATGCAGGCTGAATGGGAACTGAACAGTATTCAGAATCCAGACACGTTCATGGGCTTTTAAGAATTAGCTGTTTTGCCAGGCGTTGGTGGCACACGCCTTTAATCCTAGCACTTGGGAGGCAGAGGCAGGCGGATCTTTGTGAGTTCGAGACCAGCCTGGTCTACAAGAGCTAGTTCCAGTGCAGGCTCCAAAGCCATAGAGAAACCCTGTCTCGAAAAACCAAAAAAAAAAAAAAAAAAGAAAGAAAGAAAGAAAAAAGAATTAGCTGTTTCAATCGTCTGGTGGTGGCACATGCCTTTAATCCCAGCACTCTGGAGGCAGAGGCAGATGAATCTCTGAGTTGGAGGCCAGCCTGGTCTATAGAGTGAGTTTCAGGACAGCTGGGGCTACAGAGAGGAATCCTGTCTCTCTCACACACACAAAAAGACAGTAACTTCTAGGGGCTGGAGAGATGGTTCCCAGCCCTCACCCACCACCCCTGCCCCAGAGCACCCAACCACAGTGAATTCTATTTCCAGGAGATGGGATCCCCTCTTCTTATTCCATGGCCCCTGCAGTCATGCATGCATATACTCACTCCCCCAAACACACAAAAAATAAATTAATTAATCTTTTTAGAAAATGATTAGTGAATTCAAAACCATCTGTTTCTGAATTACTACAATAATCGGTGGTATTACCCCAAGTCACTCATCTCTGCCAGGTTTCTACTATGCAACCTATTTTAAACTTTTTAAGTGCCCAGAAATTATGGACTGCAAACCATAATAATTTCCTCAAACACGTTTGATCTTGACTTAACTAGATTTGAGAAAGGGAGAGGCAAGATTTTCTTGAATGAGTAAGCTAACTCAAACTTACATGTTGTCACAAGGCAAGATCCTTAATGTCATGAAGACATGAATGGAAAAGATGTCCCCATCAAATTGAGAGAGGTATAGCAGCATCCTTGGCTGTTACTTGAAGCTTTAATTTTTCTCTGTATGATCTTCCTGTGGATCTCTTTACCTGCCTTCACTTTGGTTCTCAACATAAAACTTAATTCACCCTGTTTCCTAGAGCATGGTTAAGCAAATTTATTCTCTAAAAATCATTTAGTAAGGGCTAGAGAGATGGCTCAGTGGTTCAGAGCACTGGCTACTCTTCCAGAGGACCAGGTTCAAATTCCAGCACCCACGTGACAGCTCATACCTGTCTGTAACTACAGTTCTAGGGTTTCTGGCACCCTAACATAGACATACATATAAACATAAACATAAATTATTTTAAAAATTACAATAAATTATAAAATTATACAAAAATGCAATAGTAAATCATCTCTGTGTGTGTACGTGCATGCTCATGAGTTTGCATGTGCAGTTGCGTGTATAGGTGCACATGGACATGTTTGTAAATATACATGTGAATGTCACAGGACAATCTCGGCTCCATTTTTCCTTAGCCACCATCCTCTTTATTTTTTACTGTTCTTTGTTTTCTTTTTAAAAATTGTTTGTCGGCTTCATACATGTAAATAATGAATTTAGCTGTTTAGACCCATGGTTCTCCTCGCTCATCTCCTCCATCTCTTGCTGGAATCCTTCTCATAAAGTTCCCTTTCTGTTCACATGTCTTCTCGTGTGTGACCCACTAGATTTAATCAGAAATTCTTGCTCAAGCCTGTTTGTAGGGCTATTACTTGCCGGAGAAAGGGCAACTTATCAGAGGCCTCCCCCACTGAATGACATCCTTCTTCCAACAACCATTAATTACCAATAGCTTTTGGGGAGAGGTGAAGCATCATGGGCCCCTCATTCATCCATGGTAGATTGTTGAAGCGCAGTAAACCACAGCTGCAGCATGTTCATGAGCACAGTCAGTATTTCATTTCTGAAAGGTATCTTTTCCTGCGCATGTCTCCATTCCCTGGCTCTTCTATTTCTTTTGCCCCCACTTCTGTGATGTTCCCTGAGCTATACCTTGTTTTATTGAAACAGTCTCTCACTGGCCTAGAACTAGCAAAGTACACTAGGCTGCTGTCCAGGATGCTCCAGGGATCTTTCTGTCTTTGTCTCCCCATCTCTGGGGTGACAAACATACATTACCACATCTGTTTTGATTGCTGTTTTGTTTTGTTTTAGTGCCAGAATCGAATTTGTGTCTTCATGCCCGTGAGGAACTCACTTTGCTCTCTGACTCGGTTCCCTTGTTCTGTGTGAGCATTTTTCTATTTCTCTTTACCCTCCTTCTCTGTGGTCCTAAACATATGGCTTCATTATTTCTGTGTCTTGGGCAGAGATGAGCAAACTTGATCTATAAATGCCAGCAAGTATTTTAGCTTTTACAGCCACATACAGCTCTGTCCTGTGTCCTTCGTTCCCCACAATTTGCAAATGCAAGAAATAGTTCATATAGTGTACAGAAATTGAGTGTGGGCTGAATTTGGTCTGCGGGCTACAGCTTGCCAGTGCACATCCTGGAGAATCCTGAACCCTGCCCACGTGTGTGCATATATGCTCTTGGTCCCTAGGTTTCTTTTCTGCTATGGCTTTGTTCTTTCCTGGTCACTGGCTGTCTCAGACTGGTCCCCAGAGCCTATACTCCTGTGATGCAATGGTGTGAAATGGTGTTTTCAGCTAAAGGCCTGTGTGTATCTTTGTGGGGGGTGGGCATCACTAATTAGCCTGTGCTGTTTGTGTCTTTATTTTTATCTTCAATGGGGTTCTGCTAGGAGAGGACCAAAAAAAGTGCTTAATTACAGTGATGTTTTCACAGTTTTCAACTTTTACCTGATGAAGAGCAGAAGATCCTAAGATGGAGTTGTCAGTTTGTGGGTGTGTTCAGGAACCCCCCGAGGATTTTCTTTTTCTTTCCTAATCATTCTGTGGCACTGAATGCTCTCGACTGAACCCCCAGGTCATTTCATTTATCCGTCATCTGACCCTAGATATATGGCCAATGTAAAAGGTGGCAGATGTCCACCAATCAGATCCTGCCACTGGCCTGGTGGTGTTTTTTAGTGTCTTGCTTACTTATTTGTGAATCGCCTTAATTGCAGTCTCTAGATTGTCTTTTTGGCATGTTTTCTGTCTTCCTAACCAGACAATAAGGAGCTCTAGCCCAGAACGTGTGACCCATTCTTTCTTGAAGCCTAAAGCATGTTGGTACAGGAATAGCACTTTTATAGAATTACCTACTAGTGTTCTTACAGGCACACATATAAACCTGTTAGAAGGTTTTCCATTTTGAGCACTTTAACATGTAACGCACATGATGTGCATCCTACATTAGTGTCATTATCAATCTTCAGATTTTTTTTAAAAGATTTATTTATTTATTTATTATGTATACAACATTCCTTCCATGTATGCTTGCTGGCCAGAAGAGGGCACCAGATCTCATTATAGATGGTTGTAAGCCACCATGTGGTTGCTGGGAATTGAACTCAGGACCTCTGGAAGAGCAGGCAATGCTCTTAACCTCTGAGCCATCTTTCCAGCCCAATCTTCAGATTTTTTTCTTCACCTTCCTAAATTGAATCTTCATGAGCATAAACCACGAAGTCCCTGTCTTTCCTTCTCCAGCTCGTTCATCCATCTTTTACTTCTTGTTTCCACTACCTTAGATACCTCATATAAATGGAATCATATTTACTTGTCCTGCCATGAGAGCTCCTTTCATTTAGTAATTATCCTCAGTGTTGGCCTGTGTTGTACCTATATCAGAATGCCTTTCCCATTTTGCATTTGATCTTTGTTGCTATGAGAAAATACTCACACTCTGACCAAAAGAAACTGAGTGGAGGAAAGAAAGGGTTTATTTCAGCTCACACATTGCAGACCATCACTGAGAGAACTTAGGAACTAAAGTGGGAATTGAAGCAGAAACCACGGAGGAACGTTGCTTGCTGGCTATCTGTCAGGGTCATGCTCGGGTAACTTATGCAGTTCAGGGTCACCTGCCCAGGGAGTGGCAACACCCACAATGAACTGGACCTGTATCAGTTAGCAATCAGGACAATCCCTCATAGACATCCCGCTGACCAATCTGATAAAGACACTCACCTGAGACTCTTTTCAGGTGTTTTGGTGTGTCATGTCGACAGTTAATGACAACTAGGATACTTTTCAAGGCTGGGTAAAATTCCACTGCAGTTACATGCTCCATTTTGTTTGTGCATTCATCAGTGGGCACTTGGTTGTTTGCACATTGTAGTTGTTTCCCATTAGAGTGAACACACTTAACTGTGGGGTTTCATCTCTGTTGTGTATGTAGTCTGTAGTGATCTTTGTAATACTTTTGAATCTGTTAATATGAAAGTATTTTTTGAAGTTTTCTGATCTTTAAGTTTTAGGGAGCTGTGGGAGTAGGAATGGGGAACCACCCCACCTAGGACCCTCTTGCATGTGGGGCATGTCGGTTCTCTACCACTGAGCACCAGCTACGGCCCTTGTTATAAGCATTTTTTGCTATTCTTTTTATGTCATCTATCCATAACACAACATAAATTTTCATCATAAAGAAATCAGTTTTTGAAATGCAGTACACAAAAATATCTAAATAATCAACCCTCTATTCATCATGTGCTCCAGGCCCTAAGCTGAGATATTTATGTAGATTGATTTATTTAAGGGCTATCTGCACACTATCTTTATGTTACAGGAAAAGAAAGACTTAAAGAGGTTGAGCGATCTATCCATAGTCACAGGGCTGTGTGGCAGATAGGGTTCTCCTTCGGAACCCAACACCTGGAAATATCATGAAGCCTTTCATTAGAGTAGCCCACACTCACACACCGTTTCCTTTTTACTTCCCATGCCAGGATGTACCTTTTCAAGTTCAAACTCAAGGCTGGCAAGATTGTTCAGTGAGTATTCCTGCCCACCCTAAAGACCTGAGTTAGATCCTGAGGACTTATATAAAATGTGCCCTGTAGCATAAAGACATGCATGTGTGTCCATAAGCATGCACGCACACACACACTGAATAAATATTTTCAAAATTAAGTTCAAAATAAAACACTATAATAATATATAAAATTTCTTGAGAGCTCTAAAATGGCATGAACACATGTAGTATTAACGTTAAGTCTACTGATGTGATATGTTAATAACTGTAGGAAGCAAAAGACATCTAAAGTTGTGTGCATGTGTTCCTATGTGTGTATAAGTGTATATATGCCCTGACCATCTGGAAGCTAGACATCAACAGCAGAACTCTTTTTTTAAACACGCCACCTTGTTTGAAATGAGGTCTGTCATTGAATCTGGAGCTCACAGACTGGACAAGACTGGCTAGCCAGTGAGCCCTAGGAATCTGCCTGATTATAGCCTAACCCTTTACATGGGATCTGAATTCAGTGCCTCTGTGTCAACATCAAGCAATTTCCCAACTGATCCCACACTCAGCCCCAAGACATCTTGAATTTTAAGCTATGGTCTGAACGTGATGCTGACTCCCCCAGGGTCTGTATTTTTGTTTTTGCTAGAACACTGTTTCATAAGTCCTTATGTTCATCTTCATATTCTTGACAAGGGCACTGCCTTTTGAACTGCTGTTAGGCATTTCATGACTCCTTTGAGTTTTTGCCAGGGATAAGTCAGGTTTTCTCGTTGCCACCCACTGTTGCCTCAGGATAGGAATCAATGCCAAACACATAACAAATTGTCCTGAGGAAGTTTCTAGAATGGATTTGTGTCTTTTAAGTAGACAGAACTGAGACTGTTATCTGTGTTGGTCCCAGGCTTCTAGGGAGAGACTACTCCGGCTATAAATAAAAAGTGAACTAGAGTATCACATGAGGTGTACTGGCTGCCTCGACAACTCGTCAGCTCCCTGGTGGTAGGGTGATTAACTCTCAGCCAGACACTGCTGTACCAACAGGAGGGGAAAAGATTCCTAAGTCAGGCAGTGTCCATCATGGTAAATTCCAAGTGTTTTTCAAGCTCCACCAATATTGCTCTCTCCTGTAATCTATTCCTTAAGAAGGCAAGAGCCAAAATGTCCACCCGCTTTATTGATTTCACCATGGCTAATAACCATTGTGTATTTGGTGAGTGTCAAAAATGTGGAAATTATTTAGATCTGTCCCAAGTCATGATTGGGGGGACAATTGGATTCTTTTCAGACCAGGTTCTCCAGGGTGTAGACAAACCAATGTTAAGCAATGTCTGCAGTGGTTTGATGGATTTATATTGATTGTTTGATTTATTGACTTATGCAGCTCTCTTGGAGTCCTTTAGCATCCAGCAAGTGAAAACAGACGGTTTCAGAATCACTCTTGACTTGAGCACAAATGACATTCTCCTCTTTCCTGATTCATGTGGCTCCAGACTTAACCTAAATCAGTCCAAACACTGGAACACTGGTTCCCTTGGAGCCTCAACATGCTTAACATGCAGGGCAGGCAGAGCCATTGCTTTAAGCATCAGGAGAAACTGGTAATTTCACTTGCATGTGTTGGTTCTTGTTTCATTTCAGGAGAAGCTGAGTGATGGAGACTTGGCCTGGAAGCCAGCCTCCAGCTCTGACGTCTGATGGTAACCACAGGAACCATCCCCCTTCCTGCTGGCAGGACTGGGCTGAGTCTGTGGCTGTGATCTCAGGGGAGGGCTGTGGTCTGCAGCTTTGGGTCTGTGACAGGAAAGCTAAGGTGACCCTGCAGTATTCCAACTAGAGAGAGCTGTCACATCCAAGGCATCCACAGGGTCATAGACACATAACCCAGCTTGAACTGGCAGCTGGGGACTTGTTGCAGGCCAGGTGTCAGTAACGGGTAAATATCAAATGGTATCTGATTAAAAACAGGAGGAAGCTGGCGTCCTTTACCAGTTACAAGGAGCCAAAGTCAGCTGAATGGCGTTTATGTCTAGAGGGCTCAGAAGCCACATGACCCGGCTGAAGAAGCATTCAAAACTGGGCCAAACTATAGCAGTGTGTTTTCAAGAAGTACCCTTTCAGGAACGTTTATCTTCGTCTTAGGATTATGTAAGCATATTTCTCTTAAAATAACCAAACATCTGCTATTTTAGATAACTATATTATATGGGATGCTTGTGAAGATAGTTATCACTGTCCTCACAGTCACATCACAGATCCTGGCAGTGACAACTGCTGTCAGCATGAAAACGGAGCTCTCACCTCAAAGGGGATAGTAGATGGTTTATTCTGGAGACTGGTATGAGTGACCATAGCCAGGGAACACAGATTTGGGTTACCTTAAACTCTGTGTTGCTACATGCTAACCATTCCTGGAGTTCTTAGAGTAACACCACTGAGGAAAATCATAACTCGAGATGATTTTCAAGTACATTGGTAGAAATAGTAGGTAGGTGGGTCCAGTAAAGCAGAGGAAATCACAGCTATAGGCCTCCCATACGAGGGTTGGTTTTTACATTGACACAGTCCAAAAGGATTTGTTGTTTGTTTGTTTGTTTACCTTTTATCTGTTAGCCAGACACACTGCTGGATAAGGAATGTCTAAGAAGGGAGACAAAGATAGCTCAAGATACTGAAATTAGGCTCTCGACCTGCACCACTCCAGCCTCCCCATGGTGGCTGAAATTCTTAGCAGTTAATCAGCTTGCTAAAGGTTGGGTGTGAGGTGCTGTTTTTTCTCGGATCTTAAATCACACTAACTCATGTTCTTATCTAGTGGACCAGATCTGGTTCTTACTCGAAGTCATTTTTTATTCCATCAGGGAAAATACTGAAAGAAGAGAAAGAACTAACATAGATAGTAAGGGAAGTGTCACAATTAGATATCTGAAAATTACAGAATGGGTAGTTGTAACCCTATGGTATCGACAAGGTAGAGAAGAGAGATAAGGACGAGCCTAATGGGTTTGCATTTGCTCAGTCAATGGTGGAGAAATCAAAACTAAAGCCACGTAGAAGTGCCTCATATCTTGATAGGAGTTCTCAGAGTGAGCTGTATAACACTGTTAGAATCTAGTGAGCTGAACCTGCGATGTAGCTCAGTTAGAACACTTGAGGAGCACACAGGAGTCCAGAGGTTGTCCTCTGAGCACGCAATGCACCATGGCACATGAACACACACACATTTCTTAAAAGAAACTATAGTGGTAGTTGCTTTTTTAATTTTACTTTTTGTTTTTGAACTACAGCCATGCACCCCTTGTTTATTACATAACCCACTAGCCCACCGAGGGCTTATTCATTTAACAGTCGTTTCTATCTTAGGAGGAGTTAGCAGCAGAACTGTTCAGCACCTCAGAGGCATTCTTCACAGCACAGACCTCCTGCTAGCACTAATTAGCCACAGCATTCCCCACCCAAACCCCCAGTGCCTGTGCTGCAAAAAAAAAAAAAAAAAAAAAAAGTCTGCTTTTCCACAGTAAGGGTGATGCCTAACTCTCTGTCTAGAGACATCTGCAGGTGTCACACAGTGTCAGGGTGGTGGGAACTCTTGGAGGAACAGTGTGGTGAAATGTGACCTCCACAGAGCTTGGGTGACTGGCTGTTTGCAGCCTCCTCTCCTGGAAAGCACGATCTACCTCAGCCAGTACCTTTGGATGCTAACACAATTGGTCAGCAGCTGAGAGGAGCCACCAGCGTGTTACATCGTTATGGTAGCAATTGGTCCCAGGCACCCACTGCAGCCGTTGGAGCTGATGATGAGTGTGGGTAGCAGCCTGAGGTAGTTCATTAGAAAGAACAGAAGGAAGGAGGGGGAGTGTGGGAGGGAGGGAGGGAGAAGAAGAGGAGAGCATGGGACAGAAAAAGGAAGGGAGGAAAAGGGAGGACAGAGAGGTGGAAGGGAAGGTGGAAGATAGACAGGAAGAAAGAAAAGAGAGAGGATGGGAAAAGGAAAGGTAAGAGAGAAATGGAAGGAAGGGAGGAAGGGAGATAAATGGAGGAGAAGGAAAGAAGGGCAGGAAAGGAAGGCAGACCCTGATTTCCTATGCTTGTTGCTCTCAGTGAAGTGAAGCCTGTCAAGAATACCCCCCACTGCCCCTTCCTGCTGCTCCTGCCAGGAGGACCAGCCAAGGCTTTTACGCAGGCGCTCACAGTCGCCTGTGTTCCATGGCTCTGCCATTTGCTCAGTGGGGGGACGTTTTCTTAGCCGAGCAGCACACCGCTCTGCCTGAGGGATTGAGAACATATTGCTTGGCAGGTGGGCCCGCTCAGACACACTGACTGTTGTTTCAGCAGTGACAGGGAACATAGATCACGCGGGCCCATTATGCCGGCGTAAATCCATGGTAACCTGTTCAAACGACTGCAACCAACTAACAGAGTGTTTGGGGTCTTAAAAGGTGATATTTTTGATATACATAATTGGGATCTGAGAAGTAAGGCTGTGTGACAGGCCACTCTTTTAACCATCTTAACGAAAGCTGGGCCTACAGGCGAATACCATTCTCATGGAGCCACAAGCCCAAAGATGACTGGATGGAGTCCCTAGCTCTACTGCAGGCAACTGCATAGGCAACAGCTGTTGCCTGGAGCTCATCCCAGCAAGGAAAGCAGCCCTCGGTTCTGAGGCCTTCTCTGTGCTCATTGACACTCTGCACTGATGGACAAAGGATGCCCTTGGATGGTCAGTTAACAATGTCATAGCCCTCCCCTCCACAGGTTCTCATGGGAGCTCAAGTGGACAGATGAGCCTCTGAGCAATCTCCTCCGGTCATTGTCAAGAGGAGATACTAGCAACTAAAGCTGTGGCTCGGTGCTAAAAGGACTGGCTGCTCTTAAAGAGGATCTGGGTTCAGTTCCAGGCACCCAAGTCCCAAAGGCGTGCACTCTGCCAAGCTGGAAAGCATTATTGTTGACTTAACTGGATTCAGAGTCACCGAGGTAATGCACCTCTGGGTTGCATGTTGAGGCCGTTTCCAGAGGTGCTTAGGAGAGGAGGGAAGACCCACCACCCTGCATGTTGGTGCCACTACATTGCCTGTGGTCCTAAAAGGAATAAAAAGTGGAAAAGGGGAAATAATCAAAGCACCAGCATTCATCTGTCTCTCCTCCTGCTCTACCCAGATGTGAGCAAGGCGCCCACACTCTGTAACAAGGCCTTTCCTGCCATGGTGTGCTGTATCTTCTTAAACCCGGTCAAAGATAAACCCTTCTCCTCCTCTCCCCCTTGTCAGCCCTTTGTCCACAGCTTGGAGAAAAATGGCCAGTATTAAAATCCGTGACCTAAGTGTGATAGGGCTTGGTGCCACGAGCCTGGCTGTGTGTCCCCATGGGAAGGAAGTTCACTTGACATGAAAGAGAAATCTGTCACCACACTGCTTACAGAAAACAAGCTTTCCCAGAGTTCCTAGAAGTGGAATGACAATCGCGCTTCTTGTACAAGTTCCCAGAGTGTTGTCTTTGTTCAGAGTTACGGGCCCGGTCCTCATTTTCCACAGCCTGTATTCCTGTACTTCCATCCAGCTGACTCATAGTAATTTTTACCTCCCATCCTAGTTCCATTTGTGGTGTGTGTGTGTGTGTGTGATTTACAAACCTTGACCAAAGTAACTTTAGGGGCTCACAGTCAGTTTACAATCCATCTGACCTGGTGAGAAAGTCACAGTGCCAGGAACTTGAAGGAACTGGTCACATTATAACCAGAACCAAGAACAACATGCAAAGAATGTACACATGCTCACTTATTCGCTTTTCCCCATCTTCTTCAGCTCAGGATCCTCTGCCTAGGGAGTAATGCCACTGCAGTGAACAGTTCTTCCCACTTCAGTGAACATAATCGAGATAATCCCCTGTAGACACACCCACAGGCCAACCCTCATTTAACCCTCTCTTTTTTGGTAGTTTCTGTTACTTTGACAACTAAAACTTACTATCAGACCTCCCTCATGTCATCATTAGTATATTTCTGCTTCTTTATTCCGCTGTCTCTCCTTAGAGACAAGTTACCTACCGTCTCCTTGCTTAGCCAAGTACTAGCCCTACGGGAGAAACAGAAGGAATGGTGAAGGCAGATGCACAGTCCCAGGAGAGTAGCCTCTAGGAAGAAGGCCACTGTGGAGTTCTTGTTGTCTATCCCTTTACTTTCTTCTAACAAACTACATTGCTGCTGCTTCTGCCAGTCCTGTCAGTTAGGTTACAACTGAGTGGAATAGGGTTTACTTTTACTACTGTTCTACCAGCCAAGAGAACCGCTATCGTCTTTGCCCAGTATCCATGAAACACTGTTCTCATGCTAGTGTAGAAATGGTTTCTTTAGAGCACATTAGAAGGTGTTTTCAAGACTTGGATCTGGTGGCACAGGCCTTTCATCCTAGCTACTGAGGATGCTAATGTATAAAGGTTACAGATTCAAGGCTAGCCTGGGGAAACTAATGATGCTGACTCAAAACTAAAAGTAAAAAGAGGACCAGGAATGTAGTTTTAGACACTTGTCTAGAATAAACCAGTTATGGCACAAGGGCATGGCTCAATGGTAGAGCCCCTGCCTAGAATCCCCCAGTGAGGGGCTGGGGTGTGACTCAGTGGTAGAGCCCCTGCCTAGAATCCCCCAGTGAGGGGCTGGGTGTGGCCCAGTGGTAGAGCCCCTGCCTAGAATCCCCCAGTGAGGGGCTGGGATGTGGCTCAGTGGTAGAGCCCCTACCTAGAATCCCCCAGTGAGGGGCTGGGGTGTGGCTCAGTGGTAGAGCCCCTGTCTAGCATGTGCAAGGCCGTGAGTGAAAAATAACAAAAGGAAAGAAAATCTCATGAGACCTAAGACTTTCTTAACTAGGGGAATCGTGGAGAAGATCATTAGGAATGTGATATGTAGCAGAGTTGAGGGAACTCTGGGTGGCCTGGCTCAGAGCCATCATTGTGAGGGACTCGGGCCTCATCACACCCCTGCAGTAGCTGCCATCCACTCTAGCAGCTGCCATGTGTTCTCAAGTGTCTGCTCAGCAGTATGGATGGTTTTGATGCAGCTGATTGCCAACTAGGAAAGTTTCACCTAACCATCCTTTGGTGTTCTTTTGCTTTTCCTTTATCCGTATTTCTGGAGTATGTCTGTGTGGTGTGTGCTGATGTATGTTTGCAACTGTAGTTTCCTGTGCTGAGGCTAGCACTGTCCACCTTGTGGCCTTGAGACAGGGTTCCTCGCTGAAGCTGGGTCCAGCCTGGCAGCCAGCAAATCCCATACAGAAAGCTCCCAAAAAAAATGTATGTATGGAAATAGGATACATTCAGTACATTTACATGCTCATAAATTCTACTCCTGCTTTATTATTTTTCTGGAAAATAGCTCTCTTTTGCATACCATAAAGTTGACCTTTTAAGTTCATCTTTCTGTCTCTGATACAATACCTGGCTTACAAGCAATTGTATCCCAAACCAACTTTTTATGTTGGACACAGGGGATTTGAACTTGGGTTCATGCAAAGAGCCTTTACACACTGAGGTGAGCCATCTCCTCACCTCAGACTTAGACTGTTCTATCTTTTTATACTGCAGGCTGTGAGACCTGTGGTAGAGATTAAGAGTTTGTATTTGTATGTACTCAACCAGTCATAAGTGTGGCTTGTCTGGATGCAGTATTGATTACAATTCTGCATGGTTAAACTCACCCCAGTGAGTGTGCTGGTGTGGGTAGTGACAGAGTCCTCTGAACTCCTTCTCAGACAGACTGTTTTTAAAACTGCACTGTGTACTAGATGGATGGTCTGAGGAGCCTTCAAGCTGCGTGGAAAAAAATTATGTATGGAAAGAAAATTCATTCAGAATACTTACACGTTCATAAATTCTACCCCTGAAATATTATTTTTCTGGAAAATGGCTTTATTGAGAGATGGCTCACAATGCCATAAAGTTCACCTTTTAAAAACACACAGTTGAATGACTGTTAGTATATTCAGACATTTAGTAGCTCAAATGATTATCACTGCTATTTAATTTCTGAACATTTGCATTAATGACAAGAAAACACTCGCATGCCTTTTCTCTGTTCCATATTTTTTTTTCTTTTTCTGATGAACTATCTATCCTAGGCTTGCTAATCACTCCTGGCCCCTTTACTCCACCATCCCATACCGAGGACCACTGGTCTACTTTCTGTCTCTTTGTACCTGACCGCTCCTACTCTGGACATTTCCTCTATCAAATATTCTAAGCTGAGTGAGCATGAGTGCAGTGCAATTATGTCATTACACATCTTTGTTTAAGTCCATTGATCCATTGATGGCTCCAGAGTTTCAGGCACTTTTGATCAGAAAAACTCCATTTTTTTTCAACTTAACTTACATTCCCTCTGTATAACCTGAATTCATGCCTCCTTGCTTGTGCTCTTGGTTTTTGTGTGTACATGAGTATCTTAGTTGAGATGTTTATTGCTGTGGTAAAATCCTGTGACCTGAAGGAACTTGGGGAGGGTTTATCTCAGCTTACATTTCCTCATCACAGTTCATGAGCAAAGCAAGTCAGAGCAGGAACCTAAAGGCAGGAACCGAAGGAAAAGCCGTGGAGGAATGCTTCTTACTGAATTGTTCCTTGTGGCTTGCTCAGCCTCTCTTCCTAAACCTCCTAGGATCAACAGATGCTACCACAGCCCACAGAGAGCTGGGCTGCCCCACATCATTAATCAGAAAATGTTTGTCCAAAGGCCATGCTTGTAGGGCCATTATTTTCAGTTGAGGTTCTCTCTCTCCCCAAAATGACTCTCGCTTGTATCAACTGGACTAAAAAGTGAACCAGTACAATGAGTGTACACGTGTACATGTATAAGTGTGTGGTATGAGTGTGAAGTCCACAGGCTGATGTCAGAGCTCACCAAATTAGCTCAGCTGGATTGCCAATATGTTCCAGGGCTTCTCCTGTCTCTACCCCTCCTACAGCTGGAATTACATTTGGGCACCACAGCTGGCTTCTTAATGTTTGTTTTAGGGGGATCCAGCTTGTACACTCATGCTTGTGTGGCAAGCAGTCTGCCAATGGAGCCTCTCCCCAGCTCTCCACCAACCGAGCTTCTCCTTAGCTCTTTGTTTTTGGTCTTTACCCTCTCCATTTACTTTTTTAAGCTTTGTCTTTGAGTGTCTGCATGTGGATATGTGTGCCTGAGTACAGGTGCCCATGGTCACCAGAAGAAGTCATCAGTCTCCTAGAACTTGAAGTTACAGATGACGGTGAGAGACTGGACGTAGGTGCTGGGAAATGAACTCAACAGTACATGCTCTTAACCGCTGAGCCAACTCTCCAGCCTCACATCACCAACTCAGTGTTTCCCCCAACTTAACTGCAGGATAAAAACATAACATTCCTATGATCCTTCTCAGATTTACCTGCTCATTCACTGGAATAGTCCGACATCCACCCCGTCTCTAAGATGAGCCCTTGCTTTCTGCCCTCTGGTTTTTCCAGCCTTCCTTCTCTGGAGTTGGCTGTTGCCTGCTCCTTTGCTTCCACTCTTCCACTTACAGTGACACTCCACATTCATATCTGCTTCCTTCCTGATGCCCTTTCGGGTTCTCCACCTATTTTCCCCAGTTTTCTACCATCAGTTCTTTAGAAAGCAGTTTACTTTCTGTGGGTGCTTTATTTCCCTATTCTTACCTAGTTCCTTATACTCTCGTTTCTACCTTCATTGGTTTACTATAATTTTGCTGCGTGCAATTCATGGCGTTTCTAAAATTTTAAATCCCAGTTTTCTTTGTTTCTTTCCCCATGACCATAAGGTAGCACAGAATTCTTTTGACAAGTACTTTCTCCTTTGACTTCTGCACCTTTGACTCCAATGTTCAGTGCCTTTCCCAAATATAGCTGCCCACTTCTTTCTCCATCTTTCTATTTTCTCCGTTTCGATTCTCATTGCACCATATGGTTCTTCTCTGTGTGGATAAAGTCCAGAATCTCTTCGCCACTCTGATGTCCTGCCAGCTCTCAAACTCATCACTTACAACAGAACTCACACACACCCTGGCAGACGCCGTCTTCCTGAGTTCCTGCCACAGTGCAGTCCATGTCGGAAGCCGGACATCTCTCACCTCCGGGCCTGCCAAAGATGACAGCCATCGTGTACTCAATAGCTCTTGGGTTCCATCTTGGCTGAGGCTCTCCATCCATCATCTCTGCTCCTCCTTGCCCTCATCCAAGTCCAAGTCTTCACTCCTGTGCTCCAGACTGTCACCAGACACACTTCTCACCCTGTTCCATTCCATCTTAACATGGCTGCCAAGTCACAGTCGTCCCCAGCAAATGTCTTGTTATATTGTTTTCCTAATCAGAATTCTTTCAAATCCCACAAGCCCTTCTGATTGCCTTAACTGGGTTATGAGATTCCACAACTCAAATCTTTCTGACCTTGTTTTTCATTCTTCCACATAGACTCTATGTTGTAGCACGAAGCAAAATTGAGACCCTTCCTTCCTGTGTTTCTCAGTTCCAAGCACCAACATGTATTGAATCTTTAATCTAAACCAATCCTTTATTTATATGACTGTTACTTATACATATTAATTGTACATAATAAGACTTCAGTTGATGTTTTCATATATGTATGAGTATATTTTGATATTATTCACCACCCATGACTCTCTCTTGTTTCTTTCTACTTCCTCTGATCCCCTTCCTCTTCCCACTGTCTTCTACTGTTCATGTCTTATTTTTGTGTGTAATCCAATGTGTGTGACTAGGGTTGCTTACAGGAGCACGGTGAGTGCTCATTTACAGGAGCACGGTGAGTGCTCATTTACAGGAGCACAAGCTACTTACTGCTGAACAACATCAACTCACCTCGGTAACCATTAACTTTTAGTAAGATCCTAAGGAAGAGGCAGGACCTCATGAGCTGCTTCCCCTTAGCTAGCCTTAACTGCCCATAAATCCTGAGGGAAGGGTCTGGGGACCCTCCCCCCAGCAACTGTTGATTGTCTATAGAAAGGAGTGGGTACCTAAGAGCCCCTTCCCTCTCTATCAACCATTAACTATCTATATATCCTCCAAAGGGAGGGCCAGAGCCTCAGTAATCCTTCCTACTCGATGATAGGGTATTTATTTCTTTCTCAGCTCTTAGATGTTCAATTCTTTTATCTCTGTGAGATCTTTTTAAAATAGATTTTCTTGCTCCTTTGGATTTCCAGAATTCTTTGTGTGTGTTCGTTTAAAGAACAGGAAAGGACTTTTTGTTCTTTTAAATTTTATTTTGTGTATGTGTGTGCACATGCGCTGTGCTAGGTTGTGGAAGAAGATGTGGAGGAAACTTAAAAGAGTCAGGTTTCTCCTTCTACTCTGTGGGTCATGGGGTAGGAACTCCAGTCATTGGGCTTGGCAGCAGGTTCTTCCCCTGAGCTATCCTGCTGTCCTGCATCTTTCACACTTTGTCTTCTACTGTAGTTGGTGCAATGTCTTGTTTCATGTGGTCCCCTAAAGTAGAGATTCAGCTTTTCATTGTAACATCTCCTAATATAGCAGTAGTGTTATCTTTAATGTCCTGTGCTCTAAATGCGTATTTCTTGGGTGGATGAAATTTTTTCACCTCTGTAAAATTCAGAAATTATAAAAACTTGAACTTGTTGGATGACAGTCCTTTAAGTTACTGTCGAGAGAGTTCTAAATGATGTGTGGACTCATGTTTTTCGTCAGCTGAGGTATGAGGGTGGAATGAATGGGAGAGGGCCTGCCAGCATCTTTACTCTGCAATGCCCATGTTTTGGAGGTATACCTAATGACAGGGTACTTTCCCAAGTCACCTAATCTTTTCTATGGTTCTGTATCCTTGAAGTCCTCTCTCTGGTTCTGTAAGCTTAGGAAAGGCTATGCTAATTTAATTAGTAATGAGAGAAAGTACATTCTGGGGAATTTGGGTGACCTAACCAATGACCTGGTCCAGCCCGGCCACTCCAGTCTGGTGTTCGGGCATGGCATCAAACCCTGTTGTAATTCCCTGGGGATCACATGTCTCCCTCTGCTGGAAGGAGGTGAGCCACTCTAGCAAGCTCCCAAAGGCAAGTGCCTCAAACACAGCCAAATGGAAATTGTGATATTTCACTGAACTCAGAACCAAATCTGAATTTTTTTTTTCTTTATAGAAACATTCTGTGTGCCACATGCCTTGGGAGCCAAGAAGAAATCGTACTTTGGCTCGCTGCTCCACCTTGCTAAGCTCAGACACTGTAAATACCCTCCTCTTCTCTCATAACATTGCATTTTTTCGTGAATTCATCATGAAGGAGCCACTTTGTAGGTTTGGCTGGTACTAGTGAAAGACTTCATTTTCTATTTCACAGCAACTTTTCAGTGGGGGAAAAAAAGAGTGGGGTGTTGAAAGACTTGAATTCTTCATCAGTTCCTGCAGACAGAGTGATGCAGAAATCAGCAAGAAGGATGCAGAGAGGAAGGGCCTTGTGTAGTCTAGATAGCTCTTCATCAGCGCCTGGTCTTCCTTGGGGAATATGAGTGAAAGAGAATACCCACTTTCATCTTGATGTCCAGATTCATTGCAAAGTTTTTCCCAGTTCAGACATGTTCCTCCCGTCTTCCAGTGGGACTTAAACTCACCAGCATAATAATAATAGACATATCATTGCAATATGTGTGGGTAGAAGCCCAGGTTTGCATCTGACTCGGTATATATCCTCGGATGGCCTTGAACTTGTGATCATCCTACCTCCAGCTCTAGCTCTGGGATTACAGGCACATACCACCACACCTAGAAAGGAAGCCAGAGAGAAGTACTGCTGGTTGTTTTGGTGTTTAACTCCAGAGTTTTCATCTAGCATTTCTTTTGCTGTCATTGATGGTATCTTTCATTAGCCCTGCTTCCTCACTGGTCTGGTCCTGCTACCTCATCCCTGAGGGACCTCATTTGTCCCAGCTGTATGCAGATATCACAGAAAGCTTCCTAGCTTTCCTAATAAAGCTTCTGCTTGGAGATATTTCACTGGCTTGTGCCTTGATTAAGATGCTGGGGAAATAACTCAGTTGGTAAAGTGTTTGCCTTCCAAGCATGGGGACCTGAGTTCGATCCCTAGAACCTGCAGTAAGGAGAGAGCAAAAGGAAGAGTCAGTGGCTTAAGATTATAAATATCTCAAGTTTATAATCTCAGTTTGGAGGAGGCAGAAACAGGTAGATCTCTGGGATTTGTTGGAGAGCTCATCTAACTGAATTGGTGAGCCCCAGATCCCAATGCAGATCTTATTTCAAAAAGGAAGATGGACAGTTCTTGAGGAATGATAGCCAAGGCTGGCTCTGACCTTCATTGCATGTATATTCACTTGTACACACATATACACGTGAAATAAATTTAGTTTTCAAAGTGTGTGTGTGTGTGTGTGTGTGTGTGTGTGTCCTGTAATACATGTGTGGAAATGAAAAGACAACTTGGTGGAGTCAGTTCTCTGCTTCCACTAGGTGAGTTCTGGGAATCAAACTCAGGTTTGCCAGACTTACATGTCAAACATGTTTACCTGATCAGCTATCTTACCATTCCACAAACTATGATTTTTTTTTTAAGACCTGATTAATTACACGATCACTTTCAAAATTAGTCAGGAGTCTTTGCAGCATCCTAATCCTGCCAACCTTGCTGGAGCTCATTCTTGCTGTTCCACAGCTGTCTGTACACCCACAGGTAGAAGCTCCCTGCTGGCAAGGCCTGTGCTGCCGCCTGCCTCCCTCTGTGTCCCTCAGCCTCGGGTACTACCCAACCCCTTGGAGGTGCTCCATTTTTTTTTTAAATGAATGACAGCACAAGCTCATCCCAGAGCCATAGTCTCCCAAAACACTTCAGCATGTTTCGACTTTTGTGCCTGAGAATATCTTACAAACATTTTCCAGATTTAATTGAGGCTTCTGGGAAGTCTTGCTGTGTTTTTTTCTTGCAAAAATAGAAGGTCGTTACCAGGAAGTCTTAGCATACCATATTTATCTGGTGAGTTTTGAAAATACTGAGTCATGGGACTAATGACTCAACATAGTATTTTCCAAACTGTGAGATAATCTTTGGACTTTGCAAGATTATTATATTAAGTGTACTTTTAGTCTGTCAGTGAAAAGAAAAAATAAGAAGCCTGTATTTTCACATTAGAATTCAAAGAACATCTGTTGAGTATTGGAAATAACATATTTTGAAAACCAACTGATGCGCGCTCCGCCTGCTTCCGCCTGCTAACTGGCAGGTCCTTCTGATAAGATTGTGTGGTGACACTCTGGCTTTCACAGCCCACCATTGTTTGGCAACTTGCTGCCTTCTAGAGATTGTGTGTGCATGTGTGCGTGTGTACGTGTGTGTGCGCGCGTGTGTGTGCATGCGTGTGTACACATAGGTGTGCACGTCTGCATGTGGAGGTCAAAAGTCAACATCAGATGTCTTCTCCAGCCAATCTTCACCTTGACTTTTGAGACAGGGTCTCTTTCTGATCTGGGGCTCTTCATTTAGACAGGCTAGGTTCCTTGGCCACCGAACTTCAGGAAGCCCCACTTTGCTTGCACAGCATTGCAGTTTAGCTTGGTGATCTCAAAGACACACCACAGTGCCCAGCTCTTGTGTGGGGTCTAGAGATTATACACATATTCTAATATGCTGGGAATATAGTTCAGCTAATAGAGTGCTCACCTAGAATGCACAGCCCTGGTTGCCTCACCATAGCACCCCATAAACGAGACATTGATGGCATGTACATGTAATTCCAGCACTAGGGAGAAAGAGGCAGGAGGATCAGGGATTTCGGGTCATCTTTGGATACAGAGCAAATTAGGTCCTCAAGCTTGTGCAGCAAGTGCTTTGCCCACTGAGCCATCTCCTAGCCCTTTCCCTAGAATCTTTAGAAGCCATTCACCCCTCCAAAGACATGCCTCATGTGAGATTTTCAGTTTCTTGTTTTATGGTGGGATTGAAGAAGAGGTTGGGTGACTCAGAGCCATGGAGAATGAGTGGCAAGGTTTGCCACTGCGGCTGTTTTTACCACCAAGGAGGTGAGCCCTTGGGTAGAAGCTCAGCTCCTTCTAACAGAGACAGCAGCCCAGCCCTGTCCTCCAAGCTGGTTCTCACCTCCTGCCAGTGTTTCCCCTTTCCTGGCTCAGTTTCTCTTGTTTGCACTCTTTCTTGGTGACTAAGCAGCATATGTCTTCTTTGAGAAACTCCTGGAATTTCCCACCACATGTGTACTGACAGAGACGTCCTGCCAGCCAGCAGTCCTCACCAGAGTGACCAGCTTCAGACTCCCACCTTCCGGGTTCATCTGCCCCACAGGCTTTGTCCTAAAGCGTGTCTCTAGAGTTCCCATGACACTTTGGAAGTCCCGAGAAGTATACTGTTGGCCTTTCTGGATGTTTTTTTTGGATGAAACAAAGAACACAGTCTTCTTTAGCATTCAGTCATCCAGGGCAGGCTGCACCACACGTGATACCCTTCTTTTACCTTCTTGGCCCCTGTTGCGGAGAGGACAGCACATAAAATCATAAAAGAGGAATTGGGGGCTGGAGAGATGGCTCAGTGGTTAAGAGTACCTACTGCTCTTCCAGAGGACCTGAGTTCAGTTCCCAGCAACCTTGTAGAACAGCGAACAGCTAACAACTGTAACTTCAGTTCCAGGATATCCATACTCTCTTATGACTTCCTTGGGCACCTGCACTCAACCGCACAGAGACACTTGTACGTACACACACACACACACACACACACACACACACACACACACACATTTTAAAGGTGGGGGATGGGTCTTGCTCTTGTCTTTCCTTGTTCTCATGTAGCTCCCCATGCTCCCCCCCCCCCCAATGCAACAAATGTTTCCTGGTTTTGAAAGAATTTGGTTTCTGTAATGCGGAGCCCGCTTCCCCGTTCAGCCTTCAATGCCTGTCTCCTTTGAAAGCCTGGCTGTTGAGCATCCAATTTGTCTCTTCTTCTTCACTTTGCTGCTCTTTTCTTGCACTGGGGCTGTCTCTTTATCAAAAACAGACAGAGGGTGAGCCTGAGACACCTCAAGGCAAGCAGCAGCTTGAAGCATTTTCTGGATTCACCTTGACATCTTTTCAACAGAGAAGAAAAGCAAGGGTTGAGAACCTGTTCTATTCATTTAGGCATCAGCAGCTGCCTCTCAAAGCTGCTTCACAAATAGCCTCGTTGGTTGTTATTGCTTGATACTTGTCTCCCTAAGGTTTTCCCAGTCGTTTTGAAAGGACAGTTATTTTCCATTCCCCTGAGAACATTCCTTATTTTGGCATGTGTGCCTGTATATGTACATGTATGCTTGCATACATGTGTTGCTCCTCACATGCCATTGGTAGTCATAATTAGCCCAGCCAAGCCTCATGCTTGCTTTTGTCCCCACATATTAGTATCAGTATCTATAATAATAATAAGGGCTGGGGAGATGGCTCAGTCAGAAAAATCAAACCTAGAACATACACAACAATGACAACAAAGACAGGAGTGGTGTGGACCAGCAGTTAAAGGCACTTGTCATCAAGCCTGACAACCTAAGTTTGATTCCTGGGATCCACATAGTGGAAAGAGAACCAAATCCATCAAGTTGTCCTCTTACTTACACATGTGTCCTTTGGCTTGGGCACATGCATGTGCACACACACACACACACACACACACAGTAATTTAAAACAAAATTTTAATCTGGGTGCTGGGGAAATGGCTTAGTGAGTAAGAGTGCTTGCTGTGCAAGCATAAGAACCTGAGTTCAAATCCCCAGAATCCACATAAAAGGGTATGCATTGCCAGACAGGCCTACAATGCCAGTAATATAGGGGAGGTGGGAGGGTGTTGGAGGCGAGGATCACTGGGGCTTGCTGGCTGCCCGTTGAGTTCCTCGTTCAGTGACAGACCCTACCTCAAGGGAATAAAGCGGAGAGTGATAGACAAGGACACCCAGTATCCTTCTCTAATCTGCACACAGCTGCACATGCAGACACAATAATAAACCAACAACCAAATAAATTTAACGGCCACGCATGGAAGAGTGTGTCTTATCTCCAGTACTGGGCTCATATGAAGCCCAGGTTTTGCTGAGTAAATGGAAGTGTGATACAGTACAGCCATTTATTTTCTTTTAGCCAGCTGTACTTGTAAATGCCATCTTTCCCCTGAGGAAGGTAGGTCTCCACAGACATGAGTACAGCAGAAGATGCCCTCTGGCAAGTTTGAACGGGACAGACACACTTTCACAGTTACTAGGCCATTACTTCTTAGTGGCATATGGGAGATGGGCCTGTACGGTGAGGAAGTTGGTGAGAATAAGAAAGTGTGGCAACAGAGTTCTGGTGTAGCCGGATTTGTCGTGTTGATCAGTGGATCTGCACCGTGCAGTTTCCTGAGTTATACAAGAACCACCAGGTGCACAGCTGACCTGTGTCCAGCTTTACCAGACACCTACGGGTATTTTCATGTAATGATTCTCATTCCATAAAAGGAAGGTGTGGTCTCATTTGCTCGAAGTAAACTGGCTGGGTTCAGGGAGTTTAGCTAAATCCACATTTGCTCAGATCACTGTGTGTGTCCATTCGTGCAGGTTCACATGTGTGCTCATGCATGTGGAAGTTGAAGGGCAACTTTAGCTGTCACTCCTCAGACTCTTCCTTCCTCGTGAGAAAGGGCTTCTCACTGATCTGGAACTCATGAATTTGGTTAGTGTGGTTAATAAGGGAACCCCAAGGGATTCTCGTGTTTCTACGTCCTCAGCACTGGGATTACAAGTAGTCTGTATTGTATCCAACTTTCGTTGTTGTTAGTGTGACTTTAAGGATCAGACTAAGAACTTCATGCTTGCAAGGCAACCACTGTATCCAGTGAGCCATCTGCGTAATGCTCAGATCACAGATGAAAAATAACCTCATATTTAAACCTAAATCATCCCACCTTCAAAGCCTGAGTTCTGTCCTGCTTGTCAACTTTGCCCATTAGGACCTGTAGCTGGGATCATCTGTGGCATGCAGTCTTACTGAGAAAGGCAGGAAACAGATGCACCATGCATCTGTGTCTGTGGTTGGGCTCTATGGATGAAGTGAGCATGGGAAGATTTCCTCTCCTGGAATATAATATCTCCTGATGATATTAGTGCTTTCAAGTGGTCAGCATGAAACATGATGGCTCCTCAAGGATACTTCCATGGTTACCAGTGTTTGATGGCTTTGTAGTGTTTGATGAATATGTAGAGTGAATATGTATTTTTTCCCAGCTTTCCTTAATTAGCATTCTAGAGTGGGGGACCTCTCTGAACTTTTTAAGCACGTGTATTTTTTTAATTTTTTAAAAAATTTTCCTTTTGAGGCAAGATCTTACCTTGCTACCTAAGCTGCTTTGAAACTCAAAGGATGTTTTTTAGCAGTCGGGGCTACAGGTGCATATTGCAACTACTATGTCATCATCTCAGCTTTTTATTTATTATATATTATTTAATATTTATTTAACTATGTCATCATTGCTGTGTAATTCTAAGGTTTATTTTAAAAGCTAATGTTTGGGTTTTTTTTTTTTTACTATCAGCCTTGTTTACCTTAAAACTATAGGATAGTATACATACACACCTATATGCATATGTGCATAAATATACATATTGGAAAATCCAGAAGAATTTTTACATGTATATGTCCTGTTATAATTAAAAAAAGATGAGAGAAGCAAGTTAAACAGATCTTTGACAAGGTTGAAACAATAATGAAAAGTTTGCCCACTAAAAAGTTTAGGTTCAGATGTAGTCACTGGTGGGTGTTACCTGACCTTCAAAGTACTAACACCACTGCTTCTCAAACTGTTATGTCAATTAGAAAAAGGAGGAACCATTACCAACTCTAGTGTTAGCCTGATAGCAAAACCAGATCATCAGCAACAAAAAGATAACTACCGACCAATATCCCTGCCGAATCTCAGCATATGTGAACAGTTCTTTTAATATGTATCTATTATTAATTATATGATAATTTCATACAAATTATTTTGATTTTACTCCCACTTCTTCTCCTAACTCCTCCCAGATCTGATCCCCCCTCCCAAACTCACGTTCATTCCCGTGCCTCTCTCATAATCCACCACGTCCAACTCACGCTTGTATACTCATGAGTATGAAGCCATCCACTGAAGCCTGGTCAACTATTAGCAACAAACCCTTAAACAAAACTGACTCTTTCTCCCCCAGAAGCCATAAGCTCTCAATAGCACCTCAGTTAGGGTCGGGGGCTTACAAACCCCTCCCTGTGAGGCTGGAATGCTGGCTGGCTTGATCCTGTGCCAGTGACCACAGCTTCTGTGAAGTCATGATTGCCCGAGTGCCAGAGTTCTGTCATGTCCTGTAAACAGTTTCTTGATACATGTGAGCATGTGGCAGATATTTTTCTCCTGATGTGTGGTGTCTTTTCATTTGCTTTACAGTGTCTTTCACTAATTTTTTTTTTTTTGAGACAGGGTTTCTGTGTAAACCCTTGCTGTCCTGGAACTTGATCTGCAGACCAGACTGGCCTTGAACTCAGAGACCCACCTACCTCTGCCTCCTAAATACTGGGATTAAAGGCTTGCACCACCACAACACTATTGTTCTTATTTTTTGAGTATTTTAATTTTAAAGAAACCCAGTTCACCAATTCTTTCTTTAATATATTAGTCTTCTGGCACCATATCTTTGCCAAGCTCAAATGGTTTCCCTTGTGTTTTTCTCTAGGCTTAACTTTCTTTGCACTTAAATTTCTGATCCATCTTGAATTCATTTTTTTATCTTACTTATTGATATTCAGTATTATGCAATTCCATGCACATCCTGTCTTTGCCAGCCTTTAAGCAGGTAGAGGCTCCCTAGGAGCCTCTGGGATATCTTCTTGTATAATTCTCACATGTGCCCTCTGCAATCTCAGCCCTGGTGTAAATGGAGAAGCTCTTAGACAGTTGCCAAGTGTGAACTCCTTCCCTGTGTAAGATGGGTTCTAGTTTCCCTTTAGGTCTTACCTGTGTAGAACACTCCTTCTTAGAGAAGCACCAGTTCTCTGAACAGGTTCAGTCGGTCCCATGAGGGACTTTTGAGGAACACAGATCCACAGCTCTTGCTCCTCACCGTTTGAGTAACTGCTCATGTCACCTCTCATTGCTGCAGCAGCCAATACACTTGACCCCTCAGTAGCACAGGGGAGAGTTGTAAGGATCCAGGACCTATAAACAGTCCAGGTAGAAATGTGAAGAAATTAAGGAGAAATATATGTTATGAATGTAGACTATATGTATATATGGTGTGCTATGTTTACTGTCTCAGAATACACACAAGTCTATACAGTTAAAATTTGCCAAAATTTTCAAACACAGCAAAGATCATACATGTACTAACGATAGTTAAGAGAAATGTAAATACATGTAAAGACAGGTTAAGAAGATAGCCTAGATACTACAGAGCTTGCCTTGCAAACAAGAGGACCTGTGTTTGGATGCCCAGCACCCATGTAGAAAATCTCAGCATGGTTGCACAATCTTTGCTCACAGTGCTTAGGGTACAGGAAGGAGACAGGCATATCTCTAGAGCTCACTGACCAGCCAGCCTAGTCTACTTAGTGTGTTCCAAACCAATGAAAGACCTTGTCTCAAAAATCCAGATGGGCAACACTTTATGGAATGATAGCTGAAGTTGTCCTCTGTCCTCCATATGCACATGCAGACACTTGAACATGCATGCACATATACATACAAAAAATAAAAGAAATCACTGCATAAGCTAACTGCAGTATGCACTGGCAGTGTAGGAATGGTTTTGTAGCATCTTCTGTTGCCATGGCAGTGCGCGCAAGTGTTTCGAGGATCTCCTTAAGTGGTGATGTGATTGTCCTCATGAAGAGCTAGTTTCTCCCCGTGTATTGCAGCCAGAAGTGATTTCTCCTGCCTCTCACATGGTTTTCACTATATTTAATACAGGCAGCATCTATGTATTGATTGTATTATTGCTAAGCCTTCAGATCCACAGCAGGTTATTCAAAGTTAAGTTTGGAGAAAACCAAAAGTAGCATGTTGAGTTTTTAAAACCTTTTTTTACAATTATTTTCTTCCTTGGGGGTGGGGAGTGGTTGTCACAGTCCAGAGGACAACTTAGTGGAGTCGATCCCTCTCAACCGCCTCCCAGCCTTGTGGGTTTCAGGGCTCCAACCCAGGCCTTGGGCTTGAAGGCAAATGTCTTTCTCCTCACCTCTGCTGAGCTATATCTTGCCGTCTCATGGATATTTTAAGTGCAGGGGTCCGGGAACTCAGTGTCTTCAATCCACGAGTCATTCAAACCTCAGTTTTACTTAGAACCAAGGATGGAGAATCCTAGGTGCCTGTGTTTGATTCTCAGTAACTGTCTGTGTAAACTTGTGTAAATCTGTATTGTTGGAGGGTCACTTTGAGGAGCCCATAACAGGTTTATGCATGAAATAAACTCAGCCAAATTTGTGTACCCAGGAGGCAGAGGCAGAGGGATCTCTCTGAGTTCAAGGTCAGTATGGTCTACAGAGCGAGCGAGTTCCAAGCCAGCCAGATATACATAGTGATACCCTGTCTCAAAACAAGCAAAAACAAAACACAAAAAAAACAAAACAAGAAAAGATACCTGAAACTAGAAAAACTATTAGTGTCTCATATTTGTGCCTTGGATTCTTTGTGTGTGTGTGTGTGTGTGAGAGAGAGAGAGACAGAGACAGAGACAGAGACAGAGACAGAGAGAGAAGGAGAGTGTGTGAGAGAGAGAGATTATATATATGCAGGTATGCATGTTGCATGTGAAGGCCAAAGGACATCCTCAAGTACCAGTCCTCAGGTGCCACCCACCTTATTTATTGACCCAGTGTCTATTCCTTCCTGGGGGCTAGCCAGCCAGGGCACCCTAGAAATCTTTGTCTCAGCCTCCACAGTGCTGAGATTTCCAGTATGTTCAGGAATACACAGCTTTTTGATTTTTAAACGTGAGTTTGGGAGACAAAGCTCCGTTCCTTTTGCTTGCATAGCAAGCACTTCAGTGACTCTGCTGTCCCCAGTCCTGTGGTACGTCACTCCCAACCTCAGGATCCTCTCTCCCAGAAGTTCTCGACTCCAGCAGATCAAGATATTTGATGGGGTGGAGAAGGTGACGTGAGCAGGAGACAGACATAGCTCGGAATGGCATGGGTAGAGAAGAAGAAAGCACACCTGGGAAAATGCAAGCAGCAGCTGCAGCAAGCTATGCTAAGGTAGAGCGTGATCAGCATGGTGCGTGACCACGACAAGCCTCAAGGACCATCAGGTCCTGTCACCACTTCCCTCCCACCTTCCCCTGGAGGGAGCCCCGGATGCCAGTGCCTCTCAAACTTTGCCTTCATCAGACTCACCTGGGAGCTTGTTAAAAACCACATGCACCTTGGGCCCCTCCCACACCCACTCAATCCTAGTCTGTAGGCCAGGGTCAAGGCATCTGTATTTTTAACAAGCTCCCCAGATGATTCTAATGTGCACCCAAGTTGAGAAACCACCGCTTTAGAAGGTTAATCTGGCAACACTGTGCAAGATGGATTGGAGCCCGGAGAGCCTGGAGGTTCAGAACCACCAGCCAGCAATTGCAACAACAACCCCGGCAGGAGATAATGAGGTTGGGGGCTGTGGGAGTGCAGGGGGGGAGGATCAGATAGGGGAGGCATTTTCTGATAAGCAGTCAGCAAGGACCTGGGTAACCAATTTAATGAGGAATGCAAGAAGGAGAGATGGGACCTCACAAATAATGTCAAGGTTTAGAGAAGCCAGCCTCCACGGTGAAGAGAGGAGTCACGGAGCCTGCCTGGGGATCTTACTCATAGAACACCTCTTCCCCACGGTGCTCACCTTTCACACTGTCTCCTTCCCACAGCGCTCTGGAGCGCAAGGGAAGGACACTCCTGTTGTTTGGTGGTTGGAAATATTTCCCAGGGGACCACATGGTTGAGAGCCACACTGGTTTTGGTGCCTGTGACAATCATATTCGCAAAGTAGGTACTGGAGGTGGTGGGAGCTGAAGGAGTGGATGGTGTGAGGTTGGTTTGGAATGACAAAGGGCTCTGTGGTGGCTCTGCAGAAAAATTAGCAGGGCTTGTCTCAGGGAAGCAGCATGGATAACAGACTCAGCAGAGGAAACAGGAGAAAGAGCAAGGAACAGGTGGTAGAGGTACAGGAGGCTGTCACACATCCAGCCCTTGGTGTGCCTCATAACTTCTAGAAAGCTCTGCCATCAGGAAAGCTTGCTCACCGAGCAATCGTGTCCCCCAGATGGATCTGACATATCGATGAGCTTCCTACTGGACCAAATCCTCCTGTCCAGAACCTTTTAGTGACGTGTTCCAGACACTGACAGAGTTTCCACATACTTCCCATCCTCCAGGTTTCTAATCAGACCATGACCCTTCCTTACACATAGTTGGTCCAGCACAACCAAATAGAAGAGTTCTGTTGAGTTGGGCTTTTTTAAATCCGTATAGGGCCAGGGGGGTGGCTCACAGATGAAGGTACGTGCTATGCAAGCCCAGTAACCTCAGGTCACTGCAGTCCACTTAAAAGGAGGGAACTCCACAAAATTGTCTTCTGACCCCAATACATGCTTGTTACAGCACCATGATACTTATGTCTGTGTATGTAATGGGTGCACATCCTGTCACACAACAATAATAATAATAATCAAGTATAATTTAAAATACTACCCACATACCTAATGAGTACAATCTTCTCACAATAATAGTAATAATAATGATGATGGTGCTGTAAATTTTAAAATAAAAATCATTGTGCTTTGGGGTCCTTTCTCCCCTCAAAGGCCCAGACACCTTGTCTGCATTTTGGAATGCCGTATTTCAAAAAGAGGGTCAAACCCAGCAATTGACAAATCTTAACAAAAGAGAAACAAATTGAATCAAGTCATGTATCAACCTAGGAATTAAGGACATACGCAGCGATGCTATCTGTATAAGAAGCCACAGATTCCCAGCCCTTGGTGGCACTGTGATAAAGGACAGTCACTCTGACACTGATGGAACTCCACAGCAACTGTAACTGCTTAGATGGAAGGGGGTTACACAAGAATCCTTTATTTTTATCTTGGGATAGATTCAGAAGTGATCTTATTTGTTCCCATAAGGATCCTGGGGCATCAGGAAATGAAGAGGGTGAGCTGTGGTATGAAACACAGTTGGTAAAAGGCTTGTCTAGCACACACAAAATCCTGGGTCCCCCTCCAGCACAGCACTACATACAACACAGCTATCATCCCAGCATTTTGGAGGTGGAGGCAGAAGGATCAGGAGTTCAAAGCCATCCTTGGCTACGTAGTGAATTTGAGGATAGCTTGGGCTACATGAGACCCTATACTCCCTAAAAGAGCGACAGTGTGCAAGGGGTAAATATTAAAGAAAAGGAAGGAAGGAAAGATACTCCCAAGCATCCAGTCTTGTGGATTTTCGGGGGAGAATAAATTTTGTGTTCCTATGTGAAATGGCGGACAGAAAGGCTGTATTTGGTAACCTTTTCTGAGCTTCTATTCCTATTGTAAAGTGAGAATGGTGGCAACTGAAAGTCCTTTTAGACATCAAACACGAAGGTACCGTTACAGTGCCCAGCATGTAGATGATCCCCCAAGCCGGTGTTTGTGATCAGTATGAGTGGGTCTCATAGAAACCATATTTTCTTCTGCATGTCCATGAAGATCCCCTATCATACGGATTTTAAGTGTTTTCCCCGTGAGTTTGGTTGTCACTGAAATAATATTGTTACTGCAGTGCCTCCTGCAAGGCATTTTGAAGACTAGCTGGATGAGTGGGCCTGGCATCAGATGTTCATAGAGAAAAAAAAGCCCTTCAGCCCTTTATTTACAAACAGAATTTTACTAAGCCACCTTGGAAGATCATGGTCTGTCTTCACAGACTCTTCAGTCACAAAAGGAAAAGAAGGGTGTGGAGATTTCTGATGTCCTGGGAACAGTCCTCCGTCATTTCTTGTCATCTCTGCCACAGGCAAAAGCATGATTGAGGAAACTTTAAGAGTCCATTCTTTCCCTTCTACCATGTATGTTTCAGAAATTAAACTCAGGTCCTCAGACTTGGTGGCAAGTACCTTTGTCCCTTGAGCCATCTCACCAGTCCTAGGTTGCCAATTTAACTGCCATCCCCATAGGAATTCGTATTGATACAAAGTGGAAAGGAACATGACCTTCAGCTCATGGCATCTTCGGATGTCTGTTGGTACCTGTGTGCCTACCACAGCCAGGAATCTGCTTCCCAGAGAGGACCCCCAAGTATAAAAGTCACCTTAATACTGGAGTCTTGGGGCTTCAGTCTGCAGTTTTCTTCTTGGTCTCTCAAGAAAAGAAACTGTGAAGAAGGTGGGGGGAACATCTCTGGTTTGCAGTAGGGTCTTCTCAACCAAGCAGACATAGAAGAATAAATAAGGAGGACTTGGCAGGATGTTTTGATGCAAAATTCATTGCAACTTGGTTTGTATTCTGGACACTTTGGGTCCTGTTGAATGTGGGTGGAAATTGCAGTCCTTTCAGATCAACCCTTGTGTTTAGAGAGAGGGTTTGGAAGGAAATCAAAGTTGTCAGACTTCCGGCCTGATTCTTACAGAACTGATTTGGAGGACGACTTGAAAACAGTCACACCCAGGTTTGAAAACAAGAAGCAGGAATTGGTCCAGAAGGCTTGGTGACATGAAAAGCAGTTGTAAGAGATTTTTGCTTTGCTTTGTTTTTAAGAAAAAGAAATTCTGAGTAGTGTCTTCTACATATTTTATCCCTCCTATTTTCCTTAACACGGCCGGGCTCTTCCTGTTTTAGAACACCATATAAAACTCAAGTGGAAATCTGCCATCTGTCTCCTACCCCAGACTTTTAGCTGGCACCCCCAACTTTTAGTGCGTATGGGGTATTACAGAAATGAGAAGAATCTATTGAGTTCATATTTAAAATATACAGCTAGGACTAGAGATGTGATCCAGTTAGGTGAGCATTTGCCCAACATACACAGAGTTCTGGGTTCTATACTCAGTACCACATTAACCCAACCTTGATGGTGCTCAACTATAACCACAGAGAGGTGGAGACAAAATATTCAGAAGTTCAAGGTCATCCTTGACTATTATATTGAGTTAAAGTCTAGACTCTGTCAAAATCAAACTGCTCTAATTTGATTTATGTTGATGTGATTAAAAAAAAAAGCTTTCTGATTGAAAACAACCTGGGGAAGAAAGGGCTTATTAGGCTTATACATCATGTCACTGCCCATCATTGAGTGATGTCAGGACAGGAACTCAAGCAAGAACTTGAAGCTGCATATTGGTTCATAGGCTCATGTTTAGCTAACTTTCTCATAGCGTTCGGAACCATCTGCCAGGGAATGTTACCACTCGTCATGGGCCAGGCCACCCTGTATCAGCTAACAATCAAGACCACTCCACACACACACTCTCAATTTTAGCTTTTCATGTGTGTAATACTGACGGTAAACCCTGGCTTTTGAATTGTTATTAGGAGGCAAGGAATCCTAGCCAGGTTTGCATCTCGCTGTGGAGCCAGTCACACCACAACCCGGCTGAGAGGAGCTGATAGTGCAAGCTTACACACTGGGTAATTGCTTGTCTTCCCAGGTAAAGTAGTGACAGGCTGGGTGTGTGGTGCAGTAAGAGAGTACTTGCCTAGTGAGGGACTGGGGATGTAGCTCAGTGCCTCATGTGCTCCTGGCGCTAGGTTCAGTCTCCACAGAAACCAAAAAGAAACAACAGTAACAGGATAGCACTTGCAGATTCAGCTTTCCCTTGCCTTGTGTTGCTGAGGCAGTGTGAGTCATCATTTTTTGTCCCCTAAGATGATGCACAGAGGAAGGAAACCACCAAACAAACCACTGGGAAGAGAGTGGCTCCATAGCCTCTTCTCTAGCTGTGTTCCTTCTACCTCCATCCAGTGGAACTCAGCACCAAAATGTTTAGAAGCAGTACCACTGCTTACCAGGAAAGTGTACATATTGAGTGTGGAGTCGGTGGGAACTTCCCTAGTATGCCAACAAACTTCCTGAAGGAGTCAGGGAATGTATGTAGTTCAGAAAAAGGTGCACATAGCTAGAAATTGGAGATCTCTTCCATTAACACAGAAAGGTTGTGTTCTGTGGGTTTTTTTTTTCTAACAGAGACAGAAAGGGAAGATGCTTGAGTTACCATTGCATACCATGAAACTATATTTATGTGCTAAGACAAGCAATTGATGTTGCTCTATAAAATTTAGTAAACACCGCCTCCCTGCCCTTTCGAATGTCACTCAGAATCCAGAATCATGAAATTTTATACTATTGCTGGTTAGAAAGGGGTTCCCACTGGGAGCAGATGCCAGCTCCGTCTTCGTAGACGCAGAGAAAGTCCTGACATGTTTCATGCCGTTCATACGTGGAAGTCTGTGAAATGGAAAGGAAAACAGCTTTCTCTGTCAACCTGTCACTGATAGAAGCTTTTACATTCCATCAGAGTGACTAAACTTTAAAGCCGCTTTCTCCGGTGCTCAGTATCACTCACAAGTCCCCAGTGTGATCAGATTGATAGCGCCCCGGCACATGATAGAAGACCAGAAGCATTTTGTGGCACGATATTAAAAATTCATTCCCAGACCCGATAAAGCGTGGTTGACAAAAGTGTGAGATGGAATAAGGTGGGGTGAACGTCTTCATGCTTTATTGCTCTCGATTTCTCTACACAAAATAAATAGACAGAATGAACTAAAAAATCTCTTCTTTATGAAGGTGGGATCCTGACAGCTGAAGGCGCGCTCGTAAAAACCTTCTCCCTGCCACGGAACCCAGCAGGACTCGATGTTGGAGACGGTGGAGATTTACGGTTGTGTGCTGCAGACATAGTGAATATGTAAAGGGTGTGTTCATGGCATTTGCCAGTACTCAAGGTCAGAGAAATAGAGCACACACCCCTCCAGAAATCTGGGGAAGGGAGAAAGAGAAGCTAGGATGGTGATTTTAGTGGTGGCTAATTCCACCCCTCTCTGAAGGATTTAAAAGAAAACGTGTGTTTCGTGTCTGCCCTTTTCTACCTGCCATCTTGTTTTGAAAGAATACTGCTGAGGAAAGTCAGGTTGATGAGATGGCTCAACTGTAAAGGCTCTTGTCACAGACTCATGACTGGAGCTAAATTCCCCAGGATCTGTCTACATGGTAGAAGGAGATAACTGATGTGCCTGCATCTCCTGACCTCCACACATACTCCTTGACATCTAAACACATGCATGCATGCTCACATGCACACACATTTTAGTAAATAAAGCCTTTAAAGGCATGACCAGCCCAACCTCTGATTTAATGTCTCCTTGACCAGAACTCCTGACACTTCTCTGATCCACTACCCCATCTTCCTTCTGTCCTTCTTCTTCTTGGAGGGCACAGCCTGCCAGAGGCTTTCCCTTGCTTCCCTGCCATGGCAGGACACAATGCCTCATTGGTTTCAGACATTACGTTTTCTGCTGCTCAGAGCTGGTGTGACAAATGAATTTTACCTGCTGCTAGGGAATGACACTCTATCCCACCCGCCTGCTCACAAAAGCCCTATCCCCCAATCTTACAGAGCGCAGCCCTGAGAGCAAGAACAGAGATCTGCCCTGAGGCACCATCTGTTTCTGTCTGCGGCATGTATGCTGGGCCCCTCCGGTTGCATCTGTTGAGGAGCACTGTGAACTTGATGACTTGTTGGGAGGAAATGTTTGGTCTCCCCCCCCCCCTCCCAGCCTGTCTGTTAACCATCTCTGGGCTGCTGGGCCCACAGGGTGGATCTGCAGGAGCTGCCTCTCTGGCCTCATCTGTATCAATTGAGAGTCAGTCAGTCACTGGGAATCCACAGCGGTCAGCAGGGACCCCAGGCAGCCCCTGTGACAACCATTTTTCTTCTGTTTTGGAGGTTCAGGAAACAATTAAAAACCTGATGGATTCCGGGGAGAATTTCAAATAAATCAGCTGATAGCTGAGACCATGTAGCTCTTGGTAGCAAAGCAATATTAACATCCCAGCCACATCTGTGTACAGTATGCTGAAATAAAGAAATTAACCATGCATCACCTCCAATAGAGCCAGCAGCTGGCCTGTTCTGAACCTTTCCAAAGTACCCAAAAGCTACTGATTTGTTAAGTTGTCAGCCTCCTTATGGACATCAAGGACTTCATGCATATGCCAAAAATCAAGCTAGCCAAAAATCAGTTAAGTTCCAGGATAATCCAGGCACCGATGAAACTCGGCCATATCCGACATGTTTTTCAGAACAAAGCCGACATGGTGGGCTGGACGCAATCAGGGGCCACAGAGAAGGCAGTGTAAGATGCAGGATTGGGGTATGGAGAGAGATGGCTCAGCAGTTAAGAGAATGTACTGCTCTTGTAAGGGACCCTTGTTGGGCAGCTCACAACTATCAGTAACTCCAGCTCCAAGGGACCTGATGCCCCTGCCACCATGGAGACTGCAGTCATGCAGGTACTGACACAGACACAAAAAAGTAAAAAATAAAAAAAAATTCGTAAAAAGAGACAAAAATAGGATTGGCAGCAAATGTAGTAAGAATTGCTGCCAGAGTTTGGTGATTACAGAATAATAATGAGAAAGGGTTTTTTTTTAATTTTATTTTCTCTCTCTCACTCTCCTTAGACAAATGTGATGCTGCGGAACTTGTGTTAATTACCTTTAATTACAGCTCTACCCACCTCAGCCTTCCCAGCCTCCTCCTTGCACCTGTATTTGAAGGGATAACGTATCTTCCTGATTTTCTAGGAAATAGGAACCAGCATTCTTATAATGTTCTTTTTAAAGTCTCATAACAAGCAAGGCATACTGGTGTTAGTTGCCTATGATCCAAGCACTCAGGAGGCTGAGTCAGGAGGATCCCTGGACGTTCCAGGTGAGTGTGAGCTCTAGGAGTGAGCTTCAGATCAGTCTGTTCTAGGTATGAGACCATGTCTTTTGGGGGTACTGAATGAAAGTAAGAGTAGTGGGATCTATTCTCTCCAAATAGACACTAGATATTAAAATACCAAATTCATAATGTATATACATGTGTGCCAATCACATGAAAATGTGATTGTTCATCAATACCCAGTAGATCTTTCACCCTAGCAAGATGCATCAATTTTTAAAATAGAAAGAAGGTAATGGCTGGAAAATAAAACACAGCTCAGCTGTTCTCCTGCTTTTATGACTAGGGAAATGGCTCAGGGGGTAAAATGCTTCCCATACAACCATGAAGACCTGATTTCTGGTTCCCAGAACCCACATAAAAGTCTGGGTGTAGCATCATATACTTGTAATTCCAGCAGTGAGGAGGAGGAGACAGGGCAATCCCAGGAGATAGCCGGTCTGCCAGTCTTGATGAATCTGAGTACCAGGGTGAGTGAGAGAGACTGTCTCAAAATATAAGAGCAACAATGAAGGCAGCAGATGTCAAACTCTGGCTTCCTTTCTCACATGCATGCATACATACATGTGCCTGCAAACACAAACACACACACACACACACACACATATGCCCCTTGCCACTTGTCAGATTCACAGCCCTGGGAAGGAAGCCTGGAAGATGATCTGTGAGGTAGGCTCAGGAAGAACCACAGATTTCTATTGAGACTCAAACTGTGCACAGAGTCAAAGTGGAGACCATCAGGCATGTGTGGTAGAGAAGTGGTTATCATGCCTGTGCTTGAACAATCACATTTTCATGTGATTGGCACACATGTATATACATTATGAATTTGGTATTTTAATATCTAGTGTCTATTTGGAGAGAATAGTGAAAAGCAGTGAATAAAGTCATGAAGAACATAGAAAAGCACAATCAGGATAAAGGAACAGAAAAGTATGCACTAGATCCCCTGAATCAACACCTACCAGCACCTGATATGTCGTGGGTGGCCAGGTACCATCCATCACTCAGCACCATACAGTTCTCTCTACAGAGGGGACCTACAGTGAGTGCAGATAGAGTAGTACTGCACCAAGGACCAGGAAACGGTACTGAGTGTGATGGGAATGAGAACCTCTTCCTCATACATTGTTGTGGCTCTCCTGCATGTTATGGTTACATCAGACATGCTTCATGCTCTGCAGGATATATGTCCTTCTAAAAAATAATTTCATAATAAAAAGACTGGAGAGATGGCTCAGTGGTTAAGAAAACTTAATGAGCCGGGCGGTGGTGGGGGAGGCAGAGGCAGGTGGATCTCTGTGAGTTCGAGGCCAGCCTGGTCTACAAGAGCTAGTTCCACGACAGGCTCCAAAAGCTACAGAGAAACCCTGTCTTGAAAGAAAAAAAAAAGAAAGAAAGAAAAGAAAACTTAATGACTGAGGATCCAGAGGACCCAAGTTTGACTCCTAGCACCCACAGCACCCACATTGAGAAGCTTACAACTACACCTTACCCCCCAACTTATCAATACCTGTAGCCTCTGTAGACACCCCTCCACACACGCACAGACACACACAATCAATTACAAATAAAATGGTCTTTAAAAAAACTCATAGGAGCTGAGAGATGGTGGCACACGCCTTTAATCACAGCACACTGGAGGTAGAGGCAGGCAGATCTCTGTGAGTTCAAGGCCAGCCTGGCCTACAAGAGCTAGTTCCAGGATAGGCTCCAAAACTACACAGAGAAATGCTTATCTCGAAAAACAAAAACAAACAAAAAAGAAAAACAAGCAAACAAAAAATCTTATAAGAAACAGAATTGTCAATCCCGAAAACAAAGGTGAATTATCTTCTGTCCCCAGGTGATTCCTTTAAAAAAAAAAAAAAAAAGGCTTGTAGCACAGTGAAGCATTAGAAAACCACCCAGGCTGATTCTGACCATATCTATGCCCATCACACAAAGGAACAGATTTTAAAACTGTGGTATGCCTTGCCCTGAAGGTTTTTTTCTTTGCTAATGCTCCAGTTACCTAAGGGTACTGCTCCTGTATTATTATGATGAACACACCAGAGAAAATGTCTCCATGTTAGAAAAAATTATCACCAAGTCTAACCACAGATCACTCTGTGTACACTCTCTCCTATTTTCCTCAGTAAAACTCCAAAGTGAGATTGCTCCTTTGATGCATGTGAGTATCTTCGCGTGCACATATAAGCTAGGAAGAAGATGTGTACTTGTTACCTGGTGTAATTATAGTTATGCCTGTAATTATATATTCTTCAAACGTGAAAGTCCACGTATCAAACAAAATATGGTAAGTGAGATGTCTCAGTGGGTAGATGTGCTGTCAGGCCTGATGATATGGGTTCAATACTTGGACTTCATGTGATTGAAGGAGAGGCCAACTCCTGCAACTTGTCCCCTAGCCTACACACACACACACACACACACACACACACAGAGAGAGAGAGAGAGAGAGAGAGAGAGAGAGAGAGAGAGAGAGAGAGAAATAAATGTATACACAAATAAACATAAAAAACAAGCTGGATGGCTTCCTGAAGAACAAAACCCAAGGATGTCCTCTGACCTCCACAAGAGCATGTATCCATACACACAGGCACCCTCATTCACATAAACACACTAAATAAGTATGTGAACATGGATGAGAATGTAGCTTCTCATGGAATGGGGACATGACTCAATGGATAAGAATGCTTGCTGTTCAAGCATGATGGCCTGAGTTCAGATCCCCAGTGCCCATGTGAAATGCTGGGCATGGCCCTGTACTCTAGTTACCCCGACATTGTGAGAGGCAGAGACAGGAAACCCACATGGACTTGGTATCCATCAGCCCAGCTCCAAGTTCAGTGAAAGGGATATTTGGAACGTGATAGAGCAGAAGCCCTGAGGCCTTCCTCTGGCCACCGTGTGCACACTGGCACACAACATATACAGAGAGAATATAAGTTACCGTTTCAGGTGACAGTGCATCAAATTGTGTACATTTATACTCAGGAAATCCTCAAGGTTTGTCCAGCACCACGTGCATGTTGGTGCATGTGTGCAGCTCTGCGTTCCCATGAGATATAGAGAGTCTTATTGATTAGCGGAAGTAATCAATGTTTATACACAGAGCCCTTTCATCTTGATCAGCCTTTAATGGGCGAGGAAAGCCTAACTGAAGAAAAACACAACTGTTAAATCACAGTTGCCTTCGTCTTGGCTCTAAGCAAAGACATTAGAGCAGAATTTCAAAGCCAGGGACGTGTTATTTTTCAGACATTATCTTGATGAAGTAGGGACTGGAATGACCTCGTGGTTGGAGAAGGGGAGCCTTAAACTACCTAAGCTTTCCTTTTGGCTGGAGCATAGATAGCAAGAGCCCTTACTTACTTGATTATCTCACAAGCCCCACTTTTGACTTTGGCAGATATTTCTTAAGGGATCTTACTATTAGCTGCTGTGATTATTATCATTTTGTTGATGTTCAGAGAGCTGATGTTTCCCAGGCTGGCTTTGAATGTATCGTGTAGCCAAGGGAACCCTAACCCTTGTATCCTCCTGCCTCTACCTTCCTATTACTGGCCTTATAGGTATCCACGGCTATTTTTGAGGTACTATGGATAGAACCTGGGGCTCCATGTATAATGGGCAAGAACTATCAACTAAGCCTCATCTCTGACCCCCTATTGTAATTATTTTTATATATTATTAATTTGAAATCATTTTTTACTGAAAGCAACAGCATCACAATTGGTTTATTTCTTATTAAACAAAAAATCCAGAGTAAATGTCACTAGGAACACCTATGCATCCATGTTTCTTCTGCCACTTCTCTGTGTAGGATGCTCTCTTTGCATCTGTTCTCTTTTGCTCATAGGAAGGCTGTTACTGCTCACAGTATTCACATCCTGAGTTGGGGATGATTTTTTTAGAGCATCATCATGGTACTGAGAAAGAGATACTTATTTTCATGGGCTTTGAACAGCATCATTTGCCCAAACCTATTAAATGGCCAGTCTTGACAAAGACCCCTTGGCTTCTAATTGGGGAATATTAACTATTCAGATAACTATGACAAAATACTGACAGAAGCAGCTTTAAGAAGAAGATGTTGATCTGGGTGACAGTTCAAGTCGACAGCCCTCCAAGGAAGCCAGGGCAGCAGGAAGATGAGATAGCTGGTCATATTATTCTGCTCTTTCTCCTCTTTGGTCAGTCCAGGACTCTAGCCCACAGAATACTGTCCCACTTCCGTTAAACCTCTCTGTAAATATCCTCACAGACATGCCCAGAGGTGTATCTCCTGGTTGTTCTGAAATCTTTGGGTTGACAATGAAGGTAAATTATCACTTAAGTCAATCTCAACCCATATGACTTGACACTGTCACAAGTCAAAAATACACTTAAGGGTTTAGGACATAGGTCAGTGTCCTAACACTTACCTAGCATGAGATTAGTAGACAAACAGATGGCCCGAGGTTCAACACCTGCCAGTGACACTCAGACACACACATACATACTATGACTAATGCATTGTGTCCTGATTTCTTGTACATAGCTTAGCCATGACCCCTAGTGACACATAGACTCACGCATACACAGTATGGATAATGCATTATGTCCTGCCTTCAGTACATAGCTTAGCCATGACCCCCAGTGACACACAGACATAGGCACATGCATGCACAGTATGGATAATGCATTATGTCCTGCCTTCAATATATAGCTTAGCCATGATGGTTGACTCTCACATACCCTGTGTATGTCAGTCACTGTAACATCCCAGGTGTCTTCCTCATTCTGTCCTAATACCGTTCAGTGAACACACACTGAAGTAGGGAGAAGAGGTCTAGATTGTAGCCCAAGAGCTGTTCTTCTAGCTAAGTAGCCTGGAGAAGAACCTTGGTAGAATATCTTGGGGAATCAGCAGCAATAAGAACAATCTTGTTGAGATGACTTACTAAGTAACATACATATTTGTCTCACAGATTCAAGACAACCTGTGTTTAGACTTCAGAGCCCACATAAAAATCTGGGCATGGTGGCATGTGTTTATAATCCCAGCTCCCAGGAGATAGAGACAAGATTCCTGCAGTTCATTGGTCAGCTAGCCTAGTTGAGTTGGCAAGGTTCAAGCCAGTAAGAAATCTTTAAAAATAAGGTGGGCCTAGAAAGATGTCTCGGTGTGTAAAGGTCTTATTCCACTAGCTGATGGCCTGAGTTCAAGTCACAGAACCCACAAAAAAGTGGAAGGAGAGAACTGACTCCACAAAGTTGTCCTCCGGTCTCTATACTGCTGTGGCTCATACACACATACTGCCACACTAGCAATAAATATTAAATAGGTAATAAGTTGTATGGCACCAGAAGAAATGGCACTTGAGGTTTTCCTCTGGCTTCCACATGTGTGTGCACACATGTGTATGCACACACACACACAAACACACACACACAATACAGATTAGAAACACAGAAGAATTCCCTCAACATCTAGAAGACTTTTAGCTTGCATTGCCTTTTCTTTTCCTGGCACCTACTATTTCTACCTATGTTGGCCCTATTGTGTGGAAACAGGTCCAGAGATAATGAATTCTTTGTGATGTTTTTGCAAAGACTGAATAAGGAAAGATATTTAAATCAAAGCACTGGCAAACTCACATGGCAACGAACATGCAATTAGTGACCCCGTCCTCAGGGACTGACTGAATTGGGAATTTTCATGTGAGTGACCCAGGTACAGATACAGGGCAACCCTGTGTACATGAAAATTGGGAAGCAAGATGCATTTGTAGGTTAGTCACAAGCTGGATGTCAGACATATTAAGCTTGCATGAATCTGACAGCCCTTCCACCAGGCAGTGTCAGGAGGGAGGTTCAGCAGTGGGGGAGATAATTATGAGGCTCACAGAGGTAAAGAATAGAGAGAGCATTCTGCTCACTTCCTAGGAAAGAGAGATGGGGGTTCTCAGGAGAATGGTAGCAAAATATGTTGCCTGATAGACACGAAGTGGGGCTGCTGCCTACCACAATCCCATTGCTGTCTGTGGGTTAGACTGCAGAGGAGATAGGAGGCTCTAGAGGAAAGATGGGAAGCTTAGTTTTGATATTGGGGGGGGCACTCAGGCTCAAGGTACAAGTTCTAGTTGTTGGTGTGTGCATGTGTGTGGGGGGTAGATAGGTAGATAGGCATGCACACTTGTATACAGGTGTTTGAGACAGACATTGGGTGTCTGTCTTTCGCCACCTTATTTCCTTAAGTCCCAGATTTGTCCCTGAACTTGGACTAGAAGTCTGCAAGCCCCAGGGCTCTTCCTGTCTCTGCCTTCTGTAGCACTTGGAACTCAAGTGCACACAGACATACCCATTTGGTTTTTTTTTTTTTTTTTTTTTTTTCATATGGACGCTGGGTCTCTAAAGTCAGGTCCTTATTCTTGCATATCAAGTATTCTTATCCACTGAGGCATCTCTTCTGCTCCCTAGTTAGTACTAGGGTGAGCTAGCAATCGCCTGGCTTGGTTTCTTAAAGGCCTGCTGAGACTCCCAGCACATCTGGGCCTCATCACTTTGGGAGCAGATCTTCTGTTTGGGGACTGTGATGTCATTACTGCTACAGCCTGGATGCATATTTCCACAGAGTGTTTCTTCTTCAGTGTGTTCACCTTCGAAAGATAAAGTCCTCTGAGAAAGGCCCACTGATTTAACCTTTCAGCCTGCAATAATGCCATCTTGGACCTCCTCATGTCCTTTCTCCCATGTAGTCCCCCCAAATGCCTTCATTTCAAAGATGAAATTGGTGTGAAGCCTACAGTCTAGTCACATTTCTGTCCCCCCACAAACTGTGTAGGGCATTCCCCTCTGAACTTCCAGTTATCTCTACTGTACAGTACAAGCCTCCTTACTTGCCTGCTGACACAGTCTCAACATGGGATGATGTAACTGTCCCGCAAGTGCCCTGTGTCATTTAAAACTATGCTTAGATGCATGGGGTGATAGAAGGAAATTATTAAGGTTGATTTCCCCCATTAGATTGCAAACAAGACCTTCATCCCTCCCCAGTTGGAATAACAGAAGCCCATATGATATTTCAGTTGTGTTGATTATCATATGAATTTTTCCTAGAGACACCAAAGAATCTGTCCCAAGTAGGACACTAATGATAGACCAAAAACAGTTAAACCCAAATCTAGCTTAGTGACCCACTGAATGTCGCTAGGGTTTGTTCCATGGGCATGGACCACTTTAGATAACTAGCTATACCATGAAGGAAATGTCTCTCTCTCCCAACTGCTAACTGCTTATAGATTCATAACAGTAACAAAATTACAGTTATGAAGTAGCAACAAAGTAATTTTATGGTAGGGGTCATCACAACATGAAGGACTATTTTAAAGGGTTGTAGCATTAGGAAGGGTGAGAACCACTCACTGTTTTAGGGCCAACTAGGGTCTTACCCTAAACATGCAGTGTTTGTCCTTCATGTTGCTTCTACTGGAGTTGTCTTAAAGTCACTGTAAGCCCGGGGTCTCCTTGTTATATTCTCTTTCAGTTTGGGGCTGAGAGACACCCATAGTGTGGTTCTTATTAAAAGTAGAGTCCTACTGAGTCTCCCAGGGTAAATCAAGCCTGGTTTGGGAGATTAGACCACCCTCAAGTCTCTTAGGACTTTTGAATGTACCAGTAGTCAGAAAAAGACACATTTAAAGCTACACAGAAGCAAGTGTCCTCTCCCAATGCTGCCCAGTAAGTTTGTCCTTGCTGTTCATAGACCCCTCTGCAGCCTGATTTTGAAATCTTTTTTTTTTTCAAACACCTAGTGTATGTCTTAGAGAAGCCCCTGTTGAGGCTTTCTCGAAAGTCTATCTGTGACCCCAGTGCCACAACTCAGTTTCTTCATGCAATTGTCGGGCTTTAGTTTGTGCTGCGCTATAGAAGAGGGAGTGTATTGTTTTTCTTTACCCAGTTTTTTTTCCTCTGTCATAGAAACAGCTATGATAACTGTCAGTGCACCTCAGTGGGCAGATTGCTTGCCTAGCATACATGAAGCCCTAGGTTTGATCTCTAGCACTGCATTAACCAGACATGATGGCACGTGCCTATAATTCCAACACTCTGGAGGTAGAAGCAGGAGGGTCAGGTATTCAGGTCATCCTCAACTACACAGCAAGTTGGAAGCCTGCCTACATAACACTCTGTTTTTGTTTTTTAACACATGACCATTCAGTAATCAATGGTATAAGAACAGAAGGAAGGTGTCTATGAATAAATAATTGTTTTTTCAACCTGGTTATGTATAATTAAACCCTAGATCCAATGCCTTCAAAGCATAACTACACCTACATGTCCAACTTTGGAAATACACTGACTTCAAAATTGTGTCACTTAGTCTTTGTGCCTGCAGGAAACACTAATGAACAAGGGCTAACAGAGTGATTATGCCCTCAGACCCCTTTAGACGGCCAGGAACGTTTCATGTGCTCTGGTGGGCTCCTTCTCAGGGGTCTTGCTCATTCAAGGCTCTTTCTTCTACCCGTAGACTTGTGACTGCTCATAACAGAAGCCTACTAAGGTCACATCCCACTCCCTAGGGACAGACTTCCTGTCATCAGGCCTCTTCTCGACCACCAGATACAGGGAGAACATGATGGCAGCCTCTCACAGCCCTCTATCCACACCTCTGACACACATGGTCTCTTTGAGCCTTCGAGATCCATCAACCCACTAAAGCGAGAGAGTTAAAAGTACCAAGTTGCCGGATGCCGGGGAAGTGAGAATGAGCGGGTCTCACACAGGGATGATTTGAAACAAGCCTTGTGGCTTTTTAATAATGTGCCAAAAGCAGTCTCAGTGGTGGGCCAGCAGGGCCCCCAGTCTATCTTCTGTGAAAGGAGAAGCTCAGCAGGCCCCGCCAAATGCAGACGGCCCCTCCACTCTGCTGGAGGAGACAGACTCCGAGATGGCAATCAAGGCTTGATTTGCCAACACATTTCCAATGATTAAAATGTAATTAGCACAACTGAGTGCCTCCTCCCCAGCTAATTTTAATACATGCTGTGACAGGCAGGCAGCCGGCTGTGCCTTTAGCCCAGCAGCAGATGGAGGCAGAGGCAGCGGGAGAGGAAAACCATTTTGCAATGTGACGATTCGCATCACAAAACCATCAGGGCGCTCAGCTCTTAGAAGGCCCTTGATGGCGGCACGTCAAATTGGTGCTGTCATAGCTGACCGTGGCAATGGCAGTCATCCTTCATGCTGTCCCAGAAGCACAGCTAGGCAATTTCCAGGCGTAACCCTTTAAGATCTAGAAGGGGAAAGAGAGAGATGGAGCACTCTCTCTTGTCGTCTTGCCGTGACAGGCGTCAGCTCTGCAATGTGCGCTGTGAAACCCACACTCTTGGCAGCTTGCAAACTGTTATTTGCATGTTTCTTTTCCAAAGCATGGCGGAGTGTGGTTTAGAAGGTTTGGAAATAGATGGTGCTCCAAATGGGAGCCCGGCACTAAGGCTGCCTTCTGTGCTTCTTTCTCTGATCTGGGAAGCAGGTGCCCATTCAGCCTAGGGTGGACTGGCAGGTTAGAGGTTTCCTTCTTCGATTCCATTAGTCCCATGGCCGATTCAGAACCCTGAGGCTGCTCATCAAGACCATCTGCTTCTCTCCCATCTTGAAAGGCATGGTTGGGCAGAGTCCAGAGACTCAGATGGCCCTGCTCCTAGTAGAAGCTTCTGGGTTATCCCTGTGCCTGTTGGGCTGCCACTCTCCTTCCAAGGTGCTTCCTGATGGTAGGGACCACTGGACCTCCCCAGTCTTGGATTGCACTGGAGAATTGCAGGGTGCATTTATTGTGTAGGCTCTATCACCTCACCCTGATGGCCAGCTCACACAATACCATATAGAACAAAGAGATGGGACTCATTAATAGCAGGATGAATACGTGCATTGGATATGCACTGTGGCCACAAACTAAATTAAAGGGCTTCATTAGATGCATGCATTTTCACGTTTAAAATGCACACAAATATAGAAGTTACATGTCCTCATCTGCACTTGTTAGATGAGAGAAAGTGAGCCTTGGTGAGGTTAATGTTACTTTCCCAAGCCCCATGTTAAGCGTTAGAACTCAAATCTACGTTGAGGGTATGACACAGTTGGTAGAATACTTGCCGGTCATTGAAGAAGCCCCACATTCAATCCCTAGGACAGTATAAAGCAGGAATGGTGGTCAAAGTCTATAATCCCAACACAAAGGAGGGTAGAGGCAGAAGGATTAGGAGTTCAGGGTCATTTTCAGCTATCAAAGCCAGTCTCTGTGAGATTCTGTCTCAAAACACCAACTACAGTCATAAACAAAAACAATTTAAATCTACAGTGGTATCTTTGTGTCCCATGGGCAATGGAAAACACTGTAACCTAGACAGATGAGAGAAATCTTCTCTGAGGGCAGTGATGCTATTCTTACACATCAGTGCCCACTGTGTCCAGAGATCATTATCCAATGAGACCCCAGGGACCCTGTGATGTGGGTGACATTTTATATGTCGTTGTGTTTATCTATTTTTCCTTTAACTAGAGAAAAGTAATTCTTAAAGAAGATTTAAAAATCACAGAAGAGGGCATGATGGCTCATGCAGTAAAGTGTTTTATCACATAGGAGTTAGGATCTGGATGTTTAGCCCCAGAAATCTTAGGGGGAAATCCAGTCATGGTAGCATGTGCTTGTAATCCCAGAACTGGCAAATCCCTGAGGCTCACTGGCCAGCCAGATTGAGCATCAGGCCAATGAAATACTCTGTCTCATAAAACAAGATAGACAGTATCTGTGGAACAATGTTCAGAACTTACCTACACACACACGCACACACACACACACACACACACGAAAAGCTACAGAAAATTTACAAATACAACTGTAAAGAATCCACACAGTGTAAACATTTAGTCCATCTCTTTCAAGTCTTTTTTCCTCTGTGTGTGTTTGGCAATCTTAAAGTAATCTGGTGTGTCTAATTGTATATGTCCTGGTCCTTTCATTGTGGAGGAACAATGATAATAGCATTTTTCACGGCTCCTCTTCTTATTGCCCTCAGAGACAGATACTGTCACTCTATTTTACTGCCCTAAAAAGAGGACTTGTCGGGGGGGCGGGGGGGTCAGCAAGATGGCTTAGCAGGTAAAGGCACTTGCTACCAGGACTTGACAATCTGAATTTGATTCCCAGGACCCCGAAGTAGAAAGTCAATTCATTCAAGTTGTCCTCTCATCTTCACAAGAGCACTGTGGGTGACACGTGTACACACACACACACACACACAAAATGTGGGGAGTTCTTTGTTTTTGTTTTCATAGAAGAACTGGAACCTTCAAACGCACTTCTGGGATTTTGGCATAACCACAACTAACCATGAATGTATTCATGTTTCCATTTCGGTGAAATAGTCTTAAGTGTTTTTGTCGGTGTACGTTTGAGTACACCTCAGCAGTTGGCTCTTACAGTCCGCCTTGTTGTATGCAGGGTCGTGTGTGTGTGTGTGTGTGTGTGTGTGTGTGTGTGTGTGTGTGTAGATGAAAGAGAAGAATTGAAGTAACTTGTATGAAAATTAGCCAGGCTTGGTGGCCCACACTGCTAGTCAGTCCCAACACTTGGGAAGCAGAGATAGGCAGATTTCTGAGTTTGAGGACAGCCTGGTCTACATAGCAAGTTCCAGTCCAGCCAAGATACACAATGAGACCTTTTCTTAAAAACCAAAAATAAATAAATAAACCGTATGAATACCAAAGGCTCTTGATGAATGCATCTTCTGGTTGCAAAATAATATGCCAAATAGAAAATGAACACCCTGCAGTATGTTACAGCCTCAGTAGCTCTACCAGTCCTGTATCTCCACACTGCCGCAGCTCTCTTCTTGATCTGCTTGTCTTTGATTACCGCTGAGATGGGACTGTTCTTCATTTGTTTATTAGCCATTTATATTTTCTCTTCCCTGAGTTGACCTCTTTGCTTTTGAAAGGAAGGATGAGTCTCTAAGGGCCACTGGAGAAAAGATGTTACAGTGATAATTATCTCAGAGCCTTGGGGTGGGGAGTTGCAGGGGAGAGAATTAAGGGCCCCCTGAGACTCTTGAGGCCACAGCCATAGAGGGCTTGTTCCTAAACCACAGTGAGCTCTGTACTGCCAACGAGTGTTCCACGCTTGTCCTCTGCCTTTCTGTCTGTTGTGTTAAAAAATGTTTCAGATTTTTGAGAGGGAGCTTTTTACCTTGCCCACAATCCCAGACATAATTTTTCTAGGATGTGCCTTCTCAAGGTTGGATTTCTCAGCATCCGGTTGGTTGGGTCACAGCAACCCTGCTGTAGATCTTGCTGGAGTCTTTTATGTTCCCTGCCATCCAGCCCGGAGCTCTGTGTTGCCCTCTCATATTTAAATCTGTTGCTCAGGTTCTCTCCTCCTGGCGTACCAGAGCAGTAGAGCCCATCCATGCTGATGTCTTCATATCATTCTCTCCTTCTGGATTTATGGGGCAAAATAAACCCTCTGACATAGAAGTGGGTATTGATTATTAAAGTACATAATAAAGCCTGTGAGGGGAGTGAGACCTAGTAATCCGTCCTGTTCCTTGGGGAGGGCAGTAAACTCTCTCTGCCTTGTGCCTTGAAGCTAGGAAGCCTCTTCTTAATTAGTGGTCAGAGCAGCAAGTGGTGAGTGAAAAGGACCAGATAGACAGATGTAGTCCATACTGGGCAATGTATGTAACATTTTAGGAAAAAAATAGTGTACGTATGGGTCTATATCTAGCATTTAAATATATTTGTATATAGTATATTATGTTATATATACACGTATACATAGATGTGTGTGTATATATATATATATATATATATATGTAACAAGCAGATGAGTGGCTTATTATCTAGATAATAGTGGTTTCAGAAGAGCCACTGATAGCATAAAAAGAAAAGATGGGGCCCATGAGATGGCTCGTTAGGTAAAGCTATCTAATGTGCAAACCTGATGACTTTGGTTCCATCTTCCAGAATGCACTGTGGGAAAGAGAACCAACTGTACACAGTTGGCCGCACTTGTACTGTGACATGTATGCTTGTGTTGGCATGCGCACACACATCAGGAGTGTACGCACACATACACACATCGTAGACATAGAACATGTAAGAAGAATGGGAGGATTGGGGGTGGTAGGACATCAATAAAAATGGGAAGAAGACGATATCAGCACTAGGAAGTGTCCTACAAAAGCTCCGGTCATTCTGGGAACTGGCAAGTTATCTCCAGAGGTAAAGCCTCCTGCTCCCTAGCCTGATGATCCCTGGGAAGGAAAGAATTGAAGCATGGAAAGTTGTCATCTGGTCTCCATATGCACATTGAGGCATATGCACACAGAATAAATAAGTACAAGAAAATCTTACCATATGAACGAGGAAATGCATTAATAAAAAAGAAAAATATAGTAAGCCACATACAAGGAGAGCATCTCTCATTCTGAAAATTTCCTGGGAAACCGGTGTTTTGGGGAATGTTTATAGGAGTTAGGAGCCTAAATTTCCCTTTCACGTCTAGATAATGCTGGTTTCTGAAGACTGGGAGACACCCTAAAATTAAACAGCAAGGCATCAAAACATCAGGGTAGCCCTCTTGCTCCACCCCACTTCCTTTCCACCATCTCAACCCCAAGGAGGCTTTTCAAGTCATTTTTCAGTAAAACAAAGAAATGGAGCCCTGCAGACAATAGCGTTAGTGCCCCCCACTCATCCATTATCCCCGAAAAGAGGTTCTGGGGGAAGGAAATAAAGACTACTCAAATATTGGCAGGCTAAAGAGGGACCTGCGTTTTCAAGACAAAGAGATGTTTGTTTTCCCTGCGTTTTAACTCTTAATTTTTGGCACAGTGGGGAACTCATGCACAGCCACTATTTAGAGTGTTACAGTGTTGAGGCACTGTGATTGCCTGTCACAGGGGCGTTGTGGCTGAGGGCCAGGAGAGAGGCAAATGAGGTCAGAGGTGCAGCCTGCTGCTGAGGTCCTGTCCAGTTCCCTTCCAGTCTTTCCTTTCTCTGGCCAAACACTTCCCTGGCCTGACTCAGAGAAATCACCCCGGGAAGACTTGAGGCTGAAATTCCTAACAGGCTCTTTTCAGCCCCCTTGATTTTAATCAGAAATACACAATTATTCCTTTTCCTCCAAATAGAGAAACTCAATCCCCATTTTAAATTCAATTATTGTAATTGCAGCATTCAGAAAACTAGCACATTCATTTTCTAATAAGAGATTGTGGATACCAAATTACCGCATATAGTATGTCAAAACAGGAAACTCAAGACTGGCAGACTGGCGGGTGTTTTTATCTTAGCAATTTGTATTTTCTTGCAGGCAATTTATGGTAATCTTACCCTTCTTATTTATTATATAGAAGGCTGGTTTTTTAAGCTCTCCTAAAATAAAGATTCTTGTCCAGTACAGTGTAATTTAAAATCCCAGTTATGAATAAGATGGACTCTAAGAAGGTCCAAAAGCAAAGGTTCCTACCGCTAAACAGAAGTAGAATCAAGTTTTTGGTGATCCAGTAGGAAGGGGAGCTTTGGGTCATCCTGCACCACCTTTGAGTGCTCATAGATGTTTATTTCAAGCAATATTTGTATTTCTTTGGCCAAGTCTTTTACTGTCCCGCTTTTAAATATTTCACTTGGCTGAAAGTTGCACTGTGACGATTAGGCATGCTCAGTGCAAGAGTGCGGTTTTCCTCCTTGCAGCTCCACTCGGGCTGCAGCTGTCTCTTGCAGTAAGCCAGACAGGCACAGAAATACTGTAAGACCTCGCAGTTCCTGGTTTCCCAAAGAGAAGGGACTTAGCGCCTGTCCTGGTTTCACTTCCCTTGTTATGATAAAACACCCTGCCCAAAAGCAGCTTAGGACAGAAAGGCTTTGGTTTAAGCTTCCAGGTCACTGAGGAGAAATCAAGGCAGGGAATGAAGCAGCCAGTCACCACACCACGTCTGCAGCTGAGCAGAGAGAAACAAATGCCCCCATGCTGCCTGCCTGCTTGCTGCTGGTAGTCAGCTGGCTTTCTTCCCTTTTACACAGTTCGCAGTCCAGCCCACCAAATGATGTTACCTGTGGACATTCCTTCCTCGGTGGACAATCAAGATAACCCTCCACAGACCTCCCTGTCTAGACTCTTTTTCCCAGGTCCTTCTCGGTTGTGATGCATTGCAAACAGTTAAAACTTGCCAGTGCAGCATCTGACCCCCGACTCCTTCCAGTCTGTAGTGTTGTTTTCTTTAAAATGTACTTTCAACGCAAAATCATTTTCCTATGTTTCTCACTGGCATACGTAGACCTACCATTTTCCCAGTACCCTTCTGCCCCTATCTGGCATCAACCCCTGTGTGCATATCCACGAAAGGACATGTGGAGGTCAGAGATCAACATCCTCTATCAATCTCTACTTACCTCTCTAAAAATCTCATTTTTAGAGAGGGTCTCTCACTGAACCTGCCACTTACTCATCTGCCTAGATTTCCTGAACAATAAACCCTACGGTTATCCCTGTCTTGGCTTCACCGGTCCTTGGGTTGACAGGCATATGCCACCACACCTAGCTTCTTTACCTGGGTTCTGGGGGTCCAAACTTAGGTCCTTATGTTTTTGTACAAGTACTTTGCTGACAGAGCCACCTCCTCAGCCCTATACTGTGTGTTTCTTGATCTTGCCAAGTAGAAACTTCTCTGGCATTCACCCCTGGTGAATAGCTTGTTAACTCAATCTTCTGTGAGCTCAGGAGCACTGAGTGAGTACCTTAGTCAGGTAGAAGCTGGGAAGTTGACCATCATTATGGAGATACAGGAAGTTGACAGCTGAGGGAACAGAGTGCTTGCAGAGAAGCTCTCCTGGGGAGGAGGGAGCACACATAACCACGTGTCACCAAAGGGCACATGTAGCCTGATTACAATCTACTCACAGAGTCCAAAACTGCTAGATTCCTGTTTGTACCAACAATTAGTTGATACTTTCTTTTGTTGTTGGTTAATTAATTAATTTTGTTTTTGTGAAACAGGGTTTCTCTATGTGGCCCTGGTTGTCCTGGAACTCTCAATGTAGCCAGGCTAGCCTTGAATTCCCAGAGATCTTTCCTGCCTCTGCTTCCCAAGTGTTAGGATTGAGGCATACACCACCATGCCCAGCTATAGTTGATACCTTCTAACTGCGTTCTGCCCATCTATTTATTTACCCTGCCAGTTTTAAGAGAGCAGCCTAAGCATGTCAAAACTGTGGCTGGAGAGAGGGCTCAGCAGTTAAGAGCATTTGATGTTCTTCTAGAGGGTCTGAGTTTGGTTCCCAGCACCTAGGACAGGTAATTCACAACCGTCTGTAACTCCTTTTCCAAGGGATCTGACATCCTGTTCTGGCCTCCACAGGCATCTGCACTTAAAGGAACATACACATGATTAAAAATTATTTTGAATTATAAAAAATGTCAAAACCCACAAGCCATTACTGCCCTGTGCATATGGTACACATTTAGACCCTCAGTCTTGTGTTCATGCATTTGATTTTAGTCTCTTTGCAGACATTACTGAGTATTGTTTGAAGTCCAAGCCTGAGTATGGTTGCCCAAATGCAATGTTTACCAAGAACATAAAGGAATGTTATACTGGATTCTAAATGGTCTTGTGCTGTTGGCAGTTTACTCATGAAATAAAGTCGTGAGTTACTGGGAAGGTTCTTGCTGTGACTATTCACTGGTTTTGTTTGTTTTCATTGAACATTTTTGATTTGCTATAGGGTAGTATTAGTTCTTTAAACGGTTTCCAAAAAGAAATACTTGGAGAATTATGACTTCCTCTTTGGTAATGAAATGGTAGAAATTTTCCTCCCAACATTTGAGTAATTGTTATGTCTTCTCATTTCTCTGTGTGATGGGACATATTTTTTGTACAAAGATTTGCGAAACAAAAGTCATGATGTCTCTTTTTGGCTGTCTTCACATGTACTTACTTAATCATTACACAAATTCTCAACGTGCATGAATCCCAGATACCGGTTCTACAAGGATCCTCATGATATTAGAAACCTGTCCCAACCACATATGACCCTGTCGAAAAGGGATTGGAATTTGAGCCTACATCAGCTTTGGGTTAATGAGCACTTTCTGTGATCCAGGTTAAAAGGTTCTTGAGGAAGGAATGGTTGTGTGTGGAGCATAAATATGACTAATTACTGCAGTTTGTGGCTGAAGAGTCATTACAATTTCTCAGTCTCAGGTGCCCTCAGACTCTACAGGGCAATTAGTTGTGGGATAGCTATCGCATAGTATCCTTGTGCAGGGACATTCATGAAAGGAAAAGTGGTGTGCTTCACAACCCAGGACAAGCTTATGAGGATAGAGCTGGATCCAAGTGCCATCCCAGCCACCAGAAACTCTCATTTCTGTTGATAAATATGAAAGAAGCTGAGGCAGTAGGATCCCAAGTTCAGAGCCTGCTTGGATAAAAGAGTGAGTTCAAGATCATCCTGGACAACTTAGTCTAACCTGCCTCAAAATAAAAAAGTAAAGAGGGCTAAGGATATAACTTAGTGGTAAAGCAAGCAAAATTGGAATCTGCCCGTGAGAGGTTAGGAATAGTGTTCATTGATAGAGCACCTACCTAGAATCCCCCAGTGAGGGGCTGAGGGCATGGTTCAGTGGTAGAGCACCTGCCTAGAATCCCCCAATGAGGGGCTGGGGTGTGGCTCAGTGGTAGAGCCCCTTCCCAGAATCCCCCAGTGAGGGGCTGGGGTGTGGCTCAGTGGTAGAGCCCCTGCCTAGAATCCCCCAGTGAGGGGTTGGGATGTGGCTCAGTGGTAGAGCACCTGCCTAGAATCCCCCAGTGAGGGACTTGGGGTTTGACTCAGTGGTAGAGCCCCTGCCTAGAATCCCCCAGTGA
>JAQHUG010000111.1:4812424-4840201 GCA_028555095.1 Dicrostonyx torquatus
CCTCCTTCCCTAGGTATCTTTTTGTGATGCTGGTGGGAACCAGATACTTCGGAGCAGAGGGCTCTTTGCTGCCCTGCTGTTGTGTATCCCACCCCATTCTGCTGTTGCTGAATGTGAACATCAGCCATTTGAAGAGAATTAAATCATGTTGGTGCCACTTAGCATGAATGCAGAGCTGAATTCCCGTCTCTCACAGCCTTGGTGGAAGGAAGGAAGGAAGGAAAAGAATGATTGTGGCAGTGTCATTACCCTGAGGAAAAGAACTCATAGCTGTGGGCTCTTTAAGAAAGATGCCTTTACTTTGCGTGTTGCAGAAAATAGAACAATCACCTATTGAAGTCAAAGACGATGAAAATGCACCTCCATACATAATACCCTGGTCATTTAATCTATTCCGATTCACTGTGCTTTTCTGAAGGTGAATCGAGGCAGGCTACCTCTTCTTAGCACTTGCAGCATCCCTTCCCTAGGCCAGCATACAGGGTGACTGCCTGAGGCTATCTGCCGGGCTGGACATTACCTACTCAGAGCCGGAGACTCCTTGCAGGTGTGTCATGCCCCAGAGCAGGTAAGCAATGGAAGGGAGAGCACAAGGGAGAGGGGACCCACATAGCAGGGCCTTGCTGCTGGGCGTTCTTCATGGTGCTCAGGAGTGCGCTCATCTGTAGGGTGATTTCTCAGGGCAGCCATAGTGCACTTTGCTCACTGGCTGAGGAGAGGACTTTTGTCTGAAATAAAATAATCCTGTTATGTCTACACCAGGCTCAGATAGATTGGCAGCACCTGACTCACACACATTTGAGAGAGAGAAGAAGGGAGGTGGAAAGGAGAGGGAGTGGGGATTTGGCTCACTGGGTGAGAGCGATTGCTATACAAGTGTGATGACCCAAGTTCAGGTTTCCCCCATAGACGCATAAAACCCAGGCATGGCCATGTAATCCTATAGCCCTAGCTGGTGGAGGCAGGGAGCCGCTGCTGTCAAGACAGGAGGATCAGTAGGGCTTGCTGGCCATCCAGCCAGCCGATATAGCTCAAAACAGTAAGCTCCAGGTTCAATTTGAGAGACTCTTTCAGAGGAATAAGGCTAATAGTGAACGAGCAGAACACCTGGCATTGACTTTTGGCTCATATGCCTTCACAACACTTGTGCACATGCAGACATACATTACACACAAGAGGGAGGAAAACAGTCATAGTAGTGTATCATGTAATCCCAAGGTGTTCAAGGATCGCTCAGGTACGTAATGAGTGCAAGGCCACCCAAGGTCTGTAAGAGAAGCAAGAAATGGGGAAAAAAACTGATTAACAAATGATTTCCTAACGTTGATTGACTGTTTCCTTTATGCAAACACTATTCTGAGTGCTTTATGTGAACTGTACGTGTGTGCATGTGAATTTTATATAATTAGTAATTAGGTGCTCTCTAAACCTCAAGGTAGTGAGACCAAATGGTCCCATTTGATAGATGATGAACCAGAGGCTGAGAAATTCCATTGCTTGCCCTAGAGGGTCTTCTAGAGTTCATACGGTAGAGGTAGGATTTGAACCTGACCTCTATCTCTATGGTTTTAGATAGATCACAATAAGATCTTTCTAACCGCACATTATCATTTAGGTTCCCACCAAAGGGTGGCAGGCTTTGTTTCCGTGCCTCAGCTCTGGGTATCATCACTCTTGGGTCTTAAACACCCCTCCTGGGTTTCCAGATCAGGGACTGGTTTAAACCAGCCTTCTGAGTTTCTGCCTCCCCCTCCTCCCTTTTTCCTCCCCTCATCCTCATTTCTCTTAGGGAGCACATCCTAAATAAGGATGGTTGCTGTGCTTTAAGGGCATACAAATGGCTTGCCCTCACCTGTCAAGCATGATCCTTGTATTTTACCAGGCCCATTATGAACGCAATCTTTCTGTCGAAAATTTGCATACCTCCTTTCTTGAAAAGTAATGACAGCAATTTCTTTCCCTGCGCTCACTCTCCGAGTGTCTCATTTAACGGCACCTGTGAAACCGACAGGCACAGAGATGAGAAGTGAAAGAGAGCAGTTGATTAAATCATCATCAAGTCGGGCCTCAGAAAGTCAATTCTGCTCGCCGTCCGCAATGATATCCTTTTATCTTAAAGTAATGAGCTATGGCACTTTCGCATCGGGTAATGCGATAAGTTCTATTAGCATGTTCCATTTGCCTCACAAGCAAGGGCAAGTCATTTTAGCTAGCTCGTATCACCGCAATCAAAGCAATTGGCTTCCTAGGCAGAGAAGAAAGGGAAAAGGCTCAGGGTGATTTCTATGGATCACAACACAGCGGAAAAAATAGACTCTTGTATTATTTTAACCCGTAACGTACTCTTCCTTTTTACTCCTCAGCAAATTTGGGCTAAATTATTAGTTCACCCAGGACTTCAGGAACTAAGGGTGAGTCAAGGCAGGCCTTGGGGCAAAGGAAAAAGAGAAAGGGTAACATTGCTGGTGTCTCATGTGGCACATGGCTGGGAAAGAAAACCAAGACCTCTCCCTACTAATACTGTTATAGACTCATAATCAACTCTTGCTCTCTGCTATCCTCTAAGTCATTAGTAATAGGTCTCCAAACAGGCAAGGATTGGTGCTATGGATAGCTTGGAATCAGCAAGCCAATGAATGGCAAGGGGCAAAGAACCTACTGCCTAGACTAAAGAGAGATCATTTGCTAATCTCAGGGCCCAGGCTGAGAATGTGGCTCCGTTGGTAGAGTAGTGCCTTGGGTTCCATCTTGCACTCTGCAGAAACTGGGTGTGTGATGTGTGTCTGTAAGTCCAATACTCTGGAGATAGAATCGGGAGGATCAGGAGCTCAGGGCCGATCCTCAGCTACGTAGCACGTTGGAGGCCATCCTGAGGTACAGTAGACTGTGTGTTGGAAAAAATCAAACACAAGAAACATAGGTTCTAGACTATTCATCTCGCCGTTTTGTCTTTGGAGTTTACATCTTATACCCAACAAAACATAGCTTCTCTTCTTGAGTGTAGAGAAAGCTGAAGTCTGAAGGTTAGTGAAATATCCACTCTCCCTTCACTTCCCAAAACCAAATAATGCGTCAGTGATCTAAGTGGAAATTACAGATTGTTTTATGAAATATACATGGATTTCAAAGTAGCAAAAAAGTTTAATTTCTGAGCTTTAAATCCCCAGTTTAGACTATTTGTTCTCTATAAACAGCATAATTGCACTTTTAGTAAGTGGTCAGAATGGAGCTGCCCACAGTGGGCACTTTAGTTGTATTTTTTCAATGAAAATATGTGGCTACCTGAGAGACAAGAAAGCGAACAAGAAGTGCTTGCTTGAGCTAGCGAGATGAATGGCTCAGTGGGCAAAACCCTTGGTCTGTCTCCCTGAGGACCTGAGCTTGGATCTGCAGCACCCATGGAAAGCCAGATATGGTGGTGAACACCTGCAAGCCTAGCACTGGGGGAATCTGTAAACAGAGACAAACCTCAGGGTCTCATTGGCCAGCTGGTGTAGCCGGAATGGTGGTCTCCAGATTGAGTGGGAGACTCTCAAAATGTAAGGAGAGGAACAATAGAGGAATAATAGCCAATGTGACCTCTGACTTCCACATGTATACACACACACACACACACACACACACACACACACACACACACACACGCATACACCCCTCTACATCTCTCAGATGACATTATCTGACTGAGTTCTACCTATTTCCAACATGCAAAATACCAAATTCCAACAGCTCCCAACATAGGAGTGCTAGACTCTAGGTACCAAAGCCCAGAAGCTTGTAAAAGTTTATGCTCTCCAGTCTCCTCGACAGCTGGACTGTGTATGATTTTCTAATGAGCTCACCCTGCGCTCGTTGCTATATTCTTTAGAGTTACTGTTTAGAACACACATCTTTTCATCAGGCTTTCACAGTATCTGAGCCATTTTTTGACCCCCTGTGGAGTTATTGTTGAGACAGAAGGGAGGAACTAGGGCCTTCATTTTACACTGAGGGAAAAAAAAATTCCTAAAACCACTTTCAGGATTAAAATGCTCTTTATTTCAAGGGCCCCAATAGCTTTAAATGTCATGTAAAGTCCAAAGCCAATAAGACAGCTAGGTAAACAGTGGGGAAAGGGTTTCTTTGGCACAAGATGGCTGCCTGCGTGTCTTTGCTTGTGCAGGGAGTCGGGCTCGTGGGAAGCTGGCAGTGGATGTGTTTAGTCACCAGGCTGCTTGCTGGCTTTTTAAAGGAAGGAAATAAATGTCATGTTTTCTTCAGGTGGCTTCTTCAGAAATTGCTTTTAGGTAAGGGATGTCTTTACTGTCTTAGATAAACCGCCTGGCCCAAAGGGGGAATCGATTTGTTTTGTCTCTGGCCAAGGTAAATTGTACTTGATGCGAGATGCTCTGCTTTACAAGTTGGGGGGTTCCCCCTCATTTTCCTCCCGTTTCCTTTAGGCAGAAAAGAGAATAAAATAACTGTTCAGCAAGTGGCGTTCAGTCCTGACATCTTTGGTGGTGATGATAAATGGATCTGAGATACAGAATAACTGCTCCAGCAAGGTCCATTGAGCAGAATGGAGAGCAGTGCCCTCCTCAATGTCATTGTGTGTGATGTATTCAGTGATTGCCACTTTCTGCTTAAGAATGCATTCCATCATTGGCTACCCAGAATCTCATCCCAGTGTCTACGGGCCAAACAAGGCTGCAGACCTTCATTTGTTCCAACTCGAAGCAGAGTCTTAAACACACGTCCTGAGATCCCCCAAATAAAAACAAGGAGGGCTTGCTTTTGAAGAAATGTAATAAATGTCTTAATCCCATCATTTTGGGGTGTTTTGTATTTTTAATTGGAAAACATATTCATCTGAAACTTATGTCTGTGCTCTACTTAGCAATTTTATTTTTATTGCATTTATTTAATTAATATTTGTGTGTGTTTGCATGTTTGTACATTTGTGCTCTTGCTCACACATGTTCGAGGTAGAGGTCAGAGGACAACTTGGAGGAGTTGGCTCTCCCATTCTATCATGTGGGAACTCAGGTCATCAGGCCTAGCAGCAAGTGCCTTTACCTGCTGAACCATTTTGATGGTCCCTAATAAATGTTAAATAATAATAAATAAAAAACAAACAAACGAATGCTTTCTTTGTTACCTGTACTAATAATCTGCCAAGCATGTTCAGACAATCTTGCAGTGTATTATGCAATCATATTTCTGTAGCCTGTTGTGCTTTTGTCGCGGGTTCCGGCAGGCAGGGGACAGTGGGTCCCCAAACAGCTAGTGGGTCCCCAAACAGCTAGTGGGTCCCAAAACAGCCAGTCCCAGCCAGTCCTGGACAGGGCGAACACCCGAGACCTTGCCGGCATGTCTCCAAGTGGCTGCGGGTCCCCACGTGGGCAGGTCCCCAATGGTCCCCAGCCATGTGGCGCGGCAGTGGGTGGGAGAGCAGCCAATCCCAGGCAAATATGGCTGCCAGCTGCCGCGGGCGGGCAAGAGACAGACAGGTACCCAGGTAGAGTAAAGTTGAACATTTATTAGGTGGATTATGGAGGGAGAAGGGGAGAAGGGGTGAAGGGAGGGCAGAGAGAGAGAGAAAGAGAAGGGGGAAGATGAGAGAGAGCAGAGAGACAGAAGCAGGGGAAGAGGAGAAGTGGGGAGAGAGGCAGAAGCTGCAGAGACAGAAAAGAGAGAGAGCTCAGGCTGAAGCTGAAGATCAGCCTGCCTCAGTGGATTCGGGAGGGAGTGGGCATGGCTTGTCTCTTAAAGACACAGAAATCATTACATAGCCTATACTTTTTTTCCATTTGGAGTCACCTGTCTTGTTAATTGTACTTTACCTAGAATCAAACATAGAATATGTTTAGTTAGGAATATGCCTTAATTAGGGTTATTATGGCATTGATGAAACACCTTGAGCAAACACAACATGAGGAAACAGTTTATTTGACTTATACTTCCATATCACTGTTCATCATCAAAGGAAGATAGGCTAAAACCTCAAACAAGGCAGGAACCTGGAGGCAGGAGACTGCAGAGGCCATGGAAGGATGCTGCTTATTGACTTGTTCCTTATGGCTTGCTCAGCCTCCTTTCTTACAGCACCCAGGACCACCAGCTCAGGGGTGGCTCCACCCACAATAGACTGGGCCCTCCCCTATTGATCACTAATTAAGAAAATGCCCCTACAGGCTTGCCTACTACCTGATTTTATGGAGGCAGTTTCTCAGTGCATGTTCTCCATCCTCTCTGATGGTTCTAGCTCACGTCAAGTTGACTTAAAACTAACCAGCATAGAGCAATTCTCATAAAATATGAGGTTGGTTGACTTATCAATATAATTGAACACCAAGTGTGTGTCAAGGCCTGGAGGTAAAACATGATTGAGACTAAACCTCACTGCAGGAACGATGTCTGCCGCCGCCAACCCTAAAATGTAGTTGGGCAGAGCGGGGAAACTGAAGCCTTATATTGTTTTAGGAGACCATTGGAATCACAATGAGAGATTGGGAGCTGTTTTAAAGAGGACCAGCAGGTTTTGAGGTTGAAGCTTGGAGGAGGACACTCTAGGGTAGAGGGTTTGGCTCCACATGAAGACAGTTAGGTCTGAGATGAGTCTCGTGACTGGGTGTGGCTGGAAGGAGGACGGCTTAGATAAGATCTTCTCCTACCCAGCCCTGCTGGTGAGCTGTGTGCTGTGAACCAGCTGGGAGATTAGCCGGGTGGCTCAGAGTAAGCTCTGGGAACCTTACAGAGAAGTTATTAAAACATCCCTTTATCTCTTAAATCTCATGAAAATTTCTATGTAATTATTTTGCTTTTGTGGGTTTCTGAACCAGGCTCTCTGGGTAAGCCTGTCTGTCCTAACTCACTGTGTAGGCCAGACTGGTCTCTCACTCACAGAGATTCCCTTGCCTCTGTCTCCTCCATGCTAGATTTAAGGTGTGTACCACCAGGACCTGCTTGTTTTCCCTTTGAATTTTTCTAGAAATTTATTTTTCGTTAAACATGGAGGGACCATGGGTGTAGCTCAGTTGGTGGAGCATTTGACTAGCATGCAAGAAGCTCTGAGTTCCATTCCTAGCACTGCTTAGATTGAGTGCAGCGGTACAGCATTAGTCCCAGTCAACATTAGGGAGGTGCTATATAGCAAATTCCAGGCCAGTGTGGGCTACATGAGACCCTGTCTCAAATAAGTAAGTAGGAAATAAATAAATAAGCAAGCCAGACAGCCAGCAAGCATCCGCCACTATACCAGGCTCTTGTGTGGTTTAAAGAGGAGGACTCAGTCCTTCAACAGTTGACATCCAGTTCATGAAGCGACAGGAAAGTCACAGTTGAATGGTAGCCGTGTTGGGGTGGCCAAGGCTCTGTCTGGAAATTCTTCTCTTCCTATGTGTGCATTCAAAGCCTGTGGTATTCACTGCAGACCTCCAGTTTGGCTCCTCAAGTATGATGGTTTAAATTCTTGTCTTAGCCTGAGGACTAAGCGACCACGGTTCTTTCCCTGTCCTTCCTCTCTGCTTCTTGCTATTAAGACAGAGGAAACTATTTCCACTTCTCTCTCAGGGCTTTGAAACCCTGTCATGGAGAACATTCCGACACCTCAAGCTCCCATTTGGTGGGCAAACCGTTTGCTAATAAACCAAGGCAGGACCCTGATGTCAAAATGCTTAAGATGGCGAATCAGCTGGGACCCCTTTCTGTGCCTGACATGCCTTTTCCATCTTCCTGCCTCCTCTAGAACATAAACCTGAACCGGGAGGTGGTTCAGCGTGAACTCTTATAAATTGGAGTGGGTGTCTAGGGACAGGGGAAACAGACACTTCTTCCTTTAACCTTTGAAGACCAACAACCATCTGGCCTGAAAAAGATCCACAGCGGGTTGAACCCAGGGTGTGAAAGCTGGGCAGTGTATTAAATGTGAATTCAAGACTATGACTTCTCCCCACCCCAACTCCATAAAACAGCCTCCCTTTTTCATAAAGCACGCCTATAAACCACTGCCAGCGAGGCAGAAAGCCCGCTCAGGACCCCAGTTCGCTTTCCGTCTGGGGCTGTCAACAAACCCCCTTTATGAGTGGAATAGATCTCTTATATGCACCCAGCTTCTGGCTTTTTTTTCTCTCTCCTTTTTTTTTTTTTTCCCCTTCCTGCAGAGTGTGTGAGGAGCCAGGCTGGGCAAGCGTCAGGCGCTGTTTGCTGAACGCATTTATTGCCTTTGCATAATTTATGAGCTGGAGGGGTTGACCGCCATTGCTCTCTGCCAGGGGCTGGCACTGGAGGCTCCAGAGAGTGGAGCTGTAAATTGGATGGTGAGCTCCTGCTGAGCTCACGGCAAAGTCCCTGGGTCAGTATGGGAATTTAATACCAGAAATGGGGCTGTTTTCTCAGCGCACCATGTGGGCCCCTGGTGCCACAGACAGTGTTTCGGCAGACTCTGGCTGGCCTTGCGAGGGGCCTGTCACTCACGAGTGTGTCGTGTGGGGAGCCCCAGCATTTGTAATCAGCTTGGCATCCGTGTGGCTTCCATAATGGATACCAGTAGGACCTAGTTCTCCACCATATGCTCAACTCTGGAGGCAAGGTGCTTCTGGGTATATCAGTAATTACTTGATACGGAATTAAGTGGACCTTGAAATTAGAACTGGACTCTCCAAAAGCAGGGTAGCTTAATGCTTTGATAGAAATAACCATTCCCAGAGACTTACCGCTGTTTGGATGGGGGTGGGAGAGAGAGCTTTCCCCACTTTCCCAGCTTCTTCTCCTGAGCGTAGACCCTGGAGGACGGAGGGAAACGTGTCACTGTAGCCTTCATTGTCATAACCTCGGATGGATAGCTGTGAACATCTGGGAAAGAGCAGGCATGACAGAAGGCACCACTCTGGGCTGGGAACGTAGCTCAGCGGTAGAGTATCCTGTCATACACAGGCCCTGGGTTCACATCCCCCAGCAATTCAAAGTTTAAAAAAAGAAAAAAAGAAAACAGACTCTTCCCACCCCTCCTCAATCAGGCTGTCAGTCTTACAAATGCACATGAGATTTTATGGTAAAAAGCAATAGAGCGGTTACACCCTCAGAAGAACACAGCCACCTCCACCCACCCCCACCTACCTTCAGGGTCTTCATCCACCCAGTCTTCTCCGCTCAGCTCATCTGATAGGATATCCAGTCACTGATCGGGCAGCAGAATGTAAATGCAGACATAGCTGCTGCTGGAAGCCCGTGTGGAAATGATGCCCTTGGACTTGACAAGGGTCTGTCAGTCACTCAGTGTCTGATAACCCTGTATGGCCTAGGAGGCAGAGAGAGAGGTAGATATTATAGTTCTCACCCTAGCACTTGGGAAAGTAGAGGTGAGAGGATCAGGAATTCAAGGCCATCCCTGGTCATGTAGCTGGTTCAAGGCCAGCCTGGAATGCATGAAATTTTGACTCAAAAATAAAGACAAAAAAGTAAATTCAATGTAAGTCCTAAATGCTCACAGTACTGAGGCAGTGATCTCCACACACAACCATTTGGATGGAGATCTTACTAGCGTCTCTTGGTAGCACTCAGGGGTCAACTTCATCAATAATAATGGTTTTCTTAAGAAAAAAGGGAGTCTATTCTAGCATGGGCTCAGTGGCATCAGACTTCTCTTCCTTTGGGCTCTTCATCCTGTTTTGGCATGGTGGCTTTGGGGGTTATTTAAACCACACATTTACACAATGACAGCTGTAGTTGAACAAATCACATTATCACCTAGGCAGACTTGAAGGCCAGAGGCAGGAGCTGCGTACTTTTCATTGAGATTCTTTTAGATAAAACTGTATTGTTTGTGTGTGCGTGTGCACGTGTGTGTGTGTGTGTGTGTATGTGTGCACGCATGTGCGGTGTGCCCCTGTACACGCTTATGCTATGGAGCCCATGCAGAGATCAGAAGACAACAAACACCCAGGAGTCAGTTCTCTCCTTCTAATCTGGGATCTGGTGATTAAACTGAGGTCATCAGGCTTGTGCGGCAAGTGCTTTCCCTCCCTGAGCCATCTTGTAGGCCCAAGATTCTTTCTCTCCTCCTTCTTCCCCTACCTCAGGATCCTCTGCAGACTTCAACTCTCATTTGACCAAATTGGTTCTCATAACTACCCAAAAATGTAAGGAAAATGTGTCGGGGAAAGAGTACTGCCCTTTTGAACTCTAGAAGATGTGGGCTTGGGAGAAGAGAGTTGTGGCTCTCTGTCCTGCAGAGGCAGCTCTGTTTCATTTCCTGTTTGCACTGGTGGCTCCATCGGCTCCCATATACAGGTGGCCACAGTAAAATCCTTGGCACCCTCCTAGACTCACCTGCCGCTTGCTTTCCCTAGCTATGCATTGCCGAGACCCATCAGCTCTCACCGCAGCTCTGCTGAGCCATCTGTTTCACCCTCTCCCAAACCAGGCACTATGCTGGCATAGACAGTGTCCTACTTGCCAAACTCCCCCAACCCCGTGATCATCTCTCTTCCTGGTGGGTACTCTCTCTCCGCCACCCATGCAAAGTGATCCCATCTGCACACCACATTGGATGAACGACAGAGCAGCCAGAGGCGCTGTCCTGTGCCTCATCTTGGTTGAGTCCAGCTCAGCAGGGCCTTTCCAGGGTAAAGACATACATGTAATAACACTTTCTCTGTGTTTACCCTAACAAAACTCATGCTGTATTATGTATATTTATGTGTGCACACGCTTGTGTGTGGAGATCAGAGGTCCACCTTGAGAGACTTTCTTCAGGCCTTGTTGTCTTTTTTATTGAGGCTCTTTCCCTGGGACCTGACTCACGGATTGAGCTAGTCTGCTTGGCCAGAAAGCCACAGGGATCCTTCTGTTTCCCCTTCCCCAGCACTAGGATCACAGATGCATGATGCCATGTTAATTTTGTTTTTCACATGGGTCCTGAAAACAAACCCAAATTCATGTCCTGTGATTGATTGCTAGGAAAGTACATTAGCAATTGAATTGTCTCACCAACCCCATTGTTTAACCCATTATTTGTTAAGAAAACGCTCTTGCTGGGCAGTCAAGGCACTCAGGAGGCAGAAGCAGGCAGATCTCTGTGAGTTTGAGACCAGCCTGGTCTACAAGAGCTAGTTCCAGGACAGGCACCAAAGCTACAGAAAAACCCTGTCTCGAAAAACCAGAAAAAGAAAAGACTCTTGGTTTTTAGAAGAGTACTGTTCTTTGTTTCCTCTGCTTCTGTCAAGAAACCCAAAACTGTGAGAGAATTCTTTCTTTGGTTCTCCCAAACCTAGAGCAACAGACTTACCATACTACTTACTACTCTTGGTGCATCACCTACAGGGGGGTTTGCCTTCTAACCTCAGGCATCAGTAGTACTTTTCTCGTTGCTGTGACAAAATACCTGATAATAGCAACTTATGGAAGAGCTTACTTTGGCTCACAGTTCAAGGATATAGCCCACCGCAGTGGGGAAGGAATAGTAGGGGCGTGAGGTGGAAGTCACTGTCTTAGTCACTCTTCTGCTGCTGTGAAGAGACACCATGGCCAAGGCAATTCTTATAAAAGAAAGCATTTGATGTGTGTTTGTTACAATTTCTGAGCTCAGTCTGTTATCATGGCAGGGAGCATGGCAACACCGAGGCAGAAATGGAGAACTGAGAGCTCTATATCCTGACCTGTAGGGAGAGAGAAATACACTGGACTTGGCATGAGCTTTTAAAACTTCAAAACCTACCGCCAGTGACACACCTCCTCCAACAAATCCATGCCTCTTGATCCTTCTAATCCTTTTAAATTTTGCCACTGCCTGGTAACCAAGCATTCAAACATATGAGTCTTTGGGGGCCAATCTTGCTTTAACACCACAGTCACATTGCACCCACAATCCAGAAGCAGCAGAGAGAACTGAGTGCACAGATCACTCTCTCCGTTTCATTTAGTCCAGCGCTGTGGTCCTTGGGATGGTGCCACATTTAGAGGAGGGTCCTTTCCTTCTCAGTTAGTCCAGTCTAGAACTTCCTTACAGACATGCCCAACGGCGATTCAAGATCCTGTCAAGTTGGTAGTCATTATTGACCATCACAACATCACATGCGTGGAGCCTTGCCCCCTCAAAGTGTTGGCAAGAGATTTCAATGTACAGTGTTTCCTTCTTGAGAAAAGATTCAAGAGGAAGGCAGCCATTCTCCAAAGCTGAAGGCAGAGCTTGTTCTTCTGCACAAGTGATTTATTCCAGAACCTTTGGAAAGATCTTGAGTCCCCTAAAGGCTGTGGCAATATTAGCCCCTGGCTGGGTGCTCCCTTGACTTTTAAAGTTTTTTTGTAGAGGCAAGGAAATCTCTGTGAGTTCAAGGCCAGCCTGGTCTACAAGAGCTAGTTCCAGGACAGGCTCCAAAGCTACAGAGAAACCCAGTCTCGAAAAACAAAACAAAGCACAAACAAACAAACAACAACAAAGTTATTTTGTATGGTGGAGTCTCTTACAGTGTGGATGCCTAGCATCCCAGGGCACTGGTGTGAGGGAACTGACAGAATGGATGTTGTCCGACCTGGAGCTGTAGAGTGCCTTCCAGCCCAGGGACTTCTCTCCTTTCCTATATTTGCCCTACCCCTGGGGAAGGTGGAGTATCTGAAGCAAATTGCATAATCACCGCACTGACCTTTATTCTCTTGTCTTCATTTTCAGTGTGACAGTGACAGCGACCAGGAAGAGAAGGTAAGATGCCACCCCCTCCATTGCAAATACAGTCCTTGAGGCCCTGTGTGCACTGTCACTCTCCTGCTGGCACCTGTTCCCTCCTGCAGGATGTCTTATTGTTCACACTGTGACATTCTCAATGATAAGATACACTGTGCCAGATCTGTGATATCTACCTCTTTGAAACATGCCCCTTCGTGTCCCCTGTGTGTCACACCAAGTTTTTACTTTATGGATGATGACACATAGACCCTAAAACACTTTTTAAAAGGATTTTTTTTCCTCATGATGAAAACATTGAACTTCCTCCTGTGTCTTTATAATGCCATTTCTACCTCCCTTTGATTGACCTCTGTGTTTGCACTTGCTTTTCCATAGATAGCTTCCTAATAGAAATGTCAGTGGTGTGCCCCCAGGAATTTCCTCCCAGGGCAATGTGGGTGGGATGGTCAAGAGGACTCTGCTCTCTTCTGTGGGTTGGTGTTGGGGAGGGGGCGTCTCCCTAGCAGGCACACCCTCTTCCTGGAGGTTGAGGCCCAGCCTCAATGTCCACAGCTCAACAAGGATGAAGACGGAACCCAGGCTTTGAGCCTCCAGAAGATGGAATCTGAAACCAGTAAAGTAGGTTTTCGTTTTCTGTTGATTGAAGCAAAAGGTTTGTGGTAGGTTTTTTTTTTCCTTCCTAACTGTTGACATCTACCATTTTTCACTGATGCCCTGTGTAATTTGAAAACTTACCCGAATCTCAGAATTTATGGACTGCATGGTACCAAAACAATTGGCCTGTCCTCCCTTGCCCTGTACCCTGTTCTGTGGTCTTCACTTCCTCCTTGCTGGCTGATCCTCCCCAGAATCTCACGGTTCATGCGTAGTGATTATTCCCCATCCATCTCGGACTTTCTCCCTCCGCCTCCACAACAGCCTCTAGGAGAGATCTGAAGGCTCCTGTTCTCCACTGTCATTAATTTGAATTCAGCATATGTAGCCGGTTATAAAACTCGAGACATCATCATCTGAGCAGGTCAAGCATATTCAGATGAAGACAAATGGTGCTTATTTGATTTTCCTTAAAATCAGGAAATGAAAAAAGTGCTCTCTGGAGAAATCACGCTCCGCCTGACTTGGATGATAGACCAGCGCGTGTCCCCCAGATAAGAACAGGCTCTCGCCTGGAGGTTTTTATCTCTGAAGGACGGCCAGGACTGTCAGCTTGCTGACATGTGCATTATCCATGTCATTTTAAACAAAGTGACCTATGGAAGGGTGCGCCGTGCTGTGACATGGTAATGGGCTGTTGGATGACAGCGGAAGTACACACTGGGTAGGGGGCTCTCCTTTTGTTTAACTGACAAGTCGAGGCTTCCTACCTCCAACCCCCAGGAGGGAATTTTAGCTTTTTGGAAGTAGGACCTTGGGTACCTTGGTCAGCCAACGTGTGCCAGGGAATGGGTGACATCAAACAAAATGCAATCGATGCCCCAAACTAGCTCCAAGGTCATGTGGGCATATGGCAAAAGTAGCCATAATCCTGTGGGGTGTCTCTGGCACCCAGGCAGGTGCTGAAACCTTTTGACTGTTTTGCTTTACATTCAATCAAGAACTGAGCTCACTTCTCCAAGAGAATGGGTTTTATTCAAGGTCTTACTCTGTAAGCATAGTTGTGTGTGTGCATCTTCCTGTATGGGCAGGTGCATGTGCATCCGTGTGCAGTTGGATGCAGAGGCCAGAGGTGACCTTGGGTATCATTATCTGGTGCTGTCTACCTGATTTTTGATATAGTCTCTTGCTGGCCAAGAGTTCATTAAGTAAGCTAGGCTTGCTGGCCAGCAAACTACAGGGACTTTCTTGTTTCTGCCTGCCCAGTACTAGGATTACAAGGCTGGGTTCTGGACATTGAACTCATGTTTGAACAGCAGGCACTTCCAAGAAATCTCTTCCCCTAGCCCAGAGATCTTTATTTCAAAAACTTGATGGAGCGTACCTGTCATCCCAGCATTTAGGGGACTGAGGCAGGAGGATTGCAAGTTCCGGCGTCATGTGCTACATAAGGAGGCTCTATTTCACATACGTAAAGTGAATTCCATATTGAAACATCTGTCTGCAATAGGGAAGGTAGTAAAAATTCCCCTTTGCCATTCCTCAGTATCTTGATCACAACTCTTGGCCTTGGTCACTCCTCAGAATATCCAAGGAACTACCCCAGGCCTGGCCTCCACTCCAGGTCTCTTACCGTGGAGTCTCTGGGGACATCAGTTATCATTAATCTGCAAGATCTTCGGACTCTCGTAGCTCCTAGAGTGAAGCTGCTGGTGGGCATTAGAAGTAGTGGAGGGGACAGCCAAGGGAGGTGAAAGCAGCAACAGAGAGCTAGCTAGGAGGAATGGGTGTGGAAGGTGAGTACCAGGCTATGAGGAGAGTAAACAGGCAGGTCCAAGGGTGAGAAGTCAGTGGGGGGAGGGCAAGGGTTACTAGGCACATTCTTTCTATGCTTGATACACCCCCTGCCTAGGCACTGGGCTGTATTTTGTTTGCACCTGAAGATCATGCAGGCCTTTGTAACTGGGAGCTGCACTTGACACTCTTATGTGTTATCCCTGCCCTGATGAGTGTTTCTCCAGGGGTTTCCCAGCAGGAGCCCAGGAGCCTCTAATTGCACCAGTGCCTGCCTGGCTCTTGTGTAGTTAAGTCTGCCAGGCTTCTCCTTTTCCAGCTGAGACAGGATAGTGTTTATCGCCAACCTGAACACCATTCTCCCTGCTTTGCAGGGGCCCTGTCAGCCTGCTCTATGGCAGGGCCTTTTCCTGTAGCCCCTGAGCCCACCAGGGTGCTTGCTGGCACAGCTTGGAGGATTTGAATACAAATATGAATTGCTAATAGTGAAGTAGATGCCACTCAGCATCCTGGGATCCCTTCAGCAAGTCCCACTGGGGATGCTGTTGTAGCCAAAAGTGAGACTTGCAGGAGGGACCTGGTGGGAATTCTCTCCGGAAGACCTGTCATTCTTACTCCGTGGGGATCCGCAGAACCGGCAGTCTAAAATTAGGGTACGGTATTTCACACAGCTGACTGAATTAAGATAAACTCTGCTTTCTTCTGATAGGAAGCTATAATTTATAAAATGATACCCTTACTAATTAATGTGAAAGTGTCTGGGAAAGGGCTGGGAAAGCAGAGGCTTGCTGAAATGCTGGAGACAGACTCGCACATGGAAAGGATCTGATGAGACCCCACTTGGAGCATCCTCAGCCACGGGAACGCATTTCATGTTAGCGGCAGAGAACCTGGAAGACTCCTGGGAAGGGAGAAATTGGGTGGGGAATTAAGTAGGCGGTGAACCCAGCATCTTGGATGTGGGATGTCTCTTCATATGTCATTAGAAACAAGGAAGAGGCAGCGCTTGGCCCCCTTATTACCTAAATTAAGCAATTACACAAATCCCACACTGGAAAAGAATTGCTATCAGGAGAACAATGAGGCAACAATAGTATTTCTGTGTACTTGGTCTATATTTTCTTTGGTTTTCTCTTTCCTCTAACACTGGCAGCACCTGCGCTATGTGAAGCAATACCCCTCATTTGGTTATGAAGTTAATGTCAAGGTTTGCGGTCACAGTCTTTCCACCCACCCACTCTTCTGTGTGAGCCACGGGATGGCTGGTCAGAAGGAATCTCTAGTCTTGTTTCTGGTTCTGTCTCCTAATTTCCTATGTGCAGGATGATTCTTGGAATTGTAATGTATAAGATGGGATGACACAGCCCTGTCCATGTTCTTGTAGGAGTAGATTTCAGGCTCCCCTGCCTGGGCTCATTGTCAACTGTGGTTTGTTTACTAGGCTCAAAGCTCACCTTGGTAGGGAGGAAAGCTGGGTCCTAGCTCAGATAGCTTGAGGTCTGCAAAGAGACCCATAGGGTTCCAGGGGAAACCAGGGCTCCGCTGTCATCCCCAAGGACACTTCCTTTAACAGACTGGATGGAAGCACAAAATTCTAAAAGGTCCGTAAAACAGTATCTTTTTAACCCCCGTATCCAAACATATTCCTCCTGTACACTAGAGTAAGGTGGGCTTGTCTTAAAATGAGAATGAATTAATAGATGGTATAGGTTTTGTCCCTTTGGCAGCTGTCCCCGGGTGTCAAACTCTTCCTGTTTACAGGGGAACATTTTTGTCCAGGCTTCAGGGGACCAGATGTAGTTTTTTTGTTTTGTTTTGTTAGTTTTTTTTTTAATCTCCCACCCCAGAGGTAATATTCAAACAGCTTCTGAAGTAATATTTTTCTTACTCTGTTCATTTGCTCTTTGAGTTTCGTACAGTGTGTATTTGTTGTTGTCATTGTTCATTTGTTTGAGGCAAGGTCTCCTGTGTAGCTACGGTTGGCTTAGAGCTGTGTTGACCAGGCTGGCCTTGAACTCACAGAAATGTGCGCGTCTGTTTCTGTGGTTCCCTTCCCATCCAGTTTTATATCCTCTTTGGAATTTTTCATATTTTATTGCTACATTTATTAATTTCTAAGCTTTAATGCATCCTTAATTAATAATTAATTAATATAATAATAAATAGGATTATGTCAGTTTTTCCCTTCCCTTTCTGCTCTTCGACATGCTACCCCGTGCCCTCCCTATTCCTGAGTTAATATTTTAGCGACAAAACTGGGTCTGGAAATAGAGCCTTGTGAGTAACGTTCTTACTTCGTATGCCAGGAAACCCTAGGTTCCATCCTCAGCACCACATAAACCAAGCGAAGTGGTATGTGCCTATAACCCCTGTTCTTGGGAGGTGGAGGCAAGAGGAACAGAAGTTCAAAGCCATCCTCAGCAACATAGTCAGTTGGAGGCCAGCCTGGGCTACTTGAGACCTTGTCTTCAAAAAGTAAAACAAAACAAATGTTTCTTTTTTTTAATTGTTGTTCTTGGTTATAATGGCCTTACATATGTGAGAAGGGAGTGGCTTATTTTCCTAATACAGCAGAGACCACACACACACACACACACACACACACACACACACACAACTTCACTTGGCTCAGGAAGGACTTTGAAACCACTGAATAGTCCAACTGTAGATGAGGCATGTGGCTTTGTGCTTATAATGGACGAGTTCTATGTCTTGGTTGCCAGGCCATGTGTTACCCTTGTGAAAGTCTGTGCATCCTCAGCAACATTCCAGAAACTGAGAAGGCCCTCACTGTTGTTTGTGGAGACTTCAGCCGTGGTTTGGCAATCAGCTGTGTCCTGATCCAGCTGCAGACATGGCTCAGTGGATTAAGAGCACTTGCCGCACAAGCGTGAGGATCTGTGTTCAGATCCTAGCACCCACATAGACATACAGATGTGGTCATACGTGCTTTTAATTTCAGTGTTGTGGAAGGTGGAGACAGGAGGCTCGTTGGGGCTTGCTGGCTGTCTGCTTAGTTCCAGGTCCAGGGAGAGAGACCCAGGGACTAGGCCTAGAGTATTAGAAAAATATGCCCAACATCCTCTTCTGGCCTCTGTGTTGCCATGGAAACACATCTGCACATAACCCCTGTACACAAACACACATGCAGAGATAGAGAGAGAGAGAGACCTGCCCTAATTGAGAGACAACTGAGATAAGCTATTCTGTGTTTCAATCAGAAAAGGAATCTTCATTGTCCAACTTTCACAGAAGCAGAGCAAAGAGCCACCGCCCAAAAGAGTGGGACCTGTGGTTCTTGTGTTTGTGACTCCACCACTTTGCTCAGCACTGGGCAGAAACAAAGCCCTGGATATTTTGCTGGAGTTGGTTTTTGGTTCCTGTGGGGAGAACATGCCGAAGAGGCCTGGCACTCAAACCCTGGGTATTCCCCAGCTATCCCAGTGTCTCTGCTTTCTGGGCTCCAACAAATGTGCAGTCTCTTCCCTGGGCCTCTGTACTTCTCTTGCAGTTTGATTTTCTCATAAAAACATTTCTAAGCCATTTGTAAATTTCCTAGCATTTCGGGGGCAATTTCTACAGGGGTTGGCTGGGTTTGAGGAGCTTTTTCATTTTGGAGTCTCAATTTCCAAAATGCCTATCAACCTCTCCTTAGCCCTCCAATATTATGTCTGGGTTAAGATGACATTTTATTATCCTTCCAATGTTACTGTGTTTCCAGTCGGCTTAATTATCCCCATATCCACTCAAAATTCCTATTGATGCCATCCTCAGATTAAATTTCCACTGAAAATTATTTTAAATCCTGAATCTTGTTATGTTTTTCTTTTTCCCATCATAGCATTTTCAGGCCAGACTAAAACTGGATGTCTGTGAGCAGTAATATTTCCAGTATATATCATTTCATAGCCCTGAAAAGCATGAGTTATACTACACAGATTTACCTTTTTTGTTTCGTTTGTGGGTGAGGGTAGTGCGTGTGTGCCATGGCATACATGTGCAGAACAGAGGACAGCCTGTGGGAGTCAGTTCTCTCCTTCCGCCAAGTGGGTTTCAGGGATAGAACTCACCTTCCAGCTTAGAAGCAAGTGTTTTACCCACTGAGCCACCCTAATGGCTCCCCATATAATTTTTTCATATGTAGGTAGGAATTGTTGGAAATTTGTCAGCTGTTGTCTGCTAAGCTTTTTTTTCTTGGGGTGAATGGAATGAAGAGTAAGGAAAATAGGATTCCCATGGAAACATTTCATTTTTCACAGTAGTGGATCTTAAAGAGGAGCCCTTGAAGACGAGTTTCTGATTTCTCTGAGCCAGCCAGCTCCCAGACTATAGACAAACCACCCAATGGTACTGAGCCTTGACATTACTGTTTATAGTGGAGTTGAATTAGTTGTCTTACATTGGATGTCCTGGTTTTTCCATATAGGTGTCTACCTCAACAGCAAGACACAACCGAAAGTATAAGTATATGATTTGTGTGTGTGTGCGCGCATGTGTGTGTGCAAGAGGGCTTGCGTGTGTAGGGTTGTCTTATGGAGCCAAGGATTACTTTGAGCTCCTGATCCTCCTGATTCTCAAGTGCTGGGATTACAGACATTTAGCACTATATCTGGCTTATGCATTGCTGGGGATGGATTCCAGGCCTTTGTACATGATAGGCAAACATGCTTCCTACTGAACTATATCTCCAGCCTCACAATTAAGTGTTTTTCTCTTGTCAAGATAGCAATAGCATTTCACAAGAGCTACTTCATTCTTTAATCCCTTTTGAGTACATAAAGGGAGAAAAGGCATAGTGGGCAGACTTGAGCACCTATGTGTTGGTTCATGTACGTAACTGAAGGTAATGTGCCTATGGTTCATTATCTGTCTGCTGCTTCCTTCAACTGGTCGTATATGTTCACACATTCTTTTTCTATCATATGTATTGTGGAGTCTGGGCTGAGCTGAGCTTCCTGTAAACAGAGAAATCTGTTCTTTCTCCAGTCTTCAATCATCAGTCTGGATTTGGGAAAGCATAGCAACTGAGTGAAGATATAACTTACATAATACGTTTCGTGCGCTCATGTAATTGGTAACGAGTCTCATTTGACCTATGAAAGGAGTCTGGAAACATCTGAAATTGATCACGTGATTCTGCATCCCCATTCTCTTAGCTGAGCTATGATCTGGGGTTTTATGGCTTCCATGAAAGGATAGTTGCAGAGCCATAGACCAGTGTGCTGGAGTTGATGGCTATGGGCCTTAAGGGATTGAGCACAGCCCCTCAGAAACCTGGTATCAAACATATCTGGACTAATGCCACTTTTAATGACAGACCCTATCACAGTAGCTTCTTAGGGAAGCCTATGCTGCTCTGTGGCTATCCAAAGAGTCTTTTTTATTCCAAATCAGAATAGAGAATGCTCTATGCTCAACAGAGATGTGAAAATTTCTCTTTAATCACAGGCATGTATGTTTGTGTGTTCATATGGCTGCTTCAGTTAGTCCCACTGCAACTTCTACGTAGTACGACGGCTCTAGCCAACTGTTCCTCATAACTATGCCATTCCAGTGTGATTAGTGCAATAAGATGTCTGTACTAGGACTTATTACTGATTATCTCAGCTCTGTTCTGCAGAGAAGTCTCTCACAACTTCCTTTGAGGAGCTCTTCAGTTGGTACAGTGCTTGCCTTGCAAGCATGGAATCCAGACTTCTATCTCTGTACCCGTGTTAAAGAGCTGTGTATGGTGGCACAAGCCTCCAGTCGCACTGCTGAAGAGGCAGAGGCAGGAAGATCCCTGGGCTCTTGAGGCCACTAGCCTAGACTCCTTAATGGACTCTAAGTCCACTAGAGACCCTATCTCAAAGAAGATGGATAGCTCCTAAGGTGGTATCTTCTGGCCTCTAAATGTATATGCACACAGGTGCGTATTTGCATGCATGCACATGCACACAGAGCTCCCAGAATTCAATGGATGAATTACTTTTTCTTATTAATGCTACATCTGAAAAGTTCCCCCTTGTGTCCAGTGTCGAACTTTTCCTAATCAGATTGGTAGCTGCTAACAATAGAACGATGTGACATCTCCAATTCTCTGAAGCCAGAAGCAGCTTTCTCCATTGTTGTCCCAACCATGACTTGAATTACGATCTTCCAGAGATGGGAGTAAATCATATGAAATGCAGATCAACTAGGACCCCCTGAAATGGACAGTTAAAGTGTTCAAGATCAGTGTGCACTTTATTTTCTTTGGGGGGGGGGCTTTCTAATGACTTTTCAAGGTTCTGAGCTCTTGCTGTCAACATGTAGATGCTACTAATGACAAATTAAGATTAGATTATCTTAATAATAATATAAAGAGAATTTCTCAAGCCTGATGTGGTAGCAAACACCTTTAATTCCAGCACTTGGGAGGCAGAGGCAGGCAGAGCAGAGCAGATCTCTGTGAGTACAAGGTCAACTGGTCTACCTAAAGGGTTCCAGGCCAGCTAGTGTGACAATGTGAGACTTTGTTTCATAAAACAAAACAAAACAAAAAAAAACAAAAACCAACAACCAAACACACACACACACACACACACACACACAGAGAGAGAGAGAGAGAGAGAGAGAGAGAGAGAGAGAGAAATGTATTGAAGAGTGTGCTGCATTATTTAGAACACTTACACAAACATCATTTTATATGTGATCTGCTTAGGTGTGTACCCTAAGGACCAACATGCGGTCCTTCAAAGACTTTTATCTTCTCAAGCCCATGTCTTCATCTTACAAGTTAAGAAAACTGAATGTAAGTTTGGTTCAAGAGCCAGGGTTTGAGTCCTTTTCCCCTTTAGCTTAGCTCTCTGTCCTGGTAACAACAATACCCCCAGAAAAATCACATACATAAAAGCAGGAAAGATTGAATCATTTGGCTTCTAGTTTCTATCTGTGGTCATTTGACATCATAGCTGTGGGCTTGTGGCCCAGCAGAACATTATGACAGGGAGTGTGTGGTAGAGCAAAGATGCTGAGTCAGTGGTAGCCACAGAGCAGAGAAAGAAGAAGAAGGAATCAGGGGCCTAGTCTAGACTCCAAGACACACTCCCACATTAATTACCTACTTTCTCTATCTAGACTACACCTCCTTAAGTTTCTACCACTCCAACTTGGTTCCCAGCTAAGGAACAAACCTCCAAATGAGGCTCCAGATCTGAATGATCACAGATGAAAGATGTACAGGAGCCATACTAGAACCTACAATGGGTGCTGTTTGGATGAAGACTCAAGGTATCATTTGTCCATTTGCCTGCGCTTCCACCCACATGATTCCAGCTACTTTTAAACACCACACCATGACATGTCGCCCGGTAGCAGAGGCATGGCCCTTCTGGTGTGTCCCTATTATTTTTTCAGCTTGGTAAAGGGCTATCCACGGTGTGTTCGTTTCTGTTCTGTCGCTGCGATAAAGTAATCCGGGGATACGTGGGTTAGGGAAGAAAGGGGTTGTTTTGGCTTACAGTTCCAGAGGAGACATAATCCATCGTGGTAGGGAAGCCATGGCAACCAGTGTGTGAGGCCAGCCAGACAGTCAGGAAGCAGAGAGCTCATACTTTATCCACATGTAGGAAGCAGAGAGAGTCAGTCAGAGACAGAAAGACAGACAGAGACAGAGGGTCATACAGAGAACAGGAAGTGGGTTTGGACTATGAAACCTCAAAACACACCTCCAGTGATACACTTCCTCTAGCAAAGCTCTACCTCCTAAAGGTTCCACAACCTTCCCAGACCGTACCACGGACTGGAGAGCAAGTGTTCAGATATGTGAGCCTAAACTGCTACACAGAAGCAAGAAGGAAAGCCTTTACCTAAGACATGTAGTTCTGTTCTAACATGGGAGTAGTGGAGTCTGCCTATGGACTGTGAAAGTTGATTGGAGGCATAGACCAGGCAAACCATTGGAATAAACGTCACCCATGTCATGTTATGAAACTCAGTTTTCTTTTAAGTATATGCATGCACACATGTGTGCTTGTGTGTCAACATTTAATATTTAGTTAAATACTAGGTTCCTGGGTAATTCACCCCAAGTGTCTACCAATGCCAATACAGTGTAAGTACCCTGAAGATGTTAGCATTATACCTAAGAGTTGGCTTATTGATTATTCAAGTCTCAGAAAGGAAGAGGGACTCGCCTGCATGCCCAAGCATTGTCCAGGAAGACTTTGGCCTGGAATAGAGGCTTTTTTTAGCATCTCCCTCCCATGAGGCTGGTCCAGATTGGTGCTCATCTGTGACCAGCACGCGGGAATGGGCTATAACTATCACTCCCACACATGATGATTTGCCCCTTGTTCATCACTTGACCTCACTCCCTCACCCAGAACCCTCTAATCTACCCAAGCATCAGTCCCAACCCTTGGAAGCAATCTCTGCATCCCTTGGGGCCACAGGGCCTTTCCTTTCTGGGCACCGAATGTGAGACAGCATGTCCCTGAAGCCCAAATGGCGGTAAATATCTGAAGCGGCCATGTTCGCATTAAAGATTATGTATTTGCCACTAAGGGGAGAGTATAGTGTTTATCGGCTGGAGTGTGTACCAGCTGAGCTGATTACAGCATAGCACTCCATCAGCCAATGATTGTTCTGTCTTTTATCATCTGTGTCAGTCAGCACCAAGGAGGAAGAGGATGGATAGCCCCTTTACCCCTTCCCTCCCTGTCCCCTCCCCTCTCCCCTTCTGTCTCTCTTTCTCTCTCTCTCTCTCTCTCTCTCTCTCTCTCTCTCTCTCTCTCTCTCTACCCATTTTGTGTAGAAAATTTGTATTTACTTTGGGAGTGTAATTTGTTCCTCATGGATAATGTGACCCTGAGCGGAGCCGGATCATGGGTTAGTTGAAGTGATATTTTCCGCTAATGGTAGTCGTACATCACCGCTGTCAGCTCGGGTTAGGAGGCAAGCACATTACAGCTCCATTTTACCTCTGCAGGCATCTGGGATTATTTGCCATAACCGAGTATGACATGACCGCACTACAGAGTGCATTAAAATTTTACTGGCTTCTCAGGCAAGTTCCTGGCTCCAGTGAGCGCTTCAGGCAGGCAGTCGGATGGGGGACCCAAGGGCCCTGACTTCCTACATAGAGGCATAGAAGGTGGAGGTAGCCTAAGATGGGCTGTTTTTCCCTCACTCTGAGAAAAGAGTCGGGGAAAATCTTGGGAGATAGAGGGCAGGTGTACGTGTCTCTAGATACCTCAGATACCCCTGTGTAGGTAACCACTGAAGTGACCCCTGCAGTGGGAGGTATCCTGTGCATCAGCTCACAGCATATGGGAAATCGGTTCTTCTCCAAGGAGATGCCAGGGTAAGGAGGTCACTACCAAGCCCTGGGCAAATTCTTGTTGGTTTTGTTTGTCAGAGGCCAGACTAAACTAAGGGAGTGAGAGTCTTCATGTGCTAGAATCCATAGTGTTTGTGGAGCTGGACTGAGCATTTAATAAACCAGGTGGTGATGGACACATGTAATCCTAACACTGGCAGTGGAGGCAGGAGGATCAGAAATTCAAAGGTCAGCTTCATACGAAGGTTAATACCAACCTGGATTATAAGAGCCCCTGTTTTAACCACAGCAAAAACAAAAGGCCGGGGTTGTAGCTCAGTCAATAGAACATTTATGTAGCATACACAAAGCTCTGGGTTTGATTCTTATTACCTTGTAGACTGGGCATGACGTTGCCAGAGCTTAGAAAGTGGAGGCAGAAGGATCAAGAGTTCAAGGTCGTCTTTGGCTACATTGCAAGTTCAAGGCCAGTCTGAGACCCTTGGTCAAAACCGTGACATCAGCAAAAGGATTGGTACCATAGCTTAGTTGATCAACTATGTGCTTCAAATGCACAAAACCTGGATTTGGTACCCAGCATCATATAAACTGGATATGGTAGCACACAGCTGTGATCACAAGACTCAGGACATAGAGGCAGGAAGATCGGGAGGTCAAGGTAGTTCTTGGCTACACAACAAGCTCAAAACCATCCTAGGCTACACAAGACCCTGTCTCCAAAGGCACAATAAGGCCAAAAACATCTGCCCAAACATTCTGCATGTTCTAGCATTTCTCTATGGGAAGCTGTATAGGCATGAACACCCCAATTTTATTTATAAGGAAGCTGAGGTCCAAAGAAGCTTTGTAACTTTATTTACTATTGGCAGAAATTGGTTCCTGACCCATTTCTTATTTCTTATCACCTGTGAGATTTTTATTCTTTCTGTTAGAAATATAAGTATTAACCTAAGGCACAGCTAAATGTACTTTATAAACCCCTACTATTTCAATCCAATTGCAGCCTTCATATAGTTGATAGTAGATAATTATTGAGGAGGAAGGGAGATCCGTGCACCCAAAGTCTCGCTCACACCAATGATAGATCAAGGTGTGTGTGTGTGTATGTGCATGTGTGTGTGCTTGTGTGTGCACGCACATGCACCTGTAGGTCAGTTTACAACTTGTGGGAGTCAGTTCACTCTTCAACCCTATGGGGATTAAACTCAAGTCCTTGGGCTGGAAGCAAGCACCTCCATCTGCTGCCCCATGGTGCTGGCCCCAGACCAAGGTTTAACCTTCCTTGGTCAACCTTGGAGACCATCCTCTCTGCCACCAAGCAGGACTCTCACTCATACCGCATTCTAACAAGCCTGAAAGCTGATGGGTGAAGAATGGGGACATCATAACATGTTGGCATAAAAGGAAACGTTCAAAGAGTGTTTTGTCACTTTTCAGTTGTAACTCAGCTAACATCCAACAAAATATTGCTCAGTGAAGACAGCCTGTGATGAGCTTTAATTAAGTCATAAGTCCTGTTCACAGTTAGCACATCGCTCGAATGCAAATGGTTCTTCTAAGGGCCTTGACAAGCATTTATTTTGATCAGTTAAGACTTACAGTCACTCCAACAAAATGCTTCATACCACTTAGCATCCCTTAATATTCCTACTGAGAAAGAATTCAGTGTAGGGGCTAGAGATGAGACTCAGTGATTCAGTTGTTAGAATGCTTGTCTGGAGTGCTTGAAGCCGCCCTGGGTTCCATCCTAGGCACCTCGTAAACTGGGTGTGATGGTTCAAGCCTGCCATCCCTTGCTCTGAGGTGGGAGCAGGAGGATCAGGAGTTTAAGATCAACCTTGGCTATATAATGGGTTGGAGCACAGCCAGAGAGCTACATAAAACTCCGTCTCAGAAAAAAAAGAAGAAAGGGGTGTGGGTGCTGCAGCAATGGCTCAGTGGGTAAAAACACTTGCTGTGGGACCATAAAGACTGAGTGGATCCTAGCACCCAAATAAAAAAAGTTGGATGTAGCCGATTGTATTTATAACCCTTCCACTGGGGGAAGCAGAGGCAGGAGGATTGCTAGAACTGACTACCAGCCTAGGTCCAAATTCCCTGAGAGACCCTTTTTCAAAGGAATAAGAGAGGACCGAGCAGGACCCCGACATCCTCTTCTAACCTCCGTGCTCACATACACCTATGCACACAAAGACGTAAAGGATTCGACATAAACTTATGTGGGATCCTGTAATTTTTCACAGAAGACAAACTTTGAGCAGATCGGGGACCTCAAGCAGCAGGCACACTGAAAGGACTGCAAATTCCACATTTCTGGGTCCTGGGTGCTAGACACTGAACTGGTTCCCACGGGTGAACACTGCCAGAAAGGCCTCCCTTTCTTCTAGTCCTGGGATGTTTGGCCTCCACCATCCTCGCTAGCAGCCATGCATGTGGTAGAGTCATCATGTGTAGGACTTAATAAACGATGCATGAACTGAGTAAGACCTTGAACCTGCGGGATGACATCTGTTAAAGGCAAGAGAAGGAGCCATGGGTAGGCAAAGCTTTCCTCTCTGGAAACTTGGATTAAGTAGCATGACAGGGTTTGTGCTCCCTGGCCTCGCTCCCCTCTATGGGCTCACAACATCCACATTGATCCTTCCCAGCCAGATCAGAGTGGATCCAGGCTCCTGACCTGGGTTTCTTCTCCGGTCTGAAATTCAGTCACTCAGGCAGTAAAGAATGAGAACAGAAGTATTGATCCAGTCATAGAAAAGTAATTATCCCTCCAGGATGGACTGTTTAGAATGCAATCATAATTTTAAATAGCGTATTCCCCAGAGGCAGCATAACAGCATATGGTTGTCTTTGTTTAAGTGAGGTCACACTGGTGCTCTCCCTGCTTTCTGGACCTCAGTGATGTGTGCAATCTAAAATGAGTACATATTTACAAAACTCGGCTTAACCAGCAAGCCACGTACCAAGCGATTACTCGACTATTCATGATAGACTTGTGACCTTGTACAAGAAAACTCCATGAATCGTGAGATCGTTTTAGAACTCTCTGGCTTTAAAAGCTTCGGCAGGTGTTCAGTTTTGGTTGTGTTTTATTTTGTTTAAGATAGAGTCTCACTATATACTGCCAGCTGGCCTCCCATTCCAAGCCCGCCAACCTCACTCAGACTCTCAAGTTCTGGGATTACAGGCAGGTGCTAACACACCTAGTTTGATAATACTTTTTTTTTTAATTTGCAAACAGCATAAAAACAAACCATGGATAATGAAGTGTGTGAACTATTGACATCCAAATACATATTAACCAAACTATCAGAAAGGCTGGGGAGGTGGCTCAGCAGTTAAAGTACTTCCTGCACACATAGAAGCCAGAGGTGGCATATGTGTCTGTAACGACAGTGCTAGGTGGGAGGTGGGAGGTGGGTGCAGA
>JAQHUG010000111.1:4843520-4869216 GCA_028555095.1 Dicrostonyx torquatus
CCCCCCCCCCCCCCCGTCTCAGCCTCTAGAGTGCTGAGATCACAGGTGTGCATCACTACTACCAGCTTTCCTGTAGTAACAGCTTTGAAGTGTGTGTTTCCGAAATGCTAAGTGCATTTAGGTCTTTGCACAGCCTATTCATTTCTTTTTGCATTTGTTTATTTTGTGTGTTTGGAGGAGTGCAGCACCATGATTCTCTTATGGAGGTCAGAGGACCACTTGAGGGAGTCAGACCTCTTCTTATACCCTGTGGGTTCCAGGGACTGAAGTCAGGTTAACAGGCTTGATAGCAACCCCCCTTACCTGCTCAGCCATATCTCTAGCTCCAGCCCCTTGCATACTCCCCCCGTAAGATTTTTTTAATCATGTGTATTTTTAATTATGTATATTTTAATCACATGTATTTATGCATGGGGATGAGTGGGTCTGTGCAGGTGAGTGCAAGTGCCCCATAGACCAGAAGAGAGCACTGACTCTTCTGAAGCTGGAGTTAGGTAGTTGTAGGTTGTCTCATGTGGGTGTGAGGAACCAAACTCGGGTACCAGCAGCAGTTCCCTACCCAATGAGCTTTCTTACCAGCCCTTGGGTGCTATTTAATTATCTGTGTATGGAAAGTACCATCTGTCCTCTCATTCAGCCCTGAAACAAAGACTCTGGATAAAAGGAGATTTGTCTCCTTTTATAAATGAAGGGCTTACAATGGAATGAACTTGGGGAACCCTGGTACTGTGATGATGGTGTTGTCCTGCCTTCTCTGGTGAGCCAAGGAGGCTGTATCCTGCCATCCTTAGTAATCGTTTTTGGTGTTTATATTAGCTTTTTTTTTTTTGTCTTCATAAGAAGGAACTAAATGAAAGAATTATGTTTATGTTTTTCATCATAGTTTGAGATGGTATGGTCCATTATGGCAGGGAAGGCATAACAACAGGTGAAGAAGGCTCTTGGGCTGTTGCAGCAGCATTGTGGAGCTGCTTATTCACATCTGGGAAGACCAGGAAGCAATGAGAGATGAATGCTGTTCTCAGCTCCTTTTCTCCCTTTTCCCTTTATTTTCAATCCAGGACCCCAGCCAGCCATGGGCTACAGCTGCCCACGGCCAGGGTGGGTCTTCCCTCCTCTGTTAAAGACACACCCAAAGTCATGTTAGACAGTACTTCATCCAGCCAAGCTGATGGACAGGAGTCAGTCAGTACAGATGTGGTGTTGGCACCCTGGCCACTTACCCACCATTGCCTCTTCCTCTGAGTCTCATTGTCCCTGGTTAAACTGTTACTGAATTAACAGTAACTTTTTTTTCCTGAAGATTTAAAAATTTTTATTTTGTATGTTTTTACCTGCCTGTGTGTGTATATATGATATATATATATATATATAATTTTTTTTTGTCCCAAGGAATCCAGAAGAACGTGTTGGTGGGTCCCATGGAACTGGAGGTAAAGACAGTTGTAATTTTGCCATGCAGGTGATGGGAACCAATCCTGGGGCCTCAGCAAGAGCAAAAAGTGCTCCTAACTGCTGAGCCATCACTCTGGTCCCCAAACAGTGAATCATAAAAGCTTTTATTCTGGTTTTAAAGCGAGCTCTTACTTAAGAGAGATTAACTCCTCATCCTCAGGAAATCACTGTAAATTCTCAGGGTGCACAGAGAGAGGAATGTGAGAGAAATTCTATTATCATTTAGCATTAATTAATACTCATTTTCTGTAGAATGTGCTGAGACACCAACATGCACTAGACTTACAGACCACACAGAGAGAAGGGAGGGACTTGAAAGAAGCAGGGGGCACCAGGTGGGGCTGGACTGTGTGGAGAGCAAGGGTCCAGGCATGCTCCCTGCAGAGAGAGAGAGAGCATAGCAACCATTCTGGCTATAGGAGGCAGGCCTGCATCCCCAAATGAGAGCATGAAGCTGACTTAACCTGGCCTGACTTTTTCCCCACTAAGATTTGCCAGCTATCCTTGTGAGGGGCTCTGCATCACACTACGGCCACATGCACACAGATACACACAAGTATGCACACACGTGTGTGTGCGTATTCATGCACAGATGCATTCACAGGCACATGCATGCATATGCAGAGAGAGAGAGAGAGAGAGAGAGAGAGAGAGAGAGAGAGAGAGAGCTGCTATATTGTTGTCCTTCCCAGACCTCTCCAGATTCTAGGCCCCTATGTCATTTGTTGTCCTTGTTTTTCCCAGTCTCACCTGTCTGTACAAGTCAGGGAATGGGCCATAGAACATTAAGTGTGATGTCTTCTTTCCCCTGCAGCCCTGCTTCTTCAACAGAGATACCCTGCTACTTAACCTTGGGACAGAGGCTGCCAGCGAGGCCTAGAGGCTGTTCAAAGAGTTGTCTCTATCTGCCTGACTCCCAGGCAGGCGCTAAACCAGGCCTATTTTGTAAAGATCCTGGTTCTTTTCAGAGTAGCCTGAGATTCCCCGTGTGTCCTGGGAAGCCAATAGGAAGCTGAGCAGTGTGGTTTTAGGGTAAGAAGACAGTCCCCCTGCCAGGTATTAGAGGCAGCACAACACAGTAGGAAGTAGGTGACCTAGAAGTCTCAGCCCCACCCCCACCACTGGGTAACTAGGCCTCTGCTTTCAAACAGCAAGGGGTATCAGTGCTGCCTGCCTTGCATGGTGTTCATCAATCTTATTAAAAATATCAACCAGGCTAGACTTGGCAGCTCAATCCTTCAATCTCAGCACTCAGAGGGCAGTGACTGGTGGATCCCTGTGGGTTCAAGGCCAGCTTGATCTATATAGTGAGTTCCAGAACTATACATTGAGAACCCGTCTGGAACAATGTTCGTGTTATCAGCCAGGGCTGGAGAAGTGATGGCTGGCCAGTTAAGAGTGCTTACTGCTCTTGGAGAGTACCAGAATTTGGTTTCCAACACTCACTTCAGCAAAGGATTGGGGATATGGCTCAGTTGGCAGAATGCATGCCTAGCCTACAGGAAGCTCTGAATTTCATCCCCAGCACCACATAAACCAGGCTTGGGGACAGAAAGATCAAAAGTTCAAGGTCAGCCAGGTGTGTTAGCACACACCATTAATCTCTGGTTTAGGCAGGTTGATTTCTGAAGTCTAGGCCAGCCTAGAACTAGTTCTAGGGTGGCCAAGCCTACACAGAGAAACACTGTAAAGTTCAAGGTCATTCTTGGGTGCTTATGACATTCCAGGCCAGTTTTGTTTTTTTGTTTTGTTTTGTTTTGTTTTGGCTGTTTTGAGACAGGGTTTCTCTGTAACTTTGGAACCTGTCCTGGAAACTAGCTCTTGTAGACCAGGCTGACTTGGAACTCACAAAGATTCGCCTGCCTCTGCCTCCTGAGTGCCGGGATTAAAGGTGTGCGCCACCACTGCCCTGCCCGGCTCAAGGCCAGTTTATATTGAATGAAAATAAATAAATAAAAGGAAGAGACCATGGCTGCTCCTAAAGTATAGAGAAGATTTTTATTGTAGATAGAAGGGGAAAAGCAGGCAGATGGAAGAGTCCTGGCTGAACATGGCTGGCAGACTAGGCTGGACTAGAAAGAGAGGAAAAGTTTAGCTGCCCAGCAAGAGTGACAGCCTGGGGCAAAGAGGCCAACAGACTGGGTGGTGTAGCCAAAATTGCTGAGTTCTACAGGGATCAGGCTGGCAGAAGGGAAGCAGGAGCCCAGCCCCTGGGAGAGGTTTAGGGTAGAAGGGGTGAGAAGTTCTGGGAGAAGCAACAGGTACTGTGTGAGGCTGGGAGAGCTGGCCAGCATCTGCTCTAATATGCCAATAGGCACCTCAGTTAGCAGTTTGTCCCTGGCTTGAGACCTAGCATCTGTGAGACCCTGTTTCAAACAATAAGCTACAGGGCAGTGCTTAGTATGCGCACAAGGGTCTGATTCCCAGCACACTGAGAAACAAAGCCACCCTGCCAGTCATTGCTGTTGCTTGTTTTTTCTCCATCCTCATCCCAGGCTTCCATCTTCTAGGGCAGAAGCAGTATCTGGGACAGCTCTGAATGTACCTCAGAGCTCACTCACAAAACATCAGGCTCATTTTCTATTTCTTCTATTTAGAACATTAAAAACACAGTGAGAAGGGCTGGGGAGGTGGCTCAGCCAGTAGAGCACTGGCCATGTATGCAGGGCAGCCTGATTTCAGTGCTCTGAACCCACATTTTACAAGTCAGGTGTGGTGACAGGCACCTGTGATCCTCATGCTCGAGAAACAGAAACAGGAGCATCCCTGGAGCTAACGGTCCAGCACAGCCCGCTCTGTGAATTGGATCCAGTGAGAAAACCCTGTCTCAGAAAGCATGGGAGATGGTACCTGAAGACACACATGTGCACACAGTGCAGCACAAAGACATGCTGGAGAGGCGAAAGCTGCCTTGCTGCCCAGCCTTTTCCCCACCCCCGCCCCACCCCTGCCCCTCGGGGTGGGGAATGATTGGAGGTAGTGTGCGATGAGGATCTGCCTTGATATGTTGATAAGCTTGCTGCCTATCTGAGAGGGCTGTGTCACAGAGAGCTGCAGATGTGTGATTTTAAGATTCCCCGCTCCAGTCAGAGGTACTTAGTCCCAGTTTTAGTGGGTGTGATTTAATCTTCCTCTGGTGATTAAAAGTCCTTTCCAAACCTTGTCTTTGCCTTGAGCGGCACTGTGGGTTATCTCCTCCGAAGGGTGGGGTGAGCGTGGCATTTTGCTACCACACCCTCCAGGTTTACGTCTTCTGCCTCCCAGTTTCTGAAACCCTCAGGGCTCAACGGTGTCAGTATCAACTGGGACTAGGCCTGCCCGCAGCCTCATGAAGAGTTCCCATAATCTTTTAGGGACCTCAACTCAACTAAAACCAAATTCATGGCTTTGATGTAGAAAAGAATTTCAGCATATGCAAGTATGAAGCAGAGTTGGAGATTTATTAAATGATATCTTAATATAGATCTTAATCTTGGGAGAGGGGGCTAAGAGAAAGAGAGACTACGTGTGTGGGCTTCCATCAGAGTCACACTTCGTTGTCTTTACAATAGATTTTTGTAGGATTTGGGTGGAGTTGGGAGCTATTATCTTCAAAGGGAGGCTGAGGAAGCAACTGCCCCCACAGGGTTGTTCCTGTGGTGCCCTGACAGGATTACAGTTGATAAGGTAAAGCCCGCACCTCAGGATGCAGGAAGTTAGGCTGTCTTCACTGTAAACAAAGTTAATAGTCTTGGTTCCCTGTGAGGAATCTGTGTTAGAGTGAGCCCCACCCAAGGTCATACACACTCAGGTCTTGAGTCTAGTTCACCACTGTTTTATCACGAAAGGGATATTATCTGTCAGCAATTGTCAGAGAAAATATTTTTTTATCATTTTTATGTGTCTATGGTGTATGTGTGGATGTATGTTCATGGGGAAGTGCATGTGTGTTGCCATCCAATGTCTTCTCTCTTGCTCTTTGTCTTGAGTCTTTGACTGAGCCCAAAGCTCACCAGTTGGCTAGACTGGCAGGTGAGGGAGCTCCAAGCATCCTCCTCCGCCCCCTGCTCAGAAGAGCGAGCATAGGCACACATCAACCTCCCCAGCTTTTACTGTGGGGCCCAGGGATCTGCACTCTCGTCTGCACGCCTGTGCAGCAAGCACTTCACACGCTGCCACCAAGCCATCTCCCCAGCCCACAAATGTTAATTGCTCTGGAACTTCTTTAACAGGTGAGACTCTGGAGTAAGGGACTGGCCTTCCTTTCCCGTGTTCCCATAATCCTCCCTGTCTTTGTTTCTTGTCTGAAGAACAAAACACAAAGCCTTACAGCATCCTCACACCCCAGCCTGGGGCTGTTGCTTAGTAAACAGGAACCTCTGTGCCCCCGTGCTCCTGTCAAGGCCTCCCATCCTCTTCAAGCAGGGCCCCATGGCGACAGCAGCTCAGCCACAGCAGCCCACAGCAACACTCCAATTCACGGTGAAATGATTTCCTGGGCTTCGTATAATTTAACCTGCCCACACTGCTAAACTTTTATATTACACATTTCTGTCAGGATGTCAGAAGACATGATAACCCTTGAAGCTGCAGCCTCCATTACATGCTAAGAGTGTTGCGTGGGGCACTCCCCCCCCCCACACACTCCGTTTTGGAACATCTCTTAGATTTTCTTTCTTTCTTTCTTTCCTTTTTTTTTTTTAAGCATGGTCTCTCAAGTAGAAAGAATACCTCTTTCATGACCCTAGCCTCTTGTTAGCTGATAGAAGAAATCTTTTCTTGTCTATTATGTTTTCCAAATTCAAGGTTTCTCTTTCTATTCTTGGATGACAGCCAAGTGGCTCAGGCTTTGTTATCCTGTAAAGTCCTCTTCTCTTTTTGCTCCTTTAAGCAGGAGGAGCCTTCTCCCCACCCCAGAAGCAGGAAGTCTTGAGGTATCTTCATCTTCCTTGAGGGTCCTTGTGAGTGCTTCTAGGCCATAGTTGGGGGAATATATTCCTTGGTTCTTTCTCAGGATTTTTTTTCCTTAGGGCCCAGACCTTAGGAATAAATCCACCTAAAGAGTACCATTTCCTTGACTGGTTCTGTTGTATTTTCAGATAGAATGAAGGGGCGCTAGGGTGCTTCTTGATAGCTGGATGTTTGGTTCCAGCACAGACTTGATAGGAAGAGACACAGGGTGAAGTGGCCACAGGGTCTCAGTAGCTACTCCTAAAATGGGCCTCATTACATAGGAGAAAACACTGGGAGGCCCCACCCCAGTGGAGGCTAGCAGTATTCATAGGCTGGGTGATAATGGTCTCATGTGAGCAGGGAGTGCTGGGACTGGGTTCCACTTAACTAGGGAAGCAAGGAACCACGTGCACGATCATCCTGCCTTGGCTCCTAAACATGCGTTAAATGCACGTTTAACTTAGTCATGATAGCATATTTGTTTTTCCTTCTTCTCTAGATTTGTGGGGTGTGTGTGTGTGTGTGTGTGTGTGTGTGTGTGTGTGTGTGTGTGTTCAGGCTAGAAGACAACTTGGATGTAAGTACTGTCCACCAATCAGGTAATCGGGCCCAGCAGCAAGTACCAGTGAGCCAGTGCAAGAACTTAGCTGTTACTGTCCAGGTTCAAAGTGCGCCCGACTCTTGCAGTCTGGGCTGGCGGTGCCAGAGATGCCATTGTTACCAGTGCTTCTCTCTTGCCTTTGGTGCCATCTCAGAGTGTAACCTAAATTACAAGAAGACAAAGCCCTGGTTGTTTTTACCAAGTGCATAGCCCTCAGTCACCTGGGCCCTATTACTCACACAGCTGATGAGATACAATCTAGCCCAGGACGGTGGGCTAGAGCTAAGTATGTATGTTCTTTGGATGTGGGGAAATAAACCTCACTGTAGCTCCAGTAAGACTATTGTAAGCTGAGGACAGGAGAGCCAGGCTAAGGGGGCAGAGGTCATCTCAATCTCCCCACCCCCCCACCCTGGCCTTCAGTGCTGGATCTGTAGGTGTGCTCTACCGTACCTGGTTTATATGGTTCTGGGAGTGGAACCCAGGGTTTCATACCCACTTGGCAAGTACTCTACCAGCCAAGCCACATCCTCAGCTACCGAGTGCAGTCTTCACAAGAGGCTTGAGTACTCTGAGTAGACAGACATAGGACCTCACCCCTATAATTACTGACTCAGTGAGTCATGTGCACACACTGGAGGAGAAGGGTCATCATGATCCCCATGTGGAACAGGTAAGGGAGATGCACGCACGCCGCCAACCTAGTGAGACTCAGGCAGGACCACAATGCTCTCTATGCTGCCCACCTCAGAACCTGCCTGCTCTCCTCTGCTGCTCTGCTGCTTCTCCACTTTCTCAGAAGTCTGTGCAGAGTGCCACAGAAGAGCCAAGAAATCTGCAGAAGTCGGTGGGTATCCTGAGAGGTTGGATCTGCAAAAGGAAGCTATCCTGCCATAAGAGAGAGAGAGAGAGTTAATTGGGTTTTGAGGTTTTTATGTTTTTATGTTTTTATTTTGGAAAAAAATTAAAGAAGAGGTGAATAATGTCAGTGGTGGATATATGAGTGTACATTATAAAATATTTGTAAATTTTTCTGTGTGTCTGGAATTTTTATAATTAAATACTTGAGGTAAAAAACTAAGTGGATAACTTTTAAAGATCCTTCCAAATTTTTTTAATGCAATTTTCTGACCCCTCCGTGCCTTTATTGTGTTAGTAGAACTGTAACAGGGTGTGTGTGTGGGGGGGTTGTTACTCACATTTGATTCTTGACATTAAAAACAATTCAAATTGGGTGTGGTGGCGCACACCTTTAATCCCAGCACTTGGAAGGCAGAGGCACATGGATCTCTGTGAGTTCGAGGCCAGCCTGGTCTGTAGAGTGGTTCCAGCATAGCCAGGGATACACAGAGAAACCCTGTCTCGTAAATAAAATAAAATAAAAAGAAAGGAAAGAAAGAAAAGGAAAGGGAAAAAGCTCAGGACTAGAGAGATGACCCAGCTCCCACTACTGTTCTCCTGCATCCGTGAAGTGATTAATCTCCTTGTGCAAGGACAGCAGTAGTCAATTAAAACACCCTGGCAAGACAACATGGAGGGGGAGCAGGAAGACAGAGACATGGGGAGGGAGTCGTCGGCTCTTTAATTGGTTCTTTCATCGAATGGTAGTTTGTCAATTAAGGGAATATGTAGAGCAAGTGAGATTAATCCGCTTGGGTCAAAAGCTCTATTCAGGATAGGTTCAAGTGTGCCACCCACCTTGCGCAAGGATTTGGTGCCAAAAAGGGGGCCTGTGCGTTTAGTGTTCCCACAGCCCCCGAAGCATCCCCTTTTGAGCTACCATCTTACTTCCTCAGCTGTGATTATCTCGTAGCCTGGTACTTAGCTAATACTCAGTGATGTCATGTGTCTGAAATCTAGATCCCTGTTGGGTGGGTGGGGTTCTTTGTGTGTGTGTAGTTTTGTGCACATGTGGTGGTCAGAGGACGGTGTTGAAATTCTTTAGGGTTTAGACACAGGACTGTGTTCTTAAGTACTTCCAGTCTGGTGAAAGAAGCAGGAGGCATTTGTGAGCCCACTCCAAAGTCATCTCCATCACTTCAGAGCAACATCCAATCATGCTCTAGAATGAGGGACAACAACATAAAGAAACACTGTTCACTCACCTCTTCCCGTGTGTCTGGCTTGGCTCATCACTTCAAAGACAGTGTAGCCTGTGAGACATGACTTAGTCAGTAAAGAACAAAAAATTTGAAGCCCCATCCCTTGAGAATGGAGGGGAGGACTGCCAGGTATGGTAGCACACACCCTTGTAATCATAGCACTGGGGAGACAGAAGCAAGGGGAGCCTTGGAGCTTGGTGAGCAGCTAGCCTAGCTTACCTTTCAAAGTATAGGTTCAGTGGGAGACCCTGTCTCAAAAACAAGATGGTGCAGGCGTGGTCCTATATGGTTTAACCCCAGCAATTGGGAGGCTGTTGAATTCTAGGTCTGCCTGGTCTACATCGCAAGTCCCAGGTCAGCCAGGACTGCATAAGTGAGACCCTGTGTCATAACAACAACAAAACTCACAAGGTGAACAGCACCTGATGGATGACGTCAATACCCTCGGGTTGTCTTCTGGCCTCCACAAGCACATGCGGTTACCACTACACACACATACCAGTAGTATGTATGGCAAGCAGTACTGTGAAGCTGGCTATTTTTGTCATTCAGATGTAAGGTCAGCAAGGCACCGAGCATTTAGGTTGCTTGCTCACAGTTACACAGGTATCATGGAAGGTTGCAGCACCCAGTGTCGTAGGAGCCAGGATGTCTCCAAGATAGCTGGCTGCAGGCAAGAGAAAAGCTCCTGGTCAGAAAGAGGACTTACTTCATTAATGGCAAAAGGATGAGCTGACTTGGAAAAAAGATGTCAAGGGAGATACTCGATTGCAGTTTATTGGGAAGGAGTCAGCTTCTAGGGAACTGAAATATGAGAGGGGTCAGGTTGAATGGGCCAAGGAGAATACACAGTGCGGTTTTCAGTACTATGATAAGAGTTTTTATACAGTTTATTCTGAAATTTCTGCATGGTCAAAAGGTTTTTTCCATAGGGCAGCAAGCCCTGATGCTGTTTTTCCACTGTTATCAGACTTATTTTTTTAATCTATCTCTTATTCCACTACCACCCCCTCCAAAAAAAAAAGGAAATCTGGTCTTATTTACAGCATTGGGTTCCACTTGCTTCCCATTTAGGGATCAAAACAGAAAGGAGGGCTGCTCGGTTGGTAGAATGCTTGCCTAGTGTGTGTAAACTCCTGGGCTCCATCTCTAGCACCACATACACTGAGCGTGGTTGTGCACGCCGGAAACCACAGCATCAAGAGATGGGGATAGGAGGATCAAGAGTTCAAGGCTGTCCTCTGATACCTGAGTTCAAGACCAGACTGAGCTACAAGAGACTCTTTCCTAAAAGGAGCTGGAGAGGAGGAAGGGGATGGGAAAGGAATCAAGGCATTGTTCCCGCCTTCCTGCTTCCCCTAACTCTTGAATAGTCTTTCTCCCCCACCTTTCCCAGTCTGAGCTGACTGCAGCAGGAACTGCCCCCAGGGATGGTCCTCTCCCTTCGCCTGTTAAGAAAAGGGGGACTGAGGAGTTGGTCTGCTCTTTGACATTTGTAATGACATGATTCGAGGGCCTGGGAAGCACTCCATCCTAAGGGGGCTTCTTGGACTGCTGACAACCGCCTGTCAGGGACAGAACTTCCCATTTCCAAAGGAGAAATCAGGCTTCAAGTGTGTGCCACCTGGGACAGGCAGCAGGGAGCAGGATGTTCCTCAGAGCAGCTAAAAGCTGGGGATGTGTGAGGAGAGGGGAAATCATGGGGTATTTTCTTCTTTGCTTCCTAGGTGGCTGGTAACCTGGGCTCTTGGAGTTCTCGGGCTGATGGTAATTGGCAGGAAACTGATGGCAATTGCTGATAGATTGTGCTGTGAGAGAGAGCACAGATGAGGAGAAGGTTCACTTGTACACTCTGGAGAATTCTGAATTCTGTTAGCTGTGACAGTCAGGATCAGCACAGCCTCCACAGAGAAGGCCAAGGCAGAGAGGGGCTGAGCCAGGGCACTCCACTTCCCAGCTGTGGGCCACACCATGGGAGGCAGGAAGGAGAGAGGGGCTATCTGGGAATCTCTCCTGGACAGAGTCTGGGGCGAAAGATAGACAGGTCAGTGGCACAAACAGTATTAACATTGCATTAGAAAGTGGAAAGAAGGGGCTGGAGAGATGGCTCAGGGGTTAAGAGCACTTTGTGTTCTTCCAGAGGACCTGAGTTCAATTCCCAGCAACCACATGATGGCTCACAACCATCTGCAATAAGACCTGATGCCCTCTTCTGGTCTGTAGGCGTACTTGCAGGCAGAACACTGTATACATAATAAATAAATCTTAAAAAAAAAAAAAAAGAAAGTGGGAAGAAAATGCAGGCAGCCGTCCCATTAACAGAGAGCCAAGAAATTGGGGTTTCTAAGCTGGGAGAATTTTAGATCATTTCCCAGAAATGGGCTGTTTTATATCTCTGCGATGTGTTGACTTAGAGTCCATTAGGTCATATGGTATACCTGGGTCATTTAGTAGATCTATTTTTGACACATATGAGTATACATGTAATTTCATGTATTCAAGTACTCATGTTAGGGAGTGCACATGTGTCTAGAGGGTAGAGGTTGACATTGAGTGTCTATAGATCACTGTGTATCTTATTCATTGATGCAGGGTCTTTTGTTAAATTCAGAGCTCAACATTTCTGCTCATCTTGCTGCCCAGGTTGCTCTGGGTATTCTGTCTTGACCGCCTGTGTTCTCAGACTGCACGCAGGCAACCAAACCCACCCTTCTTACATGTAGTTCTGGGGATCCTAATTCCAGCCCTCACTCCCACTGTTCTGAGTCAAACTATATATCACGGGGTAGCCATACACTCACAGCCTTCTGACTCATCCTTTTCAGTTCCAGTATTACAGGCCTGCGCCACCACGCAGGGCAAGAAGGTCTTTTGGTTTAATCCAGTTCTGTTTGGCTTTGTAAAATGCTGAGGGCCTTATGCATACAAGGAAAATGTTCTAACATTGACCCACATGAAAGGGAGGTGGGGAGAGAGGGAGATTTTTAGTCTTTCATCCTTCCCTACTGCTATATGTCATCCATTAGGTAAAGGTTCTAGAAGCTTTGGGACCCCAACCATTTCCTCAGCAGGCCATCTTCACACCCACACAACAGAGAAAGAGGCCATGAGAGTACCAGTAATTGTATCTGACCCTCTAGACTCATCCATGAAACCTCAAATGCAGGAGACATGGCCAAAGCAAACCATGTTGAAGGTAAAGAAAGATCTTGGGCAGAGGGAGTTGGAAGCCTGCCTGGTGAAGGGTATTGAACTTGGCCAGCGTGATGATGCTGTGATGGATTCCTTTGACGTGTCAAAACCCCTTCTGACACTCCATGCTGTGCAAATGTGACTTGGGCCACCAGTGTCTGTCTGATCCCTGGAATTATCCAGAGTGGGGCTGGAGAAACTTAGAGTGCAGGGATACACAGAGATCTGAGTCAGAAAGCAAATGCAGTGCAGTCTAAAAGTAGGAGAAGGGGTGGTGGGAGGAAGGAGAAGAATCATGAAAATAACAGAGCAGAGAAAGAGGAGATGGCTCCGTTGGTAAAGAGCTTGTCACTCAAGCCTAAGGAACCAAGTTGTTCCTTATGTAAGTAAAAAGGTGGGTACAGTAGCGTGCACTTATAACCCCAGCTTTGGGGGCAGAGAAGCTCATTAGTGAGTCAGCTTAGCTGATGAGCTTTTGGGTCAGTGAGAGACCTTGTCTCAAATGGTAAAGGTGAGTGGGGCTGGGACTAAGGCTGTGGCTCAATAAACAGAGTGCTTGCCTAGCATAAACAAAGCCGTGGGCACCACATAAACCACATAAACCAGATAGGGTAGTGCATGCCTATAATCCTAGCACATAGGGAGGTGGAAGCAGGAGGATCAGGAGTTCAAGATTATCCTGAACTACACAGCAAGTTCAAGGCCGGCCTGAGATACAAGAGACACAGTCAGAAAGACGGAAGGAAAAAGGAATGGAGGTTGTGTGTGTGTGTGTGTGTGTGTGTGTGTGTGTGTGTGTGTGTAGAGCAGGTAAGACACTTAGTGTTAACCACTGGCCTCTGCCTACCTGAGCACACACATGCACATGCTTTTGGATAAAGGAAGAGAAGCCCAGGGTCTTTACCTCCACCCACAAAGGGAACAGTAACAACTAGACCACTTTCACCTCTCTGTCCCCATTCCTTTTACCCCTAAGCAAACTTGCCACAGATGGCATCTCTTAGTTGTCTGTGTCAGCAGCAAAAGCCTTGGGGATCCGACCCCCAGGAGTGTGTTTGAGCCGTAGAGTTTCCTGGATAGCTTCACCTGGGAATCATTCTGGGGCATGGAAGGGCTGGAAATCATATAAGAAGATCAAGAAGGAAGCCAAGCAAGTGACGCCTTCAAACAGGCGAAGCAAGGCAGGCGCTGCTTCCCCTCCCCCAGGGACAGTTAGAGTTTTGCAGAGCTGTAATTAACCCAGCAGCCCACTGGGTCTGTCTATTCCACTGCACAAAAGCTGTTGAAAGAAGGATTCTTGAAGAGAGAGGTTCCAATTCAAGTGGTATTTGAGTACGTCCCTTGTTGGGTATAGTGTTTCCAGAGTTTATGGCTATAATCAACAAAACATGGCCGTTCTTTCAAGCAGGTTTCTCGAATGACTTTCTGAGTACAGTTATGTAAAAAGAAAAAAACAAAAAAAGGCGTCTAGAGTGATCTGGGGGAGGGGAAGGGAAAGAAAGAGGTATGTATGGCTGGAATCAAATTGAGGGCTTGGTTTCCCTCTCAAAGGATGCTGAAGACATCAAAAGAACGGGTATCAACGAGACTCTGGGTATGTAGCATGTTTTCAGTTTAGTGACCAAGTTCCTCGACATTGTGTCGTCCCCATTTTCAGTTCTCTCTCTCTCTGTGTGTATGTGTGTGTGTGTGTGTGTGTGTGTGCATAATGTGTGCATGTGTACATGTTCATGTACATGTGTGTTCACACATGTGCCTATGCATATGAAGGCCAGAAGGTAATGCCAGCCGGGGCTTTTCTTAATTCCTCTCCACCTTAATTGTTTTGATATAAGGTCTCACTAACCCTGGAGCTCATAAACTTGGCAAGAATGGCTCCCCAGTGAGCTGCATGGGTCCTCCTGTCTCTACCCCACTAGAGCTAGGATTATAGGTGTGTGCCTCATGCCCTGCTTTTTATAGGGAGTGCTGGGGATCCAAACTTGGGTCTTCATCTCTTATATGGCAAGAGCAAGCACTTTATCTGCTAAGCCATCTCCCCAGCCTTCCACTCACCTTTAAAAACTAAATATCTAAATCAGGTACACGTCTATAATCCCAGCACTCAGGGTGTAGAATCTGGAAGACTGGGAGTTCGAGGCCATCACTGCATCACTGACTACTTAGCAAATTTGAAGCCACGTGCACTACTTGAGACTCCTGTTTCAAAATTACTATGATAAGAAAATAGTAATCATGACTATCTTTTACCCACCCACACAATGTTAGGCAGTAGTATCGGAACTGGAGATGTGATCATTTCTCTGCCTTTGCAGAGCTAAGAGCCGGAAGACATGCATAAGAGCACCAAAGTACATTACTGAAGATACTGTCTACATATATGTTTCAGAAACTAAGAAATAAGCCAGCAGGGGGACTGATGGAAGAGAGTGTCCAGAGCAGCAGGAACTGAGGGCAGGGAGAACAGAAAGCCCCACGTCCTTGCCCCTGACAAAGCTCCTTACAGGTACTGCACCCTTTACCCCAAAACTGCTGGCATTACAGGCATGTGCCACCATGTCTAGGTTGCTTAATTTGCTTTTTCAAGTTACCTACAGTGTGGGAACGGTATGAGAGGAGCCTGCCAGGGACATCTCCCATTGTTGGGGCATTTGGTGAATGTGGGGCATTTGGTCAGGGGTGTTCACTGACAAGTGAAACTCAGCTCTGGATGTCATATTTTATGTACTGAGTACTGAGACATTATTTAAACTAGTCACCAGCCATTAGCCATGTACTAGCTAATGGGGACAAGAATTCGGGAATTGTGGCGAGGCAGGCTTTGTTTAATGGCTTTAGGAAAGTCACCATCTGCAATCAACATTTCAGCACAGGGCACTGTATCGGGGGAAAATGAGTTTCTAAGGTCTGGCCAGCTACTGTTGGGATCACTCTGTCACCCCTGATTGGATCAGATAGCTCCAAAAGTGCCTCAGATTTGCCTTTCGCATTAGTCTTCTGAGTCCTCTAGTTGAACACCATCTCTACGAGGCGGGGTGGAGGGAAATTAAGTATCTTTCAGCAGAGCAGTGGCACTGAACTGGGTATCAGGGGGCTTCATCAATAAACTCCGTGGCTTACAAGATGGATATCCTTCCCGAGGCTCTGTAGCTGTTAAGTTGGCTCTTTTCAGTCAGAGTCTGAACTTTTCATTTCGGTGTAATGTAGTTAGACAACCTAGTTATTCAGGCCTACACTTCTGTTTTTCATTAACTCCGGATAACATTCAATGCTCGTACAGGGGTGATGGGAAGGGATGGGGAGCTGGGGCAAGCCAGGCGTCTTTCACAGCTTGTGTGAAATACTTAGTATCTTGCAAACCTTTAAAACATGCTCCACACATACATTCCAGCTTTCTAAGAGTAGCCCAACATGTTCAAAAGTTATTTGAGCTGCAGTGTGAAACCGGAGTCAAGTGCAAGCCTGCTTTAAATAACCATAATGGCCTGACTGTAGCCTACACAGTTAGCAAATCTCTCTGTGTTTATGGACCCCGTTCCTCACCAGGTCACTAGGAAAGACTGGCTTGATCCATTTCTGTAGATTTTGTCTTTGTGCCAGTTTCAGCATGACTCTGGGTTTTTTTTTGTTTTTTTTTTTTGTTTCGTGTATGCTTGTGGGTATGTATAGACTCTTGTGGGTACCTTCGGAGGCCAGAAAAGGCCATCATCAAATTCCCTGGAGCTGGACTTAGAGCGGGTAGTGAGAGGCCTGAGGTGGGTGCTGGGATCTGAACTCAGGTCCTCTGCAAGAGCAGTCACACTCTTAACAGCTGAACCATCTCTCCAGCCCCAACAGTTTGAGATTTACTCAGGAGTGATCCCAATGAGGTGGTATTTGTTCTTGTTTTGATGAAATGACATGAATCTAATGTTACATCATAGGTCCAGGGTCCCTGTATCCTGCTCTACAGATTTGGTTTTTGCATGTCTTCTCTGAGGAAAAAGACACACACACCAGGTGGGTCAGCCTTGCCTCATTCGAGTCAGAATTAATAGTACCTGGAGTGTACTGCTCTGCTTCCCCAAGATGGAGTCCCCACCCTAAGTGAGGCATTTCCATTATCACATCATCGTCATAGAAATCAGAACATAAAACATGCCCAGTAATGCTTAATGCTAAGCCATCTGCTATGTTGTGGCCAGTTGTGTGTATTATCAAGGTGTCTCTTAGTTACTTTCCTCTTTGCTGGACAAAACAGCTGACAAAAGCCACTTACAGATTGAGCTTACTCTGGCTCACAGGTCAAGAGTCTCATCCATCAATTTGGAGTAGGCATGACAACAGAGGTATGAGCAGCTGGTCACATTGCATCCGCAGTCAGGAAACAGAGATGAACACTGATGCTCACCCCTGGTTTTCACCCATTTAGTTACTTCAGGACTACATCCCAAGGAATAGTGCCACCCACACTTGGGGCAGGGAGGGGGTGGTCTTCCCACTTCAGTTAATCTAGAGAATCCCTCACAGATACATGGTATTTCCTGGTGGTTCTTAATCCAGTCAGGTTAACAATAGAGATTAACCATCATGCTTATCAGATCCTGCAATTGATTAAAAATTAATCACACCCGAGGGACTGAGAATGTAACCCCACTGTAGACTGCTTGCCTAGCTTACATGAAGCTCTGGGTTCCATCCCCAGCACTGCATAAACCATGTGTGGTAGCACACACCGGAGATCCCATCTCTTAGAAAGTAGGGGAAGGTGGATCAGAAATGAAAGTAATCCTTTGAGACGGAGTTGGAGGCCAGCCTGAGCTACGTGAGATCCTGTCTTTAAGCTTCAGCGTCCCTATTCTCCAAGCATGGTAGAGTAGACAGACTTCCTGTGTAGGAAAAAAAAAAAAACTCACCCAGCTTTACAGCCCAAACTCTTCCCTGTAGGTTCACCTTGGCCACAGCCATCCCTGGGGAATCACCTACCATAAAGTAAATTGGCTTCGGGGGAACGCACCAACCCACTTTGCACTCTGACGTGGAAAGCTCCTCTAATTACAAATAGCACACTACAGAACCAGACCAGAACATTTAAATAAGGATCATCTAAAGACTATAGGCCAAAGCTTTGTCACAGAGGGCACCGTGTAATTAGGTAATCTGACGCACAGGGTAAAGTTCACTTACTCCCACCCCAGTTCCCCCACCTGCTCATGGTGCCTGTGTCCTTCAGTTCATGAGCCCAGCCTCCAGAGAAGCTCTGCCAGGCTGGGATGCTTCCACAGGCGGATGAGGGGTCTGCAGGAAAAGTCCCCTCTTTGTCTTAGAATCGTCATGGTCCTCGGCATCTCCTAAGACACCCTAGTTTACAGTCGGAGCTAAATGCATATTTCTCCAGAGCCTGGCTCTGAGAGCAGGATGTGTTACTTGAGTGTACATGTCCTCTCCTCCCACCTTCACTGAAACAGACTCTTTGTTATTTGCCACCGCCTAAGCCAGTGCTCCTGGCTTACAAGCCGAAAGCTTGTTTCTACCTCCCACCTCTTGGTCAGAGCACTGGAATTACAGATGTTCATGCTGGGCACCCAGCTGTTACGTGGGTCCTGGGGATCTGAACTTGTTTTCTCGCACTTAAACAGCCAGCGCTTTACCCACGGAACCATGTCCCTTCTCCAGACCTTGAATTTTGAATGCCTCCCTAGTACAGGAGTCTGTAAGTGTTGCTGCCCATCAGGACGTTAAGTCCTTTCCACTGCTCTCATTTACTGTGTTTAGGGATAACCAGTGTCAGTTGGCTGGGCAGTTGGAGACCTTTATCACCTGCATGATTTTCTAGCCGTCTGTTACATTTCCTCCTAGCCTTCGGCTCCCCACGCGTGCAAGAAAGTGCTAGACTGTCTGGCAATCTAAATTCTCCCTGTCTATGCCTTCCCAGTGCTCGGATTACAGTACACAGGCTTTTTAAAAATGTGGGTTCTAGGGCATCCAACTCTGGTCCTCATGCCTGCAAGGCAGGTGTATTATTATCCACAGAGCCATCTTCCTGTGCCCTGCAGTTCTTTCTCTTAAATGAGCTCTTCCCCACACCAGAGCCATCTCTGTCCCCACTGTATCATACTGTTTTCAACACACCTACCTCACCCTTCCTTATATTGTTGACTTATTTTTTTGAGACAGGGTTTCTTTGTAGCTTTGGATCCTGTCCTGGAACTAGCACTTGTAGACCAGGCTGGCCTTGAACTCACAGAGATCCACCTGCCTCTGCCTCCTGAGTGCTAGATTGAAGGCGTGTGCCACCACTACCTGGCTATTTTTTTTTTAATTACATTGTGTGTGTACATAGTCAGACATTTCTTTGGGCCACCAGCTTACAAAAACAAACAAACAAAAATCCAACACAGATACTTACTACTAATTATGAAAGCTTGGCTTTAAAAGAAATGAAAGTTTGGCCTTAGCTTACTCATTTAGCTTACAACTAGCTCTTATAATGTAACAAGAGGGTCCTGCTCGTTGGGGTTTGTGTCCCACCTGGTACTCCACAGCTGGCAAGCCCCAAAGAAAATCACACAGAGAGTCTACATTAGGTTATTAACTGATTGACCCATTATCTCAGACTTCTTACTAGCTATTATAACTTATATTAACCCATCTATGTTAGCCACCTGGTTCGGTACCTTTTCTCAGCTGGGCAGCTTACATTGTTGCCTCCTTGGTGGTCTGCGCAGGAATGCCAGGGAAGCTTCCTGCTTCCCAGACAAGTCTCCTGCACTACTTATAACTTAAATTAAATTGTTTCTGTTCATCTGCATTCTGCCACATGGTTGATTACCTCTCCTATGTACCATATGTCGGACTTCTTCAGAGTCTCTCTGGCATCTCCTGAGTGCCTGGATTCATCCATGGTTCTCTTTCTATCCAGAAGTCCTGCCTCTTCTCTCCTGCCTAGCTATTGGCCATTAAGCTATTTACTAAACCATCACAATGACACATCTCCACACAGTGTAAACAGATATTCTGCACTGTGTGTGCGTGTGTGTGTTCTCATGTGTGCACATGCTGCCATCTACAAGTAGATCATGAGTCACTTCTTTCCTTCCACTGTGTGGGATCTAGGGACCAAGCTCATGTCATCAGGCTCTGGGGCAAGCACCCTTGACTGTTGCGCATCTCCAGCCTAGCTTCTGGGCTATCTGCATACTGCTTGCCACTCTACCACTCTTTGTTGCATCCAGACACCTAAGCAAGAGCTGAATAGGTAGTTTAGTGGTTAAGAGTTTTTGCTTCTCCTGCAGGGGATCCAGATTCTGTTCCCAGCACACAACAGCAGTAACTCCAGCTCCTGGGGACCCAAACCCTCTTCTGGCCTCCACAGACATGGCACTCACATGCACATGCCCCTCCCCACTTCTTCAAAAATTAATAAAGACCGAAGTGGCCGTGGTGATTTCCTACACAGAGCTTGGTTTCATAAATTTTTAAAAAATTTCCCCAGAGTGCCTTCTCAGATAGAGGTGCTCAATTACAACACAGTAATTTGAAGAGAAATAAGCTATCAGCTAATAAACTGCAGTGGTTGAACATCTCTTGGGGGAGCAAGCAGGATAAATGAGACATGCTACCCTTGAGGAATTGATTGTCTAAATGAGAATAAGACAAAGCCACGTGAAGAGTCAACTCGTAACCCACTCCCATATAGCACATGTCTCCAAACAGAATAAGCACAAGTGGCCTTGTTTGTGTATTTCCATGAGTTTTAGTACCTCTGTTGTAAATCTATAAAGTCTGTGTGTAACACTAAGCATTCCTTTTCATGTGTGTGTGTTAGGCATACATATATGTATATATCTGTACATCCATGCATGTATGTGGAGGCCAAAGGAGGATGTCTACGATCCTGTTACACTACTTTCTGCCTAATTCTTTGAGCTGAGGTCTCTAAATGACCTAGGGTTTAGGCTGTCAATCAACCAGCCCCAGAGATCCTCATTTCCACTCCCAGAGTACCTGACTTTTCACAGGAGTGCTGGAGATTCGAACACAGGTCCTCAGACTTGCACAGCAAGCCCTCTCACCCCTGAGATATCTCCCTAGTCCCCTTTTCTTGGTTTTCTTTTCTTCAGAGACACATGAGCTGTCTAAGGTAAGGAATACAGAGGGGAGATGTGGGAAGGCCTAATGTGTGCCCAAAGATGAGGTTCACACTGGGTTCCAGTGACTCACAGCCTTTGTCCTCACTTCCCTCTCATGACACCAAACCCTGCTTACCTCCAGTCTTAGAACATTTCCGAAGATAAACTGCATTATTGCCCTTAAACGACGTCAGATACAGTCTTCGGTAGGGATGATAGTTTGATGTTCCCACCATAGAGGAGTTTCCCAAAGACATATATCCCGCACAGATATAAACTCAAGGTATCTCACGCTTGTAGTGTGTAATAATGACATGGAATTCCGTGTAGGTTTGGGTGAGACTTGTACTGGGTGGACTGTTGCAGATGATATAAAATTATAGGGTATTCACAGAGCTGTCTATCTTCCTGTGTTAGAGACACCGTGAGCTCATCTGACAGTAACAAACCAAGATCAGACACTGATTTTTACCACCTTGAGGCTTCACTTACTCCTCAAGCCTGCGTCTTCACTGTGGAGAAAGCCAGACGGTGCCAATCTCAGAAGGTCGAGATGATGGCTAATTATAGTATATTAGTTACTTTTCTCAACAGTGTGGCACAGTACCTGGCAAGAAGCAAATTAAGGAAGGCAGGGCTGTTGCAGCTCACAGTTTGAGGGCACAGCCCATCATAGCAGGGGCAGCATGGCAGCAGGAGCGTGAGGTGAGTAGCCACACTGCGGCTGTAGCCAGGAAGCACAACCCGCTAGCTCCTTTGTATTCAGTCCAGAACCCCAGTCTGTGCCTTGGTGCCTCCTGCATTTAAGGAGGGCCCTCTTACCTCCCTCCAGGGGAGAAACTCCCTCACAACGTTCATGCCCCAATGTTTGTCTACTCTGTGGTTCTGCATCCTGTCAAGTTGATTTGCAGTATTAACCATCAATATGGAAAAAGCCTGGGCCTGATAGAGCTCTGCCAGGGGTGGCTGTTCTGGTATATTACAGTATCCTTCCCCAAGTCATAGCTAAGACCCCAGAAATGTATCCATGGGGGAACAATTTTAAGTTGAGACTGTCTCTCCATTTCCAGGGAGGCCCAGTCTTATTTTAGTTTCCTATAAGTCCTTTGAAATGTGCTACTTTGGGTAAAATATAATTGTTTGTCCTATGGACGTTACTGTCTGGTGCACAGTTTATTTGATCCTCTCACACTCTTGAGGGTATCTAACCTAGTTCTGGGTCTCACAAAGGTAGTAATCATGTTTGTGGGAAACAGTCCTGTGGGATTGGTGAGTAGAGCTCACATAACCAACATTGGTCCAGTTGAGGTGGAAAGCCCACCCTAAATGTGTTTGTCATCATCCCTGGTCAGGATCTCACAGTATTGGTCTCCTCATGTATACAAAGATAGGCCTGCTCCGTTCCCAGTGAGGGAAAAGACACAATCATGTCTCTTAAAGAGGATGTGAAACTATTCAGAAGAAGTGCCTATGTACTACAAGAATTTCTTCCCTACAAATGAGTAAACAATCTCTACTCTCTTCTCAAAAAGTCCCAACAGCAAGCCAAAGTGTAATTCCACCAAAATTCACACCAGGCTTATTTGTGAACATGAGTGACGAGTTGCTGGCAGGAACATGGGTTAACCCCAAAGCAGCCACCCTGGAGAGCTTTCATTCAGCATGCGTGATGGGATGGCTTTCCCACAACTGCATAGATGGAGCTCCTTCAACTAACCTTCCCTAGCCCATAACACTTCCGTGGTCATGTGCAGTTTGGTCAGGGAGGAGTAGTTAGAATCTCAAGCAAGGGTCCAATGACCCCCCCCATACTCTCCTTCTAAAAGGGATAATGAATAGCCCACCAGTCCAATTCTGATGGTCTCTTGCAAGCAGGCATAAGTGACCTATGAAAATAGTGGCTTCTTTTGCTTGAAGAACCATGTTCTGTAAGACTGTAGAAGTCACCTTTCTAGCTCTCTCTGTGAGTTTCGAGGAGACCAACTTGGAGCGCTGTCTTCCTGAAGGTTAAACTCTCTGGAACCGGGCCAGAAGCTGTGAAATCTGCACAGAGGTCATCCTAAGCTGTGCTCTGTGCTTGGTGGGTCACTACCCTCCTGTTACTGCACAGCACATACCTGACTCACTTGACATTTTCGTAATTAATTTATAATAGCAGTAACCCTGAGATGAGCTTATTTATAGATTTGTGCAAGCTGGATAAGAATATAGATCAAATCTCAGATCATTAACAGGCTTGGGGGAGTTCTGTAACTGTCAAATGATGGGATGAAAGGCCTCATCACCTGAGATGTTTTAGGAATCTCCAATTTTATTTTACTTTGCCTTTTCTTAAATTTGAGTGTATAAAGTATGTAAAGGAAGAGGCATGTATGTGTATGTGTGTTGAGCCCAAAGGACAACCTTAGGTATTATTGTAGGAGGCTGCTTGTTTGTTCCCTGCTTCCCAGATTCAAAATAACCACACAGAAACTGTATTAATTAAATCACTGCTTGGCCTATTAGATCTAGCTTTTTATTGGCTAGCTCTTACATCTTAATTTAACCCATTTCTATTAATCTGTGTATCACCATGTGGCTGTGGCTTACCTGGTAACATTCTGTCCAGCGTCTGGCATCAGTCTCTGGTGGGGCTATATGGTTTCTCCTGACTCCACCTTCTTTTTCTCAGCATTCAGTTTAGTTTTCCCCACCTAGGTCTACTCTACCCTATCACAGGCCAAGCCAGCTTCTTTATTCATTAACCAATAAAAGAAACACATACACAGAAGGACTTCCCACACCAAGGTATGGTTCCTTGTATTCTATCCACCTTAGTTTTAGAGAGAGGGTCTCCCACTGGCATGGAGCTCAATGAATAGGTTAGGCTGGCTGGGCAGCAATTCCCAGCAAAACCTGCCTCTGCCTCCCTAGTACTGAGGTTATGAGCATATATCCCTGGCCTTATTAAAAATGTGGGTTTGGAGGAGTCAAACTTAGAATCTAAAGTTTTCAAGGCAAACAGTCAGTTGGATAACCAATGGATCCATCTCTCCAGTCCGCAATTTAGTTTATTTTATCCTTTTTGTATGTTCTGTTGTCTTGGTCGTTACCTTTTCTGAAAAATAACAAGTATTGCTTTTCTGTTATCAAAGTAAGTCATGTTCCATATCAAAAACATCAAGATAAGTACAGAGAAGAAAATAAAGGTGTCTGGTAATCCCATCACCCAGAAGCACCTGCTGCTAAATTTCCGTGTGTGTGCGCCTCTAATAGAGTCTTCATTCTGACATCCTACTAGCAGGGCCGCTGTCTGGACATGGAGCCCTCCCACTCTGCTGCTTTCCTTGACAGACATGTTTCCTATTGAGGATAACATCAGATGTTCTGGGGATGGGAAGTTATCCATCAATAATGAGTGATGAGTGACTCCCTGCCTCTTCTATAAACCACCATCTGCAGGTGCCCCCCTCCTTTCACCTGCATTAAAGTGACTGCTGCTCTCAACCCCAATTTATTCTTCTCTTCCCTTGATGTGCAGGGATATTGGTGTCACTGTGTCTCTACTCCTCCCTTTCCCTCTGTCTCATCCTCAAGCATAGAAGAGCCGCATTGCCTATTGCCCCGCTAACTGTGCTTCATGACTGGGTTTTTCACCTATGCACAATTATCTTTAAATATTCTTGTCCCTAAATATAACCTTTTTATTTTATTTTTTATTTAATTTTAATGAGACCCAGATTGGTCTCAAACTCACTATATAGCTGAGGATGACCTTGAACTTCGGGTCTTCCTGCCTCTTGTTCAGAGTGCTCTGACTGCAGGCAGGGGTTACCACAAACATTTTATTTTTGCTGGGAGTGGATCCCAGATAGGGCCTTATGTATGCTGGGTGTCAACTGAACTATATCTTCAGCTTTTAATTTTTTTTAACATTTTATTTATTTATCATGTGTGCGTTTGTGTATGGGTATCTGCATGCCACCACATGCATGTGAAAGCCAGAGAACAGTTTTCAGGGGTCAGTTCTCTTCCTCCACTGTGTGGCTCTTGCAGTGAGAACTCAGGTCATCGGGCTTAGCAGCACACACCCACTGAGTCATGTCATGGAACCACCCCCCTCCATTTTTTCTATAATTAGCAACAAGTATCAAAGTGCTGAAATTCAAGGCAATACAGATAAGATTGCTTGATTCGCATTGACACAGGCACACGGGTAATGGTGACTTAGTTTTTCATTTAGATGAATTTATAAACTTGGAAATTCTTTAAAGTGAGAACCTGTCAGCAAACCCTTACCACAGTGCTGGACATACTATAAATTCTTGATTAATCTGTATTGAGTGAAGATGCAAATGAAGGGGAAATGTAATTACTCAGCCTCCTCTCACTTAATCTCGGTAGTTAAGTGCAGAGGAGATCATATAAAAAATGATGAAAAAATAGTACCTTGAAACAATTTTTATGGCACATCACTGTGAATTTCTGTGCTAAGATATCACTGTTAACCCGAGTGAAGCCTTTTTTTTTTAAATTAAAAAAAAATTGACAATACCCTTTCTACTCCTTTCCTAAATGAACATTAATACATGATCGTAAAATCTCCCAGGCAGGGTGTTATGAATTACTGTGCTGTAAGACTAGGAAAAGGCCATTTGCAGCCATGTGTTTTATAGAGCTAGATTTTGGAGCCTAGCACCTGCCCCTGATCCTTCAGAGTTGAACTCTGAGGCATGAAGCTTCACTGAACTGATGTTTCTCTCAGAACACCACCAGTCTCAGTGGCACCCAAGTCCTGCCCCTCCCTGGCAGCCTGCATACCCCAGTGGGAAAGCATAAATTATCAAGGGTCCCTCCTGTACGCTGACTTTGAGCTCACCTGCAGGAGCCACTTTGCTTGAAAAGTCTTTGGTCCATTAGTCCTTGAGAAAAACTGAGAATTGGGCCTGGGACATTGGTTTCCAAAAACTTAATGCCTCCTTCACACACACACACACACACACACACACACACACACACACACACACACACACACACACCTATCTGTCTATGTCAGACATGAAATAAAAGCTCAATCTACAAAAGAAGAGATGGGTTTACATGACCTTGGTGGTCCCCTAACACTGTGGTAATCTAACTCTAAATCTGTATTTTAGCACAGTGAGAAAGGCAGGGCCTACAGAGACCAATGGACACAAGGCTCAGCTCAATGCACAGGACAAAACTGACAATTACGCCCATAATCTTGAAGTTTACGTTTTTTAGGACTTTGTGGCGGGCACCATTCTAAACTCTGGCTGTTCTGTTAAAGAAAGAGAGAGATG
>JAQHUG010000111.1:4871362-4898215 GCA_028555095.1 Dicrostonyx torquatus
TGCACCACCACCACCTGGCTGCATTACATTCTTATAGTCATAAAGTCCCAAGCAGAGCAGATCCTTAGGACGCCTCTTCCCTATCAGTCTCCTATTGGCATGCCAGAAAGACAGCTGCAGGAACCAGTCCAGAAGAGGGACCACCCTTTCTTCCTCCTAATTTTTAAAGCACCTGTGATCAATTTGGGAAACCAGAGTGCCAAGACGGGTTGATTTTCAGTGGGGCCTGGTAGCCAATACATTCAACCCAGGAAGATAAAAAGTTGAAGGTCTCCCACTACATAGAGAGTTCAAGGTCAGCCTGGACTTCATGAGACCCTGTTTGCTGCATTTTTTCCTGGGAGATGCAAAAATACCTATTCATTCCAGATAGACATTAATGATAAACCAAAGTCACTGCTGAGACAGTTGAGGTTTTTTGTTCTTGCTTACACAGGATGGTGAGAAGTTTACTTAGAGGCACATGGGGAACCCTAAAATGCTTGTTTCATAGCAAAGCGTCACCTCAGCATGGATGAGGACTTCTGGAAGCTGCATCATCAAGTTCCAATTTTAATTTCCCTTCCACTTGCAGCCGTGGGAAGATGGAGGGACATTAACTGAGTGTATCCTGACCACCATTTCTTCCATAGGAGGGGTTAAGAGCCCCAATACTAGTACCGTAGATCTGCCTACCATGTACTGTTCTGCTCTAGTTGCCATGGCTGCTAGTCCAAGTCCAAGATGGCATACTCTTGAGAAGAAAAGAAATCACCGGACAACTGTCTCTCTTTAAACCAGATAAACAAGATGTTTCTCACACCCAACACACCCTTATCAGTGACACGATGAGACAGTTGACCACAGCCCCGGTTTATCGTGAGTCCTCCTGTTTTGGCACCTGCACAGTAGGAGGAGAAAGGGGAAAGGGAAGGCCTCAGAGCTCCACAAGTATCATGGATGAGATAGGAAGTGGGCCGTGTACTATCCTGCCAGGAAATGCTGAGAGCATAGGAACCCAGAGGACATCATACTTGGAGGGGTCAGAGTAGGAAAAATTTCAATGGTGCCTCAAAGACTGGGGCAGGGAACAGGACAGAGCAGGGAGGAAAACCACCAGGGAGTGTGAGGACAGCAGATGTCTTACTGAAAGTGAACATGAATGGTGGCCCTGAGACATGGCTGTGGATGACGGTGGAGAGATCCCATGGGACAGAGGAGTGAGGGGCACATTCAGGGTAGATAGTGGCAAGTGCTGAACACCTGGCTAAGGAAGCCAGACTTTTCGATACATTTTAGGTGCTGAGAAGATGGCCTGTGGGTAAACTGATTGCTTTACAAACATGAAGCTCTGAGTTTGGAATCTCAGAAGCCAGACATAGCTGTATCTGTAATCCCTGCCCTCCTTAAAAAGGGGTGCGGCAGGGGGGTGGACACAAGAGAATTCCCCAGAAGCTGTGTTCTCACGTGAGCAAGAGACTCCTCAAATGAGGTAGAACGTGAGGACCATCACCAGTGGTTGCGCTCCGACCTATATTTTCCCACATACAGATTTTTAAAAACAGGTTCTAATAGGGGAGACACCTGAAAGCAATTAATGCGGTTCAACTATTGGGCCAGTCCTCAAATAGGAGACAGGTTATGGAGTCCCTTAGAAATCAATATGAAGAGAACCCAGAGGAGCAGGATTCTCCCTTCGGCAACCCCACCCAGCATTTTCTTACACGAGTTAACACCATGCCTTGAGTTTGTGGTCCCTGCAAGCTTAAAATTATTCTTACGGAGTTTCTTTAGTAGCATCCTGGCTTTGTGGAAAATCTGGCCACCAAAGTCACGGAGGACAGAATGCTAGAGATACAGCTCAGTGGTAAAGGGCTTGGCTTACATGCTTACATTCACAATGTCCCGGGTTCAAGCCTTGGTGCTGCCAGGAAAAAGAAATACAGTGACAAAGCAGGATTTCCAGGGAGTGGACGTGAGATGCCCAAGGACACGGCGGCAGAGAGTACAGGGGAGGAAAAAGGAAGTGAAAACACAGAGGTGGGCTGGCAGGATGGCTCAGTGGGTAAAGGCCCTTGCCAGACTTAACGACATGAGTTCCTCTGTTCCCGGGACCCACATGATGGAAGCAGAGAATCCTCTCCCTCAAGTTGTCCTCTGACATCCATAACGAATAAATGCGTTTCCAAAAATAAGTCAGGGAGCTGTTGGAAACGGGATCGAGCCTGCTGCCCAGTCCCTCACCCTCATCACTTTCCGCTCGCTCTGCTCATAGTTGTCTCAGAACTGTAGGTATTTAATTTGTAAACACTTAATAAAAACACTGTCACTGGGTCGGCTCATCTTCTCCTGACCGCCACATCAAAATCAATACGTCCCCTGGGTATTGTGCCGCTATTGTCTGGGCTGGGGAATCTAATAGGATTAAGTGTTGGGGCCCTATCTGACACCACAGTCCACAGTCCTAGTTAGATGAGGTTAAAGACTGGCTTGCCATCGTGGAGGCGCGATTGCTTAGGGGTCTGAAAAATCATTACAGCTTGTCCTCTTAAACGTTGATTGTTCCCCGGTGATTTATTGACAAAACACAAAAAGTGCTCTATACTGCGCTCTAATTATATGTATGAGGCCATAAGATCTCATGGGAAATTAAATAAAATTTACAGCTTGATGGTTTTATGCTCCTGGGAGACATACCTTCTTAATAAGATCTTTTGGCTGGGAATATTTATGAGGTTAAAGTCCGTAGGCTTGAGCAAAAAGACCTAACCTTTCCTTGGGAGGTGGGGAACAGGGCACATTTTGATTTCTTCGAAGATAAATGGTCGTAATGAGATTTTTTTTTTCCCCCGGGGTTTAGGAGAAAAGTGTTCAGTTTGTCACATGGAGCATTCATCCCTGGACTACTGGAGGACAAAGCCTTAAGGGCATAGGGACTTTCTGCCGCCATTTGTCTTGCCCAAGACCCTGCTCATCCCAGCCCCCTGCCTCTGGGGCAGCTCATCCCCCTGCCATTACTCCTGTGGCTCCCTGGTATGATTAGCCTCCATCACAGCCTGAGAGGGGAGGGGGGCAGAGTCTAGTTAAGGGCAATTATCTAAGAGGTCAAGGTAGGGAAAGGAATTTAAGGGAGAGAAAAGGACCATGAATACAAATGAGCTCCATCCCAGTGTACTTGAACCCACAGGAGCCGTTTCACACGGGCTCAAGGAGCCCCAGAGGAGCTCCCGCGTATTGTAGACAGCGGCTCTTCCACCAGATCACTTTCTCCCTCTGTCAAGGGTGGCCGAGGCCCTGGCCCTTATTCCCTGGGTGTGTTCAGCTTTGAGATGTTGATTGTCCTGTACTGCACTCTAATTATACACATGAATCTGTAAGATCTCGGATGTCACAATAGATGGGGGTAAAGAGGAGGGGAAGGAGGGAGGGATCTGATGAAGATGGTGATTGTTTTTCATCACTCTTGATTCTGAATACCCCCCGCCAAGTAAGTCCATATGGACCATCAGTGAAGTTTGAGGCTTGCTAATGGGCTGTGTGAACAAGAGCGAAGGCCACTGTCCATCTATACTCTACCCCTTCATTCCTTACATATGCTGTACATACATGTTTCACTTGTAAGTGTGGAATGATAATTCTTTGTGTGTGGAGGGGGTATGTGTTGTGTATGTGCAATCTGCACACATGTGTGTCCTGTGCTAGTGCATGTAGAAGCTAGCGGAGGAGGATGTCACTCTCCACTTACTTGGATACAGGGTCTCTCATTTGAACCTGGAGCTCACCATTCTGGCTAGGCTGGCCTATACTAGCGATCTCCTGGGATCATGCTCACCTCACCATGCTGGGGTTTGGGCATGCACAGCCATTCTTTGCTTTCACACTGGTGCAAGACATTGGAATTTGGGTCTTCCCGATTTCATTCACAGGGAGCACTTTCCTCACTGAGCACCCAGAATTGCAGTCTTCAGTGTGAGTGGAAGGATAATTATATCTAATTATCAGCCTGGGGTGGTCATGATGCCTGTCTGTTATTTTACTATCCATGTGTGTGCATTGCATGTTTGTAAGGGTGTAGGTGTGTGTGTGTGTGTGTGTGTGTGTAGGCCAGAAATCATCCTTTAGTGTCCTTTCTCTGGAATACCATCTTCCTCCCTGAGAAGGTCTCTCATTGGCCTGGAACTTTCCAGTTATGCTAGGCTGACTGTCCAGCATGTTCCCCGGGTCCTCCTGTCTCCCGTCTTTGCAGCTTGGGGACTACAAGTATAGTCCATCACACTGAGTTTTTAACATAGATTCTGGGATCCAAACTCTGTTCTCCATATTTGCACTCCAAGCCCCCCATCTACCAAGCTATCTCCTCGACCCCTGAAATATTTATGGCTCTATGATTTGCATAGGAGACTGACATTCAGCTTGACACTCCGAATTGAAGAGCAACCTCAATTCTGACACAGCCAGATCAAACCAGCATTTCAGCCAACACAGAGAGAGGAGAAAAATTTATTAAAGAGAGCTAAGTTCCCTTGATAAGCAGAAAGTGAGAAATCCCAATTTAATTTAAATATGATATTTCTGTCTTCATTAGTTTAAAGCATGTGTGTGATCGCGTATCCTCTCTTATTTGGTGGTCTGCCCTGGAGGGAAACAGAGGCTTGACAGTGAAGCCAGGAAGCAAAGTCTAGGTTACATTTTAATAAAGATGAATATCCCTAAAAAATGCCTGAATTATATAGAAGTAAGATTTGTTGCAAGTTACAAATCAAAGCCTGAGTTGTCACTTATCTCCTAATGATACTTCTACACAGATTATTAATTTCATTTTAGAAGCCCAATGAATGTTATATTTTATGACATTGATTAAACATCTTGCTGCCTCCCAACCATCCATCCTTTTCATTTTCAAAAAAATCCATATCGGAAAATTTTAACAAAAACAGCTCATAAATTCCTATTTTACAGCCTAGCAAAGTTGACAGGTCTCCATTCTCCTTACAGCAGGCCACAGTCCTGAACTCCTCTAGACTCAGACCCTGCTGTGGGAGGTGGGGCTTCTCCCATCCACCTGGGTCCGCTGACCGCTTTGGGAGTGGGTGGTTTGGGTGGAAAGATTTCTGAGGTTAGAGGAAATCCCATGTGAGGATTTGGTGGTGGGGTTAGCTTCACCTGGGTAATCAGGGACCTAACTTTCTCTCTCCCCCTGAGACAAGCCAGGCCTTTCCCTCTTCTGTGTCCCTGGGGAGAATTACTCCTTCCTGGTTGGGCTTCCATGTTCTTTGACGAGAGAGAGGAGAGGGGAGGTGCATAGTATTGTAGACAGAAACTGAAAAGCCACAAAAGATCAGGATGAGATGATGAGGGTAAGACCAGCCTCCAGCACACTAGGAAAAGTTCAGGCTGAGCATGGGGGTGTATGTGCATGCACGTGTGTATGTGTATGCACACGTGCATGCACGCATGCATTCATGCATGTAGTATGGGCTATAATATGGATGTCATCATATGATGACATCATGGTTTTTGAGGCAGGATCTCTCACTGACCTGGAACTGACCAGGTAGGCTAGGATAGCTGACCAGTGAGCACCAGATATTACTATACTTTCTCTGTCTCTCCAGGGCTGCAATTACAAGTATGTGCCACTGTGTCTAACAACTTCTAAAACACAACATTTTAATTAGTTCTTTGAGAATTTTATTTATGCAATATGAATAAAATTGGTGCAAGACATTGGAATATAAAGTTCTCATTAATGTATTTTGGTCGTATCCATTCCCTGTTCCTCCCCTCAGCCCTTCTCAAATCTCTCTTCCAACTTCATGTCCTCTTAGGTTTTTTTGTTTTGTTTTGTTGTTTTTAATAACTCACCGAGTCCAATTTGTACTCGTGGGTGTGGGCCCATCCATTTGAGCCTGGTCAACCTACCTGGAGCTATACCCTTAAAGAAAGAAAACCGCTCCTCAGCCAGGGCTGTGAGCTCATGAGCCCTTCCTACCTCCACACATGACCTTCTTAAATATAGTTTTTAATTTTTAATTTATATATGTATGTATGCACCTGCTTGAGTTTATGTATGCCACATGTGAATTCCAGGTCCTTTTGAAAGAGAGTACCTGGTCTCGGGAGCCAGAATTACAGCTGGTTGTAAGCTGCCCAACATGGGTGCTGGAAACTGAGCCTGGCTACTCTGCAAGAGCAGTAAACATCTTAACCACTTAGCCACCTCTCCAGCTCCTAGTCATGTCTTTTGTTATCGTTATTATTATTTAATGTGGATGCTGGGGATCAAACTCATACTTACAAGGCAAGTACTCTCCCAGTTGAGCTATCTCCAGGCCTCACAGTGTCTTGAAATCAGGAAGAGAAGACCTCAAAGTCGGCTCACCCTGTTCTGACTTATGGTTCTTTGGGCAATAAAAATAGTTCTGAGCTCATCTGCCTAGATTGGTTCCCCTCACCAGACCTCTTTGTTCCTTCAGTCTGTTAGACTTAATGGTGCAACCTACAGTACCGTTCATTTGTGTTCAGGGAGGGCGCCGGACGCCAGCCTGTTGCTGAAGCCCTCTTTTCCTCCAGGAAAGAAAGTCATGTTTGGAGATCATTGCATGAAAATGAAGTACAAGTGCCCACAGAGGGAAAAAAAAATACCTTTTGACGCTCAATAACAGGTCGGGGAGAATAGAAGATAGGCCATTTTGTAAGGCTGAAAATATCAGGACAAAAACTCCATTAGATCAGAAGTCTCTCTGCTAGGCAAACCTTAGCAAGAATGTGTAGGAGGCGTGGTGGGGCAATGTGTTCTCCCATTGCAACCCAAAACATAAGCCCTACAAATCAGGGTACCTGTGGGGCTCTCAAAGAGATCAACACAGTGCAGTATGGCATTGGGGTGGGGCAGGGTGGGGGTGTGGAGGAACGCAGATTATGGGTGTGGTCTCAACAGCCTCAATGCTGGGAGTTCCTGTCTTGTGGGAATCGTCCAACCTGGTTGGATAACCAGTACTCATCAGCCATGGTCCTTCTCTAGGAACCGTGTGCTGGTCAGAGTAATGCAGGTGCCCAGTGTGCTAGGCCCAAGTTAGCATTCCTGTTGCCCGCCACCCTGCACTGGCTAGTACGCAGTATCCCAGGGGTGGTGACGACGGTGGTGATCTGTTGTTGTTCTGTTTGTTTTGGTTATGTGCGTGTTCATTTTTGTCTTACTGTTTTTGTATTTCCCCTAGTTTAAAAATGTAGACTGGCATCCCACACAGCAGCACACCCAGCATGCCGTCTCGGCTCTGCAGAGCCTCTGTGGCGGACCTGGCGCTAAAGCAGTTCTAAATGACGTGGCCTCATTAGGAGAGGTCAGCGGCTGGTGTCTCGGGGCTCTCAGGAGCAGGCTGTGTGCAAGCTGCGGGAAGACAGCGGCTGTGTGGAGACGGCTTTTCCAGCATGCCGGGAAGCTTTACCGAGTGACACATCTTGTCCTCTTTTTTCTGTCTCATTTCTCTCCCATCTCTCTCTTTTCGAATCACCCTAACCCCCTCAGCCAACCCTCCGCAGAGTGCTCCAGCGCTGGGGATGGCGCATAAAGGGAAAATATGGCATGTTTACAGAGAGAATTTTCAAGAAGTGTTAATTTAATATGCTAAAGTGTTCCCTTCAGCATTTTACCTTTCTTGTTGTTTTCACAAAACAGCCAAGACTAAATAATGAGCCCAGGGCTGTGCCCTTTGGTAGCATGCTAGCTCATTACCCACCGGCGGCCTCCATCTGCCCTCACGGCTGCGTAGGGAGCCATTACGATTATGATGGAAATCTCAGAAGCCATTACCAAGGCGCAGCAGAGGACCTACTGCAGACAGCCTAATGGACTAATTTGTAATTGGGAGAGGGAAATGAGTTAGCGAGCTGGGGCCGGTTTTGATGAGAGTGGAAGTACGCATGCTAAATGTGATAAATGAATAGGAATGTATGTTTGCGCAATGGGCTCTACAAGGCTTTCCATCTCTCCCGGGGACGGAGGCGTGCTGACAAGCCGTGAGGCGCGGGGAGAAAAGGGCTCAGGGGAGGCAGGCAGAGATTCAAGGAGAGTAGCTAAGGATAAATCGGTGAGGAAAACTAACGGCAGCCGGAATCCAAGGGAATGGCTGCATCTGCCTTGAAAGTGGTAATTAGGAGGCATTTTGGTGTGCATGTCTTTAACAGTCAAGCAGGGTGAGTAGGGGTCCCAGGCGCCTGCTGGGGAAGTGAAAGTTGGGGTGCTGGTGGGCAGAGAGGGACGCCATCATGGGGTCTGTCATCTTACAACTGATGGCTCACATAGGTTCTGCCATCAAAATGAAGCTAATAACCAGGCATGGTTGTGCACCTCTGCAAATCCCAGCATTGGCAAGGGTGAGGCAGGAGGATTTGCTGTGAGTTTGAAGCCAGCCTGGGCTACATAGTGAGCTCAAAGACAACCTGGAGTATACAGTAAGTCTAGACCAGGCTGGCCTACACAGTGAGTTCTCGTCCAGTAAAGGCTACAGAGTAAGCTCCAGACCACCCAGAACTACATAGTAAATTATAGGTCAGCATGGCCTACTTAGTGAATTCTAAGCTAGCCTTGGCTACATACTGAGTTCAAGGGCAACTTGAATTACTAAGTGCTAAGCCAGTATGGGCTACAATGTGAGAACTTGTCTCAGAAGAGACATAAACGAAAATCCCTAGCACATTAGTACATGCCACAAATTCCCCCTTTCTCCACAGTTGCTGGCAATCCAGCCAGGGCTCTGGGGCAGACATTGTACGTGTGAAGGAAGATTTCTGGGTTATGGTAGCTGACCCCCAGTGCATCTCAACCGGACAACTCCTCGGAGGGCTAGAGTCACCTGACTGTCCACGCTGAAGAAAACACTCTGTGTTAGATGGATCTAGTTTCTGGAAACTGGTATTTCCTTCTGCTTGTTGGTCACACCCAGGGTCATGTCATTCAGGTCTAGGCAGGTCTCTGGCTACTCCCACGGAAAGAGCTTTGGTCCCTTTACAGATAGTCCTGGCTGGGTCACCACCTGTCTCAAGCCTCACTGTGCTTGGAACTGACCTCATGGCTGCCCTCTCCTGTGGATGTGGTTCTCCGGTTCTGTCCCCTAACCTCCAGGGTACCATGCGGTCATTTCTCCTCAGCCTCATCACAACCCTTGCATGTGCAACTCACGCTTCCCAGGCCCTGCCAACCCCAGCCCCTCCAGATGTCAGGCTAGTCAGCCCACCTGACTGAATCCATAAGCCCCAGGTTCCAGTGAGAGACCCTCTTCAGGGAAACAAAGTGCAGGGCTGGAGAGAGATGTCACAGTAGTTATGGTCACATGATGCTTTCCCAGAGGATCCAGGTTTGGTCCAGCACTCACATCTGTCACACCACTTATTACTCCAGCTCCAGGGGCTTCAGTTTCCTTTAGTGACCTCTGTGGGCCCCTGCACATACACATGCACGCACACGCACACATGCACATATGCACACATACATATGTATGCACACACACACACACACACACACACACACACACACACACACACACACTCACAGATACTTGGAGACCAGAACTGCTCAGTCTTAGAGGACACAGTCAACAGATGTAAGATGTAGAAAAGGCTGACGAGGTGGCACATCTCATAATGCTCTGGTAGAGGACCTGTGCTCTGTTCGCAGCACCTGCATCAGCAGCTCACAACCACCTGTAACTCTGGCTTCAAGGAATCCAGCGTCCTCTTTTGGCCCCCATAGGCACGGCATACTTACACGTAGACATACCCACACACATACCCATAATTAAAAATAATTTTAAAAGAGACAGAAACACTCAAATCATAGTATACATTAAGGGAAGTTACTGAAGAAAACACCAGCTTGGTTCCTTACAAAGCACGTGTCAAAGAGACAACAGGAATGACCAGTAGAAGTGCTATGTTTTGCCCAGACAAACCAACTTTTTCCCTTGGAGTGTGTGGTGACATACCTTAGACATGATGTCAGTCTCTGGAGATTAGAGTGGACCTAAGAAAATTCCCATTGTGGGGAGGGGAGTCATAACCCTTAGTGATTTAGCCGTTAATAATTTGTCTTTGCTCAAGTTAATAACTCCCCACCTGAGGCCAGAAGGATGGTTCATTGGGTAAAAGTTGACAACCTGAATTTAATCCCTGGATCCCATGTGGTAGAAGGAGAAAAGCAACTTCCCCATGTTGCCTTCTGAGATCCACATATACAATTTGGTGTGTGGGATATGTGTACACATAAGTATATGTTTCTGGATGTATGTGCTTAGACACATTAAATGTAATAAAATTTCTAAAAATAAAAATAATGGGAGAAAGTTAAAAGACAACACTATTCATGAATCAGATGAAATAAAAATCATGAATTAAATCCCAGAAAACAAAATCCTTCAAAAGTCTTGTAGCTAGGTATGGTCAGAGGAGATATTTTCTCTATAAATGTGAAAGGGTGAGGCAGTAAAGATCTCAAGTTCAAGGCCTACCTGGGCTACAAAATGAGACAAAGTCTCAAATTTTCAAAGTAAAAATGGATCTAGGGATGTAATTCAGTGGCAGAACACTGCCTAGAATCCCCCAGTGAGGGGCTGTGTCTGATTCAACAGTAGACTGCTACCCTCTCCTGTCTGTAAGACTTCAGGCTCAATCACCAGCATTGCAAAAGTAAATAAATTAAATAGTAAACCCCAAGAAAGGTGAAGGCGTGCTTGGCACCCAGGGCCTGCTACTGTGGCTGTGTAAGGAGTGGGCACTGTGAACTACTGTCTAAACAAGTGTCAGGACCATCCTACCCCCCCACCCCTCCGCTAGGAAAAAAGGTCTGATACATTGTAAAGCCAGTGAAAAACATTGTGGAACCCACTTACATTGTGCTCTGAAAACCCCGCTAGGGAAGAAGAATGTTCTGGAAGTTTCAGCCTCTGTGGGGTGTTCCTGAGAGCTGTTCTCTCGTGCCTGATTTAATGAATAAATTATAATAACTTTTGCATCTTTGTCCACATTATGCATGTTTATTTGCCATCCCCCTATAATTCCCTTCTCTCATTTTCCCATACTATATTTCTTTTCATGGTTTCTCCTTGGGAACTTGCTACTGTTATTTTTTTTTAAAATAATTTTAAAGAAATTCATTCTCAGATTGCTGATCAAGATGCACACCTCCTTGTTCTCTGTATAAACTTATACAGGCTCAAAAGTGGGCGTCACAGCGAATGCCTATAATCCCAGCAACTGAAAAGTGGAGTCAGGAGGATCGAGAGTTCAGAGGCATCCTCAGCCACATAGTGAGTTGGAGACCAGTTTGGGCTGGGTGAGATTCTGTCTCACTAAACAAAAACTCAGCAGCAAAAGAGTACAGAAACTCAGGGAAAGAAGATTTATACTCCCAAGGGAAGGGTACTCCTTTGTGAATCCAGAAAAGGAGGAGGAACATGGTTACATCCTCACGGTTAAACATGATGTCTTTGGGGAGTAAATGATGGCCTGTCTGTCTGTCCTCAGAGTTTACAGAGTTCCTGCACACAGCAGCACTTGTCAGCAAATCCACGTATCATTGAGTAGCTGCAGGCTGGTGGGCCAAATGGCTGAGTGAATGACTGAATGGACAGATGCTAAACATCAGAGTGAAATCGGACTTGAACTGTTAAGGGACCTTCTCAATTGATTCTCTCTCAGGAGTCTAGAGTGCTATTTTATCTCTGATGTGCTCTGGCCTGTTCTCAGGATTCCTTTATTCTTAGACTGAAAAGCGTATTTCTATAATGCATCATGAAAAATACATTCTGATTTCCAAACAGCTGGTGGGGAAGTATATTACTTTGGGTATGGTTAAGGAATTGAGGACAAATGTTTAGGAGGAAAGGTAGCAAGGCCTGAGAAATCGCCTCAGTTCAATCTCATGCATCCAGTCTTCATTAAATCATCTTTCTTGAGAGGTCTGCTAATTCTTTTCAAAAAAATCTGTTGACCCATGGGGCTGGAGAGATGGCTCAGTGGTTAAGAGTGCTGGCTGCTCTCCCAGAGAGAGTCTGGTTCTCCGAGCCCACATCAAATGGCCCACAACTACCTGTGATCCCATGTCCAGGGGTTCTGACGACCTCTTCTGGCCCCTGTAGGCACTATATCCATGTTCAGATTGCTCCACATGCAGACATACACACATACACATACATTTAAAACGTTTATATGTCTCTCTGTGTGTTTATATGTGTGTGTGTCTGTACGTATGTCTCTGTGTATGTGTGTGTCTCTGTGTGCACATGTGCGCATGTATCTGAACTTTTATGACAATGTGCTTGCTCTGTTATTATAAAGATGTTTTGAGAGGACAGTAAACAGTATTTAGAATGGAGTCAAGACTCTGGCCAATCAAATAAAATTCAATGACCTAAAGCTAACCAACTATATAAATAAATAGAACGATGGAAGGGTAGTAGATGTATTCTCTGCCAAAATACCAACCAGGAAATGTTCCTCATTTATATTCAGAAAAAAAGAACATTAAAATTTAAAATAAAGGCACTTTACCAGGCATGGTGGTGCATGATTTTAATCCTAGCCATCAGGAGGCAGAGGCAGGTGAATGTGAGTTCAAGGCCAGCCTGGTCTACAGCCAGAGCTACATAGTAGAGAGAACTTATCTCAAAAAAGGGCACTTGTTACACAGACACGACAACCTGAGTTTGATCACCAGAACCCTTGTGCAGGAGGAAGGAGAAAATTCAGTCCACCAAGTTTGAAACAGATAAATGAGAACAGTGATGTGATTTGAAATTAGCTTCCTTATGTTTTATCTTGTTTTTGTTTTCAGAGACAGGGTCTCAAATAGCCCAGCCTACTCTTGAACTCCTGCTTTTCCTCTCTCCACCTCCCAAGTACTGGTTTTACAGGCACGCACTGCTGTCACTAAGGGTGGAACCCAGGGGCGTTGTATACGCCAAGCTAGGCAAACACTTCTGACTAAGCCACAGCCCTAGCCCCAGATTCCCCTTCGACCTAGAATTCAAGACCCAAGATTAATGGACCTTTTTACGACCAAACTGACGTATTGCTATGAGCCTGACCTCCTTACACAAGGGGTAGTTCTCAAACACAGATCAGCCCAGGAAATCTGATCCTTCAGTGTCTAAGGTTAGCTACTTCCCCCCCCAAATTACAATAATTATGCAACGAACCAGACTCCAGTGGGTCTTTTAAGTTCCTTTTATCATTCTTGAAAAGCATCATGAGCCCCAGGGTGGTTGAACCGAACATCCAGCTTCATCAAGAGTTTGTTTGTGACCCATGGTGAGAAAAACGCCAAATACAGTTGTGTTAGAGATGAGAGGCAAGTGCAGAAGGAAAAGGAGAGTTGATTGGACTTGAGTCCCTCTTGTTCTCTCTCCTCTTTGAACTAGTTCCCCATCCCATGGCCCCATTGCTCCCTGCTTCCATCATTTGCCATAAAGCACCTTCCCCTTGCTGGGTTGCCTCCTGTGTAGCCCACTTAAGAGAGCAGGCTGGAGGTGGCTGGAGGCTGTAGGGTGATTTATTGCTTTGCAGGGACTTCACTATACTTCCCAAGTTGATTTTTTTTCTTTGTACTTTTGAAAAATCAAACATAGTTCAGAAAGTAAACATCACAAGTTGACATCGCAGCCCGAAGCCCAGGAAAAATGTTTCTTGTTAAATGTTTTGGCATGTAACACAATTTATGAGCATTTTCGATGTTTTGATTTCCCCCCTCCCCAGTCACTGTTATTCCTTACCCCCCAGAGTGAGGTGTGGAGAGATTATATTGGCTGGTTTCCATGGTGACACTGAAGGAAAGTAATCTTTGAAGGAGGTTTCTACTGTGTTATTTCATGTGCGTGGACCGTCAACATCTATGCTGGGTGGCTGTTACCCCTAAATTCAAAAATGCATAAACGCTTGGGCCAGTTCATGTAAATAGACAAGTGGAGGTGATATTTTCTTTGGTCTTGTGCCCACCCTCCTAACAAAAGTCTCTCAGTTACCCAGGGCACCTGGGAGAGAAGGAACAGTTCTGCTCAGTGTTAAAAGCCGCCTCCTCTCCTCCGAATAACCATTAAGAAAGAAAAACAGCTCCAATTTAAAGTCTGCCTCACCTCCAGCATCAACGAGGGACCAGAGGGAAAGTTCCTTTTGGGGCACAGTCTGTTCACAGCCCGAATTGGAAAACCCTAGTGACATTCTAAACGTTTAGTGTATTTGGGGTCCGCCACTGCACACGTCTTCCTCAGCAGTCCTGAGTGTCATCTGGAATTTATAGATTTGAGGAAGGATTGCATCCAGCCTCTCAGAGTGAAGGTAAAGAATGTATTTGGCTTGAAGTTGACAATGCTCTCCACTATTTCCCCACCACTCTAATATGCTCAAACACACACACACACACACACACACACACACACAGTTCTCCTTGCACATCTCTGTGGACCCCCCTATTTCTATTGTGTTAGAAAACCAAGACTCCCGGGCATGCTGGCTTTGCTGCTTTTGGATACCACCTTGCAGGTGGACGTTGCCTTTACCGTCTTCAAGTCCTTTACTACACTGCCCTGGCTAACTATGGATTGTCACTATTAGATCTAAAACCCCTAGGATACCATTCCCTGGGCATGCCTTTGAAGGAATTTCCAGATTGTGTTAACAAGATGAGGCAGACAGTAAAATGCAGACGGCACCACTCCATTGGCTGGGGTCCTGGATTGACTAAAGGAGGTGAGCTGAGCACCAGCATGCATCTCTCTCTGCTTCCTGACTTTAGCCACAATGTGACCAGCCACCTACCCTCCACCACACCTACCCTGTCATGAGGGACTGTACCTTCAAACTGCCACAGGAAACCCTTCCTTGCTTGTGTTGCTTTCCTCTGGTATCTCACCAACAAGAAAGATACCTAGTAAGTGCTTGTTATTTTATTCAAGCTTTTTGATAATTCTGTCAGGTGGACAGAATTCCTTCTCTACTTCAGACTTGAGCGACAGAAATTTGGGACAGAGCTGATTTCAGGATACAGAATCCAGCTATGGTGGCCACTCTTACGCTACTAGCTCTCCTCTTCCAAGGAGCAGTTAGTCTCTTCTATGTGACCACTTCTGCAGCAGTCAGTCCTCCAGTTGGGTGGAGAGAAATAGCAACGGAGGGTCAGATAGTGAAAAGTGTTCAGAAGGAGAAAGGGAGATAAGAACACGGGCGGGGCTGGGGATGTGGCTGGCTCAGTTGTTGGCAGGCAGTAAGCCTTGAGTTTGATTCTCAGGACCATTCCATCGCTGGGGCAGGGGCGCAGGCAGGACTTGCAGAGATTCAAGGTCACCCTCAGCTACACAGCAAGTTGGAGGACGCTAGCCAGAGCTACACAAGACCTTTTCTCATAAAACTAAAGAAAAGTTCTGGGGTGAAGAGGAATGGGAACGTGTTATTGCTGCATGACATTTGAATAAAGGCTGAAAGACAAGACGAAGCCGCGAGGATCTCTAGATGAGATCACAATAAAGATCAGGAAGCATAGAAAGCTTCATGTAGTAACTTATTGTTTTTGCTTTTAAAACATTATTATTTGTGTTGTATGTACTCGTGTGTCTTGTTTGTATGTTATGTACCAAGGCACACATGTGGAAGTCAGAGGGCAGTGTATGTGAGTCAGTCGTGTGTTGCCATGCACATCCACTCACCCCAGATAGGGAACCCATGACAGACCAAAGTATGGATACTATCTGAGTCCAACTCAGGACCAGTGGGTTATATGGTTGCTTACAGGAATGTGAGTGAGGGGTTAGGTTACTTAAAGAAACAGGTAAGACTCAAAGACAGCTGCATCACCAAGGCCCACTGCAGTACGGGTGACAACTCACAAAGCTGGGAATCTGGAGCACCTTGCATGGCCTGCAGGCAGCTCAGCAACTTGGAAGTGTGCCCTTTTCATGTGCCTCTGTCCCCTGAGACTCTCCCTTACAGCTTGGCTCTGCTCCTCAGAGAAGGACTGTCAGCTTTTATTACATCCTCTGGCCAGGAGGGGTCTAGTGAGTCTGACTGGTTTCAGGGACTTCCTAAAGCTACTTTGAGTTGTTTGCCTTCCTCCTTAAGGAGCGTCCCTGCAGGGTGGAATGTTTCAATCTCAGAGGAAACTGTTACACAATACTTTCAATCACGTGGGACCTGGGGATTGAACTTGGTCAATCAGCTGTCTTGCTGGGCTAAGCATTTTTTCTTTTAGATCCTCAAATGCTAAGTCTTCAATGAATGTATTTTGAGTGAGTGTGTGTGTGTGTGTGTGTGTGTGTAAAAATTCTCAGATCCTGAAAACTTGTCAGATCCTGAGCTCATAACATGGCTTTAATTTTTGCTGAAATGACTTCCTAAACTTGGAGAGCTCTTTATTAGATGCATTCTGGAAGTCATAACCATCAGTCCTGGACCAGGCTCACATTACCTATTGGGGGTAGGGGCAGAACTGTGATTGGGTCCTGTGGTAGTGATTGCACTTCTCCAGTTTTAAATGCTGTTCATTGAAACCATGTCAGACCCCTGGTTTCAAGTGTTACCTTCAGTAGATGGGGATCTATAGGCAGGGGGTGAGGGAAGGGACTTGAGGTAGGGGCAGGCAGAAGAGTTCCTAGGTTTTAAATGCCATTCAGCTGCAACCACTAGTTATCTGGAGCCTGTTCAAACTCATTTGGAGAACAGTTGAATTTTTTAAGTGCCTTTTGATTCTCTCTTTCATTTATTTTAACTGATCTGCTGGGATTAGGAGCTTGGTAGGGGAACACCAGACCGCTTGCCAAAACGTGTGAATAATTAGAACCTCAATGATGTGTGCCAGATAGAAGGGGAGTCTTCACAGTTCTGATTTGATTCTGCTAAATGCAGTTGTAAATCATGCTGCCCCAGCAACAGTGCCTTATCAAGAGCCTGCCGACCAGAAGAGGTGTAGGCTGGGGGACAGCCAAGGGCTGCGTGGTGCTAAGGGGCAGGGCTACACCTCTGTAAAGAGGTGGGGACATGGTAACTCCAGTTGCCAGCAGCCAGAGCCACAACCCCTTCAGCTTCTCTCTTTCATGGCAGGCCAACTGTCCTTTTTGCTGAGCAGCTAGCAGGCATATACAGTTGCAAACAAGAAACACTGTTTCAAACAAGGTAGAAGCAAGGGCTGGTATCTGAAGTTGTCCTCCAACCTCCAGACATGTATGATGGCATGCATACGCCACTGCTTTTTTTTGTTTTTTTTTTCTTCTTTAAATGAAGTTGCCTGGAAGATGACTCAGTGGTTAAGAGCATTGGCTGCTCTTCCTTGCTCTTCCTGAGAACCCAGGTTTGATTCCCAGCACCCACATGGTGACTAGCAACTGTTTTTAACTCCAATTCTAGGGCATCCAGTACCCTCTTCCGGCCTTCAAGGGCACCATACATATATGTGTTACACAGGCATGCATGCAGACAAAACATAAAGACATAAAATGATTTTAAAGTTTTTAATTTAATAAAATGAAGTGTAAGGTGATTAATTGGAATGAACTAATCATGATGGTGTAGAGCAGAGAAATTCAGTGATACTCCAAGACAAATGACAGAGAGATTTCTTCTGGTTATTACTTAATTTATCACAGTAGGGTCACTATTGGTTAAAATAATCTTAGACACATTTAAAAATGACTAGGGAAATGGCTCCGTTGGCAATGCTCTTGCCTTGTAATCATGAGAACCTGAATTAGTTGTCCAGAACCCATGTTTTTACACTCATGCCAATTTCTAGCATGTAAAAATGACTAATGGTTGGGTTGATGAGTTTGCTTGCTGGCTTGATTTGATTGTTAGACTGTATGTCTAGTACTGAATTCCTATAATGTCCTCATAAAGGTGTGCAGCTATTACATCACATTTTTAAAAGTAAAGGGTTGCACCACCATGCCTTCCCTGCTATGATGGACAATGCTTTGAACTGTAAGCTCAAATAAAACCTTTCTCCAAGGAAGATAGATAGATAGATGATGGGTGGATGGATGGATGGATGGATGGGTGGATGGACGGATGTGGCTCAGCTGATAAAGTGCTTGCCTAGCATACATGAAACCCTGGACGCCATCCCCAGCACATGTGCATGAACTGGGTGTGGTGGTACCCACCTATTATCCTAGCACTCAGGAGGTGAAAGAAAGAGAGTCAGAGGTTCAAGGTCATCCTTGGTCCACAGATAATAAGGGACTCAGGGATCTCCCTGTCTCCACTTCCTCCGCACTAGAATTACAAATTCATACCTCCATGTCCAGATGTTGACAGGGCTGCTGGGGACTGAGCTTGTGGAACAAGCACTTTACGAACAAAGGTGTCATCCTAGTCCTCACTGTTGTGCTTCCCTGAGCATTGAATTACATGCCAGCCAACCTACTGAAATCCCATTAATATCCTACATGAGTGGGGTCTTGGGGTGCCCCGTGCTACCATTGTCAGCCACATCTCTCTGACACAGTGATAGTCATCCACCCCGTCTGCTGGAAGGACATCTTCTAGAGACACAGATGTATGAAATGCACAGCATCTATAGCATTTTAAAATTTTATTTGTATTTTATGTACATTGATGTTTTACCTGCATATATGTCTGTGTGAGGTTGTTGCATCCCCTGAAACAGGACTTACAGTTGTGAGCTGTCATGTGGGTGCTGGGAATTGAACCCTGGTCCTCTGGAAGAGCAGCCTGTGCTCTTAACCACTGATGGAGCCATCTCTCCAGCCCCAGCATTTGAGTCTTAAACACCTAGTTCCCCAGATCTCCAGCTGAAAGTGCTTTCCTTCTATAGGCTTAGTTAGGAACAGCAGCCCCTCCTGCATCTTTCCTCCCTAGCCATTGTGTATTCCTCAGCAGGAGGATGACGTTCCCCAACATGCAGAAACAGACAGTCAACAGAAGGGAGCAGTCCTTGGGGTTCCTAGTCGCCCCCAATATGCCCCATTGAACTAGATGACAGAGATACCCGTCTGAAGTCAACTGAGAATAGCAACAGCTGGTGTGGAGGGTCCTGAAGGAAGCAAGCCAGTTTGAAATCTTCCGTGGGCTTGCGTTTCACCCACAGCTTCTGGTGTTGTCTGCAGAACTCAAGACCTCAAGAATGTTTCTCCACCCTGCAGAAAGAGTGGCCATTTGGGTGGTTTGAAGCAGGAGGTCATGTCTACTGAGGAGCTTTGTTCCGACTCCCCATGTTCTGAGGCGGGAAGTGGCCACGTGGGGGTTCAAAATAGTTATAACCTGCATGACAGGATCTTGAATCATCTAGAAGATAAACCTCCAGTCATGCCTGGGAGAGATTTCTAAATGATATGAACTGAGGAGGGTGGACCCGCCTTAGCCATGGGAGGCACCATCCCATGGGAATGGGGCCCAGAACTGAATGAAGAGGGGAAGCAAGCTCAGCACCAGCTTCCCCTGTCTCTCTCTGCTTCCCATCTGTGGATGCCACGTGACCAGCTGCCTTCCCCACCATGGTGGACTGTATCCTCCAACTGTAAATCAGAATTAGCCCTTCCTCTCTTGAGTTGCAGTTGATCAGAAGAGTGAGAAAAGTAACTAATACAATCTAGAACCACCCATCCCGTGGGGCTCTAGTCAACTTCCTGCCTGGTTCTGGACTGTAGGAAGCTCCCATTCCGCAGAGCACAGATGCAGTAGCAAACCTTGCTGGGATGACTGCTCTGGTTTTCACGTAGTTGCGTTGTGTGAGTGACAGCCAAGGAGGGTGGGATCTTCCCTGGAGGTGTTCTATGCTGTCCATCATTTGCCGCAGAGGAGTCACTGGAACTTAGGGAGGAAGGCCTCACACATCCCAATATACTCAGCAACACTGCTCTGCCTCTGAAGTCCCAGAAGCCACCGCAGCGGCTTCACCACCCACAACATACCCCCGCTCATTTCTAGACCCTTTTCTGATTGGTCCCTCTTCCTTGCGGTACCCAGGACCACCTGCCCTGGGGTGGTACCACCTACAGTGGGCTGGGTCCTCCCATACCAATCAAGAAAATGTCCCACAGACACTTCTGCAGGCCAGTCTTGTGGAGGCATTTCCTCAGTTAAGATTCACTTTTCCCGGGCATGTCTACGTTTATGTCAAGTTGGCAAAAATCAATTTGCACAGCCGACATTCTCTATCACCGTCACCTTATTTCCTTGAGACAGGATCTCTCACTGGTCCTAGAGTGAGCTGGTTGCCACCAGATCCCAGTAATCCTCCTGTCTCACTCCAATCAGCACTCGGGGTACAGGTGTGTCCGTGTACATATACTTTGGTGGGGGGTGGTGCTGTTGGAGATTCAAACTCAGGCTTGTGCAGCAAGTGTTCATACCTAATAAGCCGCCTCATCGCTCCAGCGACTTCGGTACCTGTAAATTTCTCACTGCGTTGCAGATTACAGTTCAGGAGCTGGACTGTCTAGATTAGATTTAATTCATTAAAGCTTTGTAGACAGACCACTCTTATTTTCTACCAATTGTGTTCCTTCCGCCAGCTCCCAAGGCCACATGCGCAGTCTGTAAATGACTCAAGGTTCAAGAGTGTTTATGGACTACAGTCAGCGAGTAACGGTGACCTCTGATCACACCTCTGTCACCAGTCAGGATTCTTCTGAAGGCATCCTGGAACAAAACCTGTTCTTCCCAGTAGCCATCCTTGAATGTCCCTTCGAACGTATCCAGTGCAGCCATCAAAGATGACTGACACCACAGTCACAGAGATGGGTGCCGAGGGCTTGCAGACGGAGTGTGAATAGCCGTGGTAATGTGAGGTTAGTTTGTCTAGAATCCCATGGTAGACGTGACTCAACAAGAAAGCCCTTGCCTAGCATGTACCCTGGGTTCTATCCCCAGCCCTGCAGCGGAGGGGGAATGGAGAAAATGAAACTCAGAATTATTGAGTTTTTCTTCAACAGAAACGGGGTCTTTTTTTTTCCCTGGCTGTCCGGCACCTCTGGACCTTCACTCAATTGGTGCTCACCAAATGCCCGTAAACATTTTTCCACCAGTTCAGTCACCCATGAGAGATGGCCCCCGTGACTTCGTTCTCCCAAGAGAAGCAGAAAGAAACCAGATTGAGAGCAACTTCTTCCATCAGGGCCCTCTTACCAGCCGTCCCAGAGAAGCGATGCCCCTGACATTCACAGGAGGAGTGTTGATCTTCAGGAGAGCAGCTCCAAATGACAGACGTGGGACAGGTTTCCAGACAGCTGTTGTTCAGCAGAGAGGCGAGCACTTGATGTATAGCTCCTATTAGAAAGTGTCCAAGCGGAAGAGCCTGTGCTTGCTTACGGCCCCCGTCTCAATTAGAAAACCTGGGTACTTTAGATCAGGGATCATAAGTGTCAGCAAGATGGAGGGCTTTGCATCTTGATTAGCAGAGGCCTGGGAGTGACCCAGGAAGCTCTTACCAGCACAGATGGCAGGCAGTCTCTGAACCATCCTTACAACCTGTGGTGAGTCCGGCTGTTATCCAGCAGACAGAGCAGGCAGGCTCAGGCAGAGCACAGCTGGAGAACCTACGCCACAGGGGATGAGATCCTTTCACCCGAGGGCTCTGGGGAGAACTGCATCTCCCACTTATCCTCATGCAGAGACCACAGTCATAGCAAGCTGAGGTGGGGAACCACACCATACCACCACCCATCCTCGCGTTTATTCACACTCAGCTCTTTCTCCTTGAACCCAGTTGAATAACAGCTCGGTTTAAGAAGTTCTGGCCATTGATCTCAGGCCGGAACAGCAGGACCAGCTCCAGGTGCACCATGCTCTGGCCTCAGCCAGCCTCTGAAGGCCCAAGATCAAAGGTGTGCACCACCAATCCAGGCTCACAGATGAAGCTCTGAGTTCACTGGGGTCCTATGGGTCCAAAACAAAGGCACAGATGTTGGGGATGCAGCTCCTTTGGTAGATAGAACACTTGCCTAGCATGCTCAGAGCCCCCGGTCCCTTCCCCAGCACCACAAAAACATGAGACTCAGTGTCCAAAAAGGTATGGAGGATTTGGGGGGCAGTCATCATCACAGGTGAGGCAGGAGTCCTCCAAGCAAAATGTGGGGCCAGAAAGAGATCCCTGGAGGGGGCAGAGGCAAGGAGGGAACAACCAGGGCCCATGTTGCAGTTTTGATTATTGTGGTGTCTGGAGTAAGAGGCACCAGATGTCTCTAGGTAGACGCCCTTATGGCAGCTCCAATGGAGAGAAGAAGATCTTCGTAATATTAACAGAGCTGCAGCAAATGAAAACTGGAAAATAAGCATATGGAACATGCTTCATAGTGTGGTTTCTCTCATCAGTAATTCTGAATCTGCAAGTGAATCTGGCTAACTCTAGTCTCAGCCATCTGCCTATTGCTGCCTTTCAATCAAAAATACTGTGTCAAAATCCCACTCTCCACCAGGCCTGAGGGAGAAGGAGACATTACTCCCGTGCAGCTTGTGTAATAAGCAAGTGATCTGAACCTGGTGAGGTCTAGGTCAGGGTGACAGTGGTGCATTGTAGCCATCAGTCAGCCAACCCTGAGGCACCTTCTGGATCTGGGAAGGTAGCCCCTTCTAATGCCAGGTGCAAGCCACTTGAAGATAGCCTTGTTGGTGCTTCCTGTAGGTTAGCTAGATTCAACAATCATCTCCTTACCTGCGTGTGGAGAATGACCCGCTGTTTAATCTGTATGTCGGCCCCACATTGGGACATGCTGGGTTCCCTTCTGTCACTCAAGTATTTTGGAGGCTCATAAGTGATCTAAAACTGCTTTCAGATATCAAAAGGCCGAGTGTTGTCCCACCCCAGGGAGTTCAGATTCCAGACTTTCTTCAGTCTGCAACATTAAGAAATAGGGGAAGCTGGAGAGATGGCTCAAATGATAAAGGTCTTGGTGCATAAACATGAGGACCTCAGTGTGAGCCTCAGAATCTGTGTACAAAGCTAGGCCTGCCCGATTGTATGGACCTGTGAATGCAAGGCCAGGGAGGCAGAGACAGGAAGATCTCTAGGATTGGCAGGCCAGCCAGGTCCCATCCGTGAACTCTAGGGCAGTGAGAGACCCTGTCTGGAAAACATAAGTTGGTGTGTGATTAAGGAGGACGACCGTGTGTCACACACGTGTGCACATGTGTGTGCATGTACACACACACACACCGAAACCAATCATAAACTTGAACTTATACCACTCCGCCTTAGCTGGTCCCCTTCCTAGACATACCCGAGGGAGAGTAAACTCAGCAAGAGCCTTGCATCTGAGATGCAGAAGAACATGTATCCAATCCATTTCTGTCTTTAAACACAGGAACATCTGGCCTTTTAAAAAATATATATTAGAATTTCCAGTACATTAAAAACAACAACAACAAACTAAGGAAGTAACTAAAACCTGACAACCACGAAAAGCCCCCAAAGAGACAGAGGTATTGGAAGAAGCGTGTGCCAGCACGCACGGATCCATGTGAGCTTATGGAAGTACTGGATGTATTCTAGAGTCTTCTGCCTCTGTAGCTGTTGACCGCTAGACTGCTGTCATAGCCCAGTGGGGTTAACAAGCAGGAGATAGGCAGTGACACTCATGTTGTTTCCGCTCCCTCGCTCTCATTTTTATTTATATATTTTGGGGTCATGTCTAAATCCTCAGTACAAATTGCCATCTTCCTGGACTCCCAATGGGACCCATTAGAGTCTGTGGGGGCATTAATGATCATTAATAGTGCTGTCAGAGAGAAGGGGGAGGTAGGAGAAGGAGTAGGGGGGTTGTAGCCAGGGAATGGCCCCCCACCCCTCTCTTTCAGAAATGGAAAACTGATGCATCTGCTTTGTTCATGGAGCCTAGTTGCTGATGTTTGTTAACGGGCATCTTTAATTGTATTGGTCGTCACTGACAAAGGTACTTCATTTCATGCACTGAAAATCATCTTATTGACTCAAATTCTTCTTCGCTTCTCTCCCTGGGGTCTCCTAGGCCAGTTTCTAAATCTTGAACTTGGAAAAAGATAGAGGAAAGAGTAGAGAAAGAGTGGCTGTTCCACAGAGCGGTTCCATAAAGATAGAACATGCACAGTCTCACTCGGGGTCCTGCCCACTAGCTGTGTTTTCTTTCGAGCACTTAACTACACAGTCACTAATCAGGTAGAGACACTTGAATTGCTTACTAACTAGCATGCTGTCAATGCCGTGCAAATAAGACTAAGTGTTCATTCGCAGGAATAGCGTGCAATCGCTTGCATTTTAGGACGGCTATTTTGAGCTGGAAAGATTCTGATTTGGAGTCTTGTTCAGAAGTGAGCCCTCATCCCCAACCCAGAATTTTCCTTCTTTGACAATCCCACTTTTACCAGGCTAACTTACTTTGCCTCCTTATGGCTCTGTATTTTCTCCTATCTATTCTTTTTCCCTTCCAGTCTCAATTTTGGCACCTAATCTATGTCGGTGATATTCCCCAAACCACAGACAGGCTGTTTGTTCCCTGTCGTCGTATGTACAGATGATGTACACATTCCTTCACATGGTGTTTTACTCATTATGGAGTTCTTATGATGTTCCTAGGCTCTGTGCTTGCCAAGGAGAATATCCTGGAGAGAAAAATAACCAAGATGCCCTCACTGAGCTCTTGTAAGGCAAGGCAGACTCAGTTTATTTGAGAAAACACCACTTGCCTTAGATAACTTTATTTTCCACTTAAAATTGCACCTCCGGGGCTAGAGGCATAACTCAGTCAGTAGAGTACTGTCTAGCACACACAGAGCCCTGAGTTCTGTCCCCAGCAGTGCACAAACTAGGCATGGTCAAACAGGCCTATAATCGCACCATTTAGGATGTGGAGGCAGGAAAACAGTTCAAGATTGGCTTTGGCTCAGCCTGGTATATATGAGACCTTGTCTCAACAGACAAAGGGACAACAACAACAAAGTATCCCTAAGGAGAATCTGAACTTCAGTCATTCCCCATGCATCCTTGGTCTCTGGCTTGTGTCCACACTCTCTGCCTTGCCTTTTACCAAGAGCGGGTAAAGGATGGACGTCCTTTGTGCCTTCCAACTTGCCTTGTTCTTACCCATCTCAAAACATGGGGAGTCCTATGAAGCCATTTGTTGTTTCCTAACTTCGCCCCACTCTGAGCTATTCCAAAGTAGTGTGTGGTCCCTGAGCCTGTCCATAACGGGTGAGTCTCACTTTAGGTTTGCTTATATCCTTTCAACCATGTGCCTTCCTCAAACATTATCTTCCTTATTCCTGTACATAGGAATTTTTGATAGACACGGATCTCGGCACCTAAGGAAAATGAACTCCCCTTTCTCCAAAATGCACAGGGCCTTAATTACCTTGCTGGTAACTTTTAACTGTGAGTTTGCCACAGTTTAAAACTGTACTGGAAGAGTTTTAGTGGGGAGTTGTGTAGATTAGGTTGGTCCCTGAGCATCTCGTGTGGGATTGTCTTCATTGTTTATTGAAGGAAGAGGACACACTCTGGGTGTGGGTGTCACCATTTCTTTGGCTGGACCATGAACTTGATGCATAGAGGGAGCAAGCAGGCAGCATGGATGTGTTTGCTTCTGTCCACTCTTGACTGTGATGTAATGTGGCTAGTTGACTGACGTTTCTGACTTGCATTCCCCACAGTGATGGGCTGTACCCTGGAAGCGTAAGCCGAATAAGCCCTTTCCTCCCCTATTTGCGTTTGGTTGGATATTTCATCACAAAACAGAGATAGCTGTACCCATATACTCCCAGGAACTTGGGAAGATTTTCTTCCTTAATTTCAATGTAGAATGGGTACTGGCCAAGGTTTTTCCAGAAGCTTAACAAAGCCAAAACTATTTTCCTAAGAGCAAAGCTTCCAAGCAGGAGAGATGGCCAAGCATCTTTCTTACCTTCTTTGCAGAGGACCTGAGTTCAGTTCTCAGCATCTTTATCAGATGGGTCATAGGCATAGGTAACTCCAACTCCTCTTCTGGCGCCCTCTTCTGGCCTCTGAGGGCACTGCACATACATGCACATACCCAAATACATACACATAAGGTTAAAAATTTTAAAATATTTCTTTAAAAAGAGCAAGATATTCATTTCCCTTTGAGTGTATGACATAATTTTCCAGAATCTACAACTTGCAACTGAAACAGATTGAATGTAAAAGCAGACAGGAGAACCCAGCTGTCTCCCACAGAAGCAGATATAACAGGAACTCAAAACTGCCATTTTTCTCACAGTTTTGCTTTGTTTTATAAAATACAGTTACTTCTGGTTAAAATGTATACATAATGTAGCGTTAGTAGGTTCTGCATGTGCTGTTATTTTGCGTGTTCGTGTGTGTGTGAAGGTAAATGAGAGGGTGTGCGCACAGATGAGGAAGCTGGAGGACGGTCTCTGATACTGTCTGTCGTTATGTTTGTTATGGCTTGCCTTGTTTTTGCTTGGAGACGGTGTCTCTCAATGACCTAGAACTTACCACCAAAGGAAATAACTGTTTTTATCTTTTTCTTCTTAATGCTCCCCCCCAAAAAATTGCTTTCAAACCAAAACAACAACTAAAAAAAAGAATCAGCATAATTTTTGACGCACATTAGTGCATAAAGTTAGAGGGTAAGTAGTCTGGGTCTTGGACAAGTGTACGTGGCGAGGATCCAGTTGTTCCAGCACTTTCTGAAAGCCTACAATTTGCCTTTTACCAGTGCCAGCAATTACAGGAGAAGCCTACTCAGCTCTAAGCACTCAAGTGTTGAGGGACAAAGTACTCGTTTAACGGATCTGTGTAATAGGAAACAGGTGGATAAATACTGAACTAGTGCGCTCTTCACAGTAATGGCCTCTCACTGCTGAATGTCATGTGGGAGGTTTTGCTGCCATTTGACAACTCAGGTCATGTTTTAAAAAAAA
>JAQHUG010000111.1:4905785-4926705 GCA_028555095.1 Dicrostonyx torquatus
AAATAAATATTTAAAAATCACTTTAAAGACACAGCCTTCTACACCCATGCATTCCACATAGTTTATGAATCCAACCATGAATCAAAGTATTTGAAGAATAAATTTCATTTTTCTGAACATGTATGGTAATTTCTTCATTATTACTACCCAAACAATAGAGGATAAGAACTGTCTGTATTTTATGATGTAGTGTATAACTGATCTAGAATGGATTAAAATATACACAAAGATGATGTGTATATGTCACTGAAGGCTAGTGGTACACACCTTCAGTGGTATGTATTTATGTTATGTAAAAATAATATGTGCCTTTAGACCTAATATACATGGGAAAGTATAAAAAGACAAGATCTCCTAAGTAAATTGGGAGCATAGGGACATTGGGGGAGGGTTGAAGGGAGGAGGGGAGAGGCAGGAAGGGGAGCAGAAAAAAATGTAGAGCTCAATAAATATCAATAAAGAAAAAACCCCAAAAAAACAATATATGCCTTATAGGAGGATGTGCATATGATATATGTGCATGTTCATATATATATATATATATATATATCCATACACAAAATAGTATATATCTACATGAGGATGTGTATATATTATTTGCAAGTGATAAATACCATTTTATAAAAGTGATTGGATTATCAGTGGATTTTGGTCCTGAAACTGACCTATGCAGACACACAGGGTATCAGTACCTTGAACCACTCCAATACCAGATATAAAAGGTGGACTCTTGCTCAGTGGACACAGTCATCAGTGCCAGTTAGAGCGATAACTGGCTCTTGAGAGTGGCCTGGTCAGTGATAGCTCAGGATGGCTTCATGACTCTGTGGAAAAGTTTTGCAAAGTGCTTAAACCCCAGGGATTAGATAGGTATTTAGATAGGTGATATTCATAGTTCTTTGTTTAGCTTTTTACACTTTGTGTGTGTGTGTGCGCACGCGAGTGTGCACGCACGTGTGCACACATGTGTGCATTTGGATAGGGTCTTCCTGTTTAAGCAAAGACTAACATTGTACTCATTATGTATCCCAGACTAGCCTCAAACTTACAGCCATCCTCCTGCCTCAGGCTTTCCCACTGACTGTGAGAGCATTCCGCCATGCTCAGCTTTATCTTCACTTTCTGTCACAGAGCATTTCCCGAGCTGGAGCCCAGCTGGTAGAGTGCTTGCTTCACATGCACAAAGCCCTGTTCTGACCCCAGAATGACATAGACGGTGTGAGAATGCACACCTCTCATCTCAGCAAGGGACTTGGTGTTACCTACAACACGTACTTTCATCTTACGAGCTCACTTTTGCACGAGACTTTAACAGTACGCGGAAAGCACAATTGTCGGTAGACTTTCAAGCCAGGAGGAGAATCAAAGATCTAACCTCAGAACTGTAGCATTTGTTATTTTGGTTTTATCATCTTGTCGCCCTCAGGGCTTATCACAGTTAGGATGGGGTCCTGCGGGAGTCAGGCACACCCAAATCCAAATCTGCTGCTGCTGCTGCTTCTCCTCCTCCTCCTCCTCCTCCTCCTCCTCATCATCATCTGTAAAGTGATTCTAACTTATAAGGGACTTAGTGGGTGGTTTTGTTTGCATTGCTAGGCATTTGTGGAGCTCAAGGCCTTCTTCAAACTAGGCAGCCCATTGAATAATTCTCCTTATGGCTCACTGGGGTAGCCAGGCAAATACTCTGCCTCTGAGCTACACCCAAGTCCCCTCTCTGCAGCATTGTAGGTAGGTCCTCTACCTCTGAATCACATCTTTGGCCCTTGACTTGTTGAAGGAGTCTCACTCTATAGCCAAGGCTAATCTAGAACGTTCTTGCCTTCTGCCTCAGCTTCTCAAGTACTGAAATTACAGGCAGAGACAGCTGAGCTGGACACTGCCCTGTGAGGTTATTGATAGGATAAAATATCCTTTGCAGTGTTTAGCTACATAATCAATAAAATAAATGTTAGCTTTAGTGTGACTGATTCTGGTTATCTGTATGAATTCTGTGGCTACCAGTAGAACCGAGAAAAGCGCCATCAAGTCAGGACATGGACTAAATATAGGTACAATGTTTAAGTGAACAGAGGCATCGCTGCTTTCTTTACTTATTTATACCCTAGTCGAGCTCCATAAAAGTTTTATGGCCTTTTATAAAATGAATCCATCAAACAGGTTGGCGTGAACATAAGAAGGGAAAACAGTGACCAAGGAAAGAAGGTCACCAATATACTTTGCTGTTCATACAAACGCAGGTGTGTAGAACAGGTGTGTGGAGCAGGTGTGTTGAGGTGCATGCAAACCTACACATGGAGACCAGAGGTCAACCTTGGTCATTATCATGTCCATCCACCTTGTTTGTTGAGGCAAGTTTCTCAGTGGCCTGGAACATACAACACAAGCTAGGCTGGCTGGCACAAGTCCCAGAGATCCTTCTGCCTCTACCAACCACAGAGATTAGAAGTACACACCACCACACTTGGCTTTGGGTGAGTGCTGGGGGTCGAACTCTGGTCCTCGTTATTGTGCACTGAACACTTTGTCAAGTGCACTGTCTCCTCCAGCCCTGTTTTGTTTGTTTTTTAAGACAGGATCTCATAAAGCGTAGGTTGTCTTCAGACTATACAGCCAAGGATACCCTTGATTTCCTGACCCTCCTGTCTGCACTGAATGCTGGGATTATAGACATACACCATCAACATCCCGCATCCTACAGCTAATTTCTACAGTTTCTCACATAGGATTTTTTTTTAAGTGATCACTGTTCCAATGACAGCTTTTTCTCAACTATAATAACAGATTTTCTCTGTCTGAGTCTTGTCACCACTTTTTGATAAGAGCACACGGCTTGGCATTAAAATACGATCTGGTGACAGCGGTTCCGTGTGGGGTAAAGTAACATGGCCCCGGCATGTAGCTGCAAGATGTTCAGGCCTGCTCCACGGATAGAATGTAGAGTGCTTTGAAGAATGGATGAGCTGCTTGCCCTTCAAATAATCTTTTGTAAATATTGCTTTTCTCAGCTGGGCTTTTGATAGAGGTTGAATAGCAGACAGTTTGAGATTGTATCCTCTGACAAGAGCCTGGGGTGTTCCTATTCTCTGTTGCCAGGCCAGGCCAGAGCCTTATGCCATAGAAATCACAAGTGCAGGTGGCAGAGTTGACATCTTGTGAAAATTGGACCCCTGCCTGGACGGAAGGCCATTTTGCCTTTCCCTGGGCAGAGCTGTGGGTATACTTTTGAGCACTCCTCACTCCTCCTCAGGATAGGAGTCTCAGCTCCACATGATAAGTTCTTTAACAAGCCCCGGGGTGCTGAGCCTCATTCGGTGGTCCAAACCATGGTGCAGCCCCTTTTCTGGTTCCATTCTAGACGGACAGTGTATACTGGGAAGTTCAGCCTATGCCTCGTTTGAGAGACACCCGCCCTTAAAGGAACCCGCACTGGAAACAGTACTCTGGGTTCCAGGCATGAACCATCACTCTTAGGAAGTCCAGGAGTTTGGGTTTTATCTTACTGATTGCTGCACCCCAAGTGGTAGGAACTGAACTTCATCAAAGATCACAGGCAGCACAGTGACCTGGCAGATGATGGGCTTTAAAACTGTCTCTTAAGAAAGAAAATGAAGAGCTCTAGAGAGGTGGCTCAGCGGTTAAGAGCATTGCCTGCTCTTCCAAAGGTCCTGAGTTCAATTCCCAGCAACCACATGGTGGCTCACAACCATCTATAATGAGGTCTGATGCCTTCCTCTGGCCTGCAGGCATACACACAGACAGAATATTGTATACATAATAAATAAATAAATATTAAAAAAAAGAAAATGAATGAAAAATCCAGGTGTAGTGGTGGACACTTAGAATGGCAGCTCTGGGAAGGTTGAGCCTGGCCTCTCCCTTAAGGTCACTGGCCTAGTCTATGTGATAAGTTCCAGGCCAGTGAGATCCTGTCAGAAACAATAGCAACAAAAAAAATAGATGCTGCCTTCTGAAGTCCTTTGACTTTGATATTTATGTATACACAAATGCATGCATTCATGCGTGAATATGTACACACATACACACCTACAAATTTAATCTGAATCCATTAATCTTCTCAGTGAATGCTTTTTTTTTAATTTTTGATTGCATTAAAAATATTAGTGTGTGTGTACACACGTCAGGTGTGTGTGTGAAGGTCAGGGGATAGTTTGTAAGAGATGGTTCTCTCCTTTCACCCTGTGGGTCCCAGGGATCAAACTCAGGTCATCAGCCTTTGTGGCAATTACCCTTACCTGCTGAACCATCTCATCAGCCCACAAGTGAAGTCAGTTTAATAATCTGTGTCCACTTGGAGGCAAGTTCTATTCTTTGATAGCAGCTATGAAGTTGTTCCTTCTGACCATAGATGTTAATACCATTTATTTTTTGACCTAAGTTTATCTCAGGATCTTTCAGAGAAAACTTACATCAGGTAAACAGAGTCAGAGAGCCCCTGATTCTCCCACTCCTAAAGTCTGTCAGCCTGTGTAAATGAGGGGCCTGCTCATTGGGGTTTCTGTCCTGCCCAGTTCCCACAGCCGGCAAGTCCCAAAGAAATTACACAGAGATAAACTGATTGGCCCATTAGCTCAGGCTTCATATTAGTTCTTATAACATATATTAACCCATTATCCTTTTCTATGTTAGCCACATGGCTCAGTATCTTTTTCAGAGGGGCAGGTCACATCTTCCTTCTTCCATGTCTGGGCTGGACTTGCAAGGGAGCTTCCTGCTTCCCAGAATTCTCCTGTTCTCATTGTTGCTACCTCTACTTCCTGTCTGGTTTTTCCGCCTGTACTTCTTGCCTGGCCAATCAGTGTTAAAACATGATTGACAGAATACAGACAATTCTCCTGCACCAAGCCTGTCTATAACAGTTTGCACCATACAGAAGGTTTGGCATGTGCACCCAAGGGAGGTCTAACCCTAAAGGGGATCCATCCTTCCCACCTAGGGGCTTGTCAGCTTCCATTTCTCAATCTCCCGCTTGCTCTACCTGGGGGTCATATGTTCATCTTAACTGATGACTCAGTTCCATTCGCTCCCGGCCATGAAGAAATGGCCTGTACCCCAAGACCTTTCCTTTTCCCCAAGAGAAATGGAATCAAAGCCCCAGAAGAACCCCCAAGGCATGAGGAGAGCCATGTAAGTTTGTTGTGAAATGTAAGTCACTCTGTTTCTAGGTGTTCCAGATAGTTTCAAGTTGCCTTGACCACTGCTGTGGTCCGTTTCACACTAATGGGTTATCGATAGGAGAAGATGAATCCCCTGAAGTCCCCTTAATACGGTTTATTCTTCCTTTCGAGAATGATTAATATGGGTAGGAATCAATACTAGATGCTGTCCGTCTAGAGGACCCCTTGCTTTCCCTTGCTCTCCCCTGCATCGTTTATAGCCCTCTGTGCAATCCTAAATAGAGCAGTGAAGGTTTATGGCAGCTGGCCCAGGTGGTTGCTGAAGCAGAGGTGGGGAAGGATTCCCTGAGTTGGTGGCCACAGGCATTTTCATAAATCATACTGTTCATTCCCAGCCCCTAAGATGGGTGGTCCCTGTGTAAAGCACTGTATCTTACAGATGAGGATACATCTCAGTAGGTAGAGAGCTTGCCTGACATTCATGAAGGCGTGAATTCCATCTTCAGCATCCATGATCTGGGCATGGTGGTGCATGCCTGTAATCTTACCACTCAGGAGGCAGAAGCAAGGGGATCGTGAATTCAGGGTTCTCCTTGGCTAAGTAACAAGTTCAAAGCCAGGCTGAAATAGATGAGACCTTAAATTAAGATTGCATCTTAGAGATGGAAAGGCATGAGGTGATTTTCTCCAGCTTCCCATCCTGCAGTGAATCCTCTCCATCATTTTCCTGATAGAGGACCATGTAGCATCTGCTCTTACTTCCCCACTAGGGAAGTGGGGAGTTAATGACAACCTGTCACTACCCACTGAGCACCAAGACAGCTCAGTCCCATTTAGGGAAAGAAACCACAGTTCATGCTGTGCTCACCTATGAGCTAATGAGCCACTAAGTTTGGACTCTGCCATCCTTGGGACGTCTGAGCACAACTTCCTTTCTTTCCATTAACCTTGCTCAGACCCCAGCTTCTCTCTTAAAGACATAAGGCAAAATGTCTACAGTGGTGCATGCCTGGGACATCAGCATTTAAGAGGTGGAGCGGAGACTGGGACAAGTTTGAGGATGCTAAATTAAAAAAAAAAAAGTTAGCTGAGCACTATTTCATAGCTTTCCCTACACGGTCAAGTCACACACAGGGTGTTGCCTTTTCTATATCCTTAGCAAGCCCACTGTTCTTCCCAGCCACATTTCTCTGGCTGCCATTTAGCTTATTATCTCCCATTTTTAAATGTGTGTGCGTGTCTGCATGAGAATGTGCGTGTCTGTCTGTGTCTCTATGGGTGTATGCATGTGCATGCCATGGCACAGACATGTATGAGGTTAGAGAACAACTTATAAGAATTGATTCTCTGTGTCTACCATGTGGGTCCCAGTGAGCAAACTCAGGTGGCCATGCTTAGTGGCTATTACCTTTACTGCTGAGACATCTTGCCAACCCTCATCACCCCCACTTCCTGCCAGTCAAATTCTGTACGCACTCAAGTTCCTACCTCTTTTCTGTCTTAAAGAGCTTTTGTTCCCTCCATGACTCCTACCAGGCCCACCTCTTCCTCTCTGCCTGTGCCTTGCCTCCCTCTGCTTTGTCGTTTTCTTGTTGTTGTTTGTTTTTATGTTTTCCATTGGTTGGGGTGTCATATGTTGTAAACTAGCATTGAGCTCACTGTGTGGCCCAGGGTGACTCTGAACTCCCAATGCTGGAATCAGGAGTATGTGCCACTATGCTCAGCTAACTTTTTTTTTTTTTAATTTAGCATCCTCAAACTTGTCCCAGTCTCCGCTCCACCTCTCAAATGCTGATGTCCCAGGCATGCACCACTGTAGACATTTTGCCTTATGTCTTTAAAGACCCTGCCTTTCTCTCCTCTCCCCGCATGCTCACACAGTTCTGAATAGCCTTATTCATCCTCACCACTTCAGCGTTGGCAGTGTTTTATAGCGCTCATTCAGTGTGTATTGATCGGAGTGAGATGTTTCTTCCTAAGACATAGATCCCAGATGCTCATCCCTCTTGTGATTTATTATGCCTCTCAAAGATTTTTAGAGTGTGTTCTAGATCATTCTTGTGATTGACATGAAGAAAGCCAAGCCATCGTTTTTGGGAGTCACTCTCTGCTATCCTTTGCCCATCTTGGTTTTGCTTTTGTGTTTCTGTTTTTGTTTTTCTGGTCTCTTATTCTCTAGACATCCCTGAAAGTGGCCTCTACCAGCCTGCATGTGCTCTGGAGTGTCATGTACCCGGTCCAAGAGAGTGATAGGTATTCCCGCAGCTGAAGTGCTTCCTGGATGAGCTTTATGTCTTGTGTTTCTATACAGAGCATGCGGAAGTGCTCATCACAGTCTCTCCAGCAGAACTGGATTGATGACTTTTATTAATTCATTGCCCACTTGGAGCTCCTTGTCTCTCCCCTTCAGAGAGTGTTCTTTGGTGAATACTTCCCTGCCACTGCATTGCTTTAAGAGCAGTAGTCTCTGCCTGGAACAGTCCCAAGTATGTGGGTGTTAGTTGCTCTTCTCGTCGCTGTGACAAAATGCCTGACAAAGACACGTGAAGCAGGAAGGTTTCTTTTTGGCTCACACTTCAAGGAGCTGTATTGAGTTGTGATGAGGAATGTTTGTCGGCAGGAGATAGAGGTTGGCTGGTCACATTGCATTCATAGTTAACAGGAAGTTGGATCTTGCTTATAGAGCCACAAAGCTGGCCTCACAGTAACGCAATCGCTCCGGCTGGTCTCCACCTTCTCAAGGTTGCACGGCCTTCCAGGTCAGCATCCCTCACTCACTGAGGGCCATAAACTTAAACACACGAGCCTGTGGAGGACAGTGCACATTCAGAACACAAAACATGGCGATTTTAGTTGAGGTCATCATGGGTTTTGCTTTGTAAAATCTTGGAGACATCCCTTTTGCATTCTTACTCTATCCCACAGCCATCGTTGAATGGAAGCAAAGTAATTTCTCATTTTGCAAACCTTTGTACCTCCTTCCCTTTCATTCAGACAGAATGTAGAGGAGAAAATGAGGAGCAAAGGTACACAGAAGTAGCATGAAGTCTAAGCAGCAGAAATGGGCATCTGGTCTTTTGATGCCACAGGGACGTCATTATGGCAACCCAAAGTTGCACTCACGTGGGAAGTGCTGGTTTTAATGAGAAAGGATCAAACACATGACTCCAAGAGTAATTGTTTCTACAAGATTTCTCTTTCTTATAAGATCAGAAACAAAGCTTTCATCATTAACATCTAAGCTTAGAATTCAGAGAGAAAGCAAGGCACAGCAGCATACGCCCATAATTTTGTCTATCCCTCCGTTACAGCTTCCCCTCCTGGGATGCTGAGACGGGGGATCGCTAAGAGTTCGGAGGCCAGAGGTTGCTGTCAGATGTCTTAGTCAGTCACCCTCCTCCTTATTTTTTTAAGACACATTTTCTCCCCAAATGTAAAACTAGTCGACTAGGCTGGCCATCCTACAGTTTCCACCTCTCCAGCTAGAACATAGGCCTGTGTTGCTCCTACCTGGCTTTCGCAGGTACTCCTGGTGAGCCATGAGCTCTTTATCACCTGACCTGCCTTCCCATCCCTAACTATCTAGCTGTCAGCTCAGGACAGTGATGTAGGTAGATCAGAGAATCCCTAAGGAAAGCCTGGAGCTCATACTAGCTTTATATGGAGGCCAGAAGACAACTTAGAAGTTGGTTCTCTCCTGCTGCGTGGGTCGTGGGAATCAAACTCAGCTTGTCAGGCCTAGTGCCATTTTCCTGCCTGATTTTCAGTCAGGGTTCGCAAAGAAAGAAAGAAATCCTGATATCAGAAAGAAGAGAAAGATAGGCACTGGAAGAGGAACCCCTGTTTTGAAGCAAGAAGAGAGGGTGGCAGTTGGTCATGAGCAGGCACTGCCAGGGGACATGTGGGTTGACTGTGAGGAAGAAGTGACAGCAGGAAGTGTGTAAATATGGATGTTTTTGGTCCCCATTCCTCCATAGTGGGGGAAAATAGTATCAAATGTTTCATAAACGTCAGGCTGCATCTGGGCTAGAGAGATGCTTTAGCGCTTGAGAACACTCTTTTCCAGAGGACCCAAGTTCAGTTCCCAGCATCCCGGTCAAGCAGCTCACTACTGCTTGTAACTCCTGCTCTAAGGGATCTAACACCCTCTTCTGACCTCCAAAAGCACCTGCACACAACACACACACATTCACAAAGACATACACATAAATGAAATTTAAAAATCTTTTAAATAAATGAAAACTTTTAAAATAAATCAGTCAGAGTCAATTACCTCTATTTCCTAAGGCTAAGGCCAGCTATAGAATGAGGCCTTCATTAGGCAGGTGAGCAAGGATTTAGAAGGTCACTGAGCATTCAGAATGTGCACAAGTAAACTCAGTGAGCAAGGGTTGGGGCTGGGGAAAAGACAGGAAGTTGAAGGGAAAATAGCTGGGAAGATGAAAGGAGTGAGCAGGGCTGGAAAGCAGACAAAAGAAGATAAAGAGGATGTGATCAAAATGCATTATACACGTTTATGAAAATGCCATAATGAACCCCATTGTTATGTATCATTAATATATGCTGAAAAGAAAAGGGAACATTTAAACCAGCAAAGGTATAATTATACCTATACTCCTAGCACTTGTGAGACAGAGGCAGGTAGATCAAGAATTAAAGACCAGGGAGAAGTGATAGATATGATCTAGATATGATCATATTTCATCAAACACATGTATGAAATTCTTAAAAATATGGAACGTGTTAATAAAAATATAAAAATAATTGGAGTCTAGCTTAGGTTATATAGTGGATACAAGGTCAGATACATCTATATAGCAAGACCTTATTTGGAAGGAAGGAAGGGAAGGAAGAAGGAAGAGAGGGAGGGAGGGGGGAGGAAAAAGATAAAGAAGGGGAAAGGGGGAAGGAAGATGGTCTGGGAGGGAGAGATGAGGAGGAATAGGAAGGAGGGAGGAATAGAGAAATAGGGAGAAGGAGGGAGAAGACAGAAGGGAAAGGGGGGAATTTTTAAAGAATATTTTAATTCTATTGCACAAGTATAATAGAAGCAGGATGAGCAGAACAAACAGAGGGCAGCAACAGTTGAAGCAGCTTTCTACCAAATACTGGTTCCTTGTCAAAAGCATAATCCATTCATAAACCATAGCCACATAGGAACCCCACTGGACAAGTTGAAGAAGACCCAGGAGTGTCTCAAGACAAGAGTGTGCTAATGTCGAACAAGACCCTGCACCCTCCCCAGCACCCACTAACACAGTAGACCTACATCTTTCTTAAATAATAAAACCTAGAAAATACAAACACCAAAAACTGAATGCCTTTGCAATTCTCTCTAAATTCTGTCTTATCTGGCTGTGAAAAAAATTTTGAAGGAGTCATGAGGCCTGGAAAGATGGCTCAGTTCTTGCAGAGGACCTGTGTTCAGTTCCCATGCTGGCAGCTCACAGCCACCTGCACTGCAGCTCCAAGGGCTCTGGCATCTTCCGGGCGCCACAGGCACTTGCATTTATGTTCACATAACCACACGCAGACACGCACATCTACACATAATTAAAAATAAAACACATCTTTAAAAAATAAATAAATTTAAAGGGGAGCTAGTGAACCAGAATCATTAATAACAAATAAATAAAATGATCCTTTTTTTCAGTATTTCCCACAGCCCCTTCCTTCATGAGCCTGGGATAATCTCCATGGTAGAGTCCTTGCCTAGAATTCCTCAGTTAGGATGGGGGGGGGGGATTGTGGCTTGGTGGTAGAGCCCTAGCTTAGAATATGTGAGGCCTTAGGTTTGATTCTCAGCACCACCAAAGAATAAAAAATAAAACTGAAAGAAAGAAATGAAGAATAAGCTTTAAAACAAACAAAAAGCAGTCACGAGAAGCAAGCCTAACAGAGTTCTACCGTTTTGCAAACCAAGAAAATGGTGTTTGGAGAACAGACCCAGTGAAATATGTCACCTGCAAGGATTGAACCCAGAACGTGACCCCAGATGGCATCCCCTTTCTTTGCTTTGGCATGGAGCTTCAGAAATGCTGACGGCTCCTGCCTACGAAAGAAATGGTAGCCCTCACAGGCTTCACGTGAAAATACTTAAAATGGTTTCTGCCTTTCATCTCAGGCTGCCCTTCTCACTGCTGCAGAATCCAACAAATGTCACAGGACCAGTGCTCAGGGCTTTCCCAGAAAGAACGGGCTGCCAGCATGCCAGGTGGAGGATGCTCTCTGCGAGGTGCTAGGACCCAGGACGGGCCAGTTGGAATTTTTCTGGGACGGGTTCAACAACTGAGGTTCCATGGAGGCGATGATCCACAGAGCTTTGTAAACGGCCCAGAATGGGGTCTGTTGTTACTCTTGTCACTTGTTGTCCAGATAGATAAAGAAATAAATAGCTGGGGTCAGTCTAGAAAATTAGAAATTTGGGGACTGTACAGGTGCTCAGTGGTGTGTATTCAAGACCTAGGATTTAAAAAAATAAGAAAAGCAAGAAGGAAAGAAAAGAATAAATTCTAACTTGCTCATGGGAAGAGAGGTATGTTCTGGAGAAGATAAACAGTAGCTACGAGTTCCACCATTGGAACATTTGTTACAAGGCCCTGGTATTGATCTCTTACCACCCTTCTCCACGGGTAGCCGTGATGGATTGCCACTTTGGGGAGGATTAATGCAGGCGAGTGAATCAAAGGGGACCCTGGATAGTGTCTGCTGGGAGGCGGCCCACGTCCATCCGATGCAGGACAGCTTGGGAAGGGGTTTTTTTCAGCTGCAGAATTCCAAGGGGAGTTTCGCCTTGTGCGTTGCAAAAATGCGTATGGATAATGGGGAGAAGGTTAGGGCTTTCTAAGGAGGGTGATTAAAATTGTATCAAAGAGGCTTGTGAAGCTTATGGTTCAAGTTAACTGTATGAGGTAAACAGCCTTGAACGGCCTCCTGGGAGGGTGGCAGATAGTCTGTGGGTGTTACAGCAACATGGTCCCAGTGAATGTTCTGGCCCATCCCAAACTAATCGCCATCTGTGTGCGTGGGTCTCCAGGGAGCGTCTGGTGGTTGGACAATCACGGTAGTTAGCATTTTTAATCAGCTTCTGTGCAGCCCAGATAGAAACCTTATGCTCAAGCCTTTATCCCCCAGCCATGTAGAATTACTTACAATGATCGTGATGGAGGGGGCCTCTGCGGAGGGAGGCAGTGGGTGGGTCTCCACACTCCCTCTTCCCACCTGCCACAAGCCTGACTGGAAATTAGCCTTCCCACTTGCTTGTGGTCATTGCTATTAATTGCTTTTCTGGCAGAAGGAGTGTCAGGAGAGGAAGGGCGGTTTTGTGTTTAGTGGGGCTCACTGTATCAGCCGATGCCTTGAATTCTGTGTTTATGTCTCCCCCTTTCTCAATTGCTCCTTCTTCACACTGTCTCTATCCCTACCCCCAGCACACACCAGTCTCTGCACTAGGGCCTTGTCTTTTCTTGTTGTTTTGTTGGGAGGCCTGAGAGACCAATGCAAGAGGGAAGATGAATGTCATTGTCCTTAGATGTCAGCAGGCTTTGGACCAGGCATGTAGCTCTGTGACTAGTGCTTGTCTGGCACGCATAAGGCACTGGGTTTGGTCCTCGGCACCATATAAACTATGTATAGTGGCGAAGACCTATAATGACCTATAATCTGAGCATCTCAGGAGATAGAAGCAAAGAGGATCAGAATCTCAAAGTCAAAACAGAAAGAAGGAGCATACCCACATACCCAAATCCTGTGGTTGCAAGTGGAGAGAGAGAGCCTGCTCAGTGTCTTTCATGTGACAGAACCCTCCTGGAATTTGGTGATTTATCTCAATTATTTTGATATCCTATTAGTCTATGCAAAAGGGAGGTCCTTGTGATGTCAGGTTCATATCAGACTGATGTTTGGGTTCGGAATGCCAAGGCCATGGATGTACTATGTATGGGTCTCTCACCCTTATGTGGGTAAACCTATTATGTGATGACCCCAGAGCTCCAAAGGAAGCATCCTTTCCCATCATTCATTTGTGTTGCTTTGCCTGTGGTCGGTGTGAGTCATAATCCCTGCCCAGAGTGCAGTAGGAAGGGATACTAGAATGTGAGTTCAGGGCTATAAAATCAAACCAGGGGAAAGTGAAATCTCCTTCACTTTGTAATGTTTCTCCACCTTGTCTTGTGTGGGGGGGGTGGGATTTAGTAGTGCATATTGGCTCATTTGCCTAAGACTGCCTCCATCTTCTTGAAGTCCCTAATAGAAGAAAGTGCCAGGGGTGTCCAACCTTGATGCATGAAATTCTCATCTGCAAATGCATTGGGCTGCATTTTTGGCTGTCCCAGAATGCACGAACATAGGTAATGGTTGAGAGCAAAGCAGGTGCTAGAGTACCTGTCCCCTACAGGAAAAGCAGAAAAAGATCAGGGAGAAAGGAAAGTATCCATAAATAAATGTTTCCATATTTTTAACATCCTGCAACCCTCAAGAAAACTATGTGTGGCTGTCAGGGGCACATCAAATTGATAGTATCTCCAACGGATCCCACCCTTCCCTCATTCCTCAGCACATTCCTTCATTCCCACAACACTCAGAAAGCAAAGGCTGTGTTGGCCACAGGAGACAAAATCAGAGATGCGTAGAACAAAGTGGGGGAAGAGTGGGAACAGCAGAAGCAAAGGGAGGGGTGTGGTTCGAGTCCATATTGAAAGCATGGGTACACACCTGCCGATAGGACTCCTTTTGTCATGCCTGGGTTGTTGTCTTCCACCTTGTATCTGCGGTTGGTTGTGACCAGAGAAGGACCACAGGGAACTCTAATTCAGGGGACACTGCAGTGTTACTGTCACGGTGCCAATTATCCATTAAGGAACTGTTCTCTTTTCTAGGTGTCAGCTTTGAATTTGAACTCTGCTTTGTGGCCGTAGCTTTTGCACAGGGAAGCTTGGCTCTGCATCCTTTGGGTAGGCTCCTTTGCAGGAGCTTGGCAGCCTTAGGATGCTTTCTTCCACAGAACAATTCCCTTCTGATCAGTTGTTCCGCACACGTACCACGGTTCTGTGCCGGAACCAGCTCTTTTTAACGCTTTAAGTAAGGCCATCTTACCTCAAAAGTGGTGATGCTGGGAAAAATGCAAAAGAGATCAAGGTTAGTTAGAATCTGCTGGTCCAGAGCTTATAAAGATGGAGTATTGATGACATCCCCTCCACCGGACACAAGCACTTAGGTTTTATCCTTAGCACCACAAAACAAAAAAGGAGGAATAAAGAGGGAAAGAAGGAAAGAAATATAGAGGGGTGGAGGAAAAAGAAGACAGACAAAATATGTTATATTTTATATGGCTCCAGTAGAGGCTGGTAGTGAACTTTTTCAGGTCCCTGAAGATGGACTAGCCTGAAGCAAACACTGAGCGTGAGGCCAGAACACACTTATCCCTGCATAGCCACGCTGGCCGTCCTTGGGTAATTGAAGCCATTACTAGAACTCTTGTTCCCTTCCGCTCCATCCACACAATGGCTGCCTTCAGTTGAAGAACAGTGAATGGCGATCAGTGAAGCGAGGCAGTTTCCACTATGCCAGGGGCTGGCAGCCTTATGGGGTGAGCATTCTGTAGCTCTCAAAGAGATGGCCTGATGAAAGGAAGCTCTTGAATCGCCTGTTTCCGTGGTCCAGCTGGGCCATTAGTTACTGAACAAATTTACATTACTCGGTCAGAGATTTGGGTGTGGTGAGGCCCTGTTGCTGTTAGCTGACAATCTATGTGCCCATGAGTTGACCTGGGATTCCTGAAAAGATTCACACTTTGAAGATATATTTTTGTGCTTCAGATTTTTCAACATACTGGACGGACTCGGGGAAAATAGACTTATCAGGGTATTGTTGGGTCTGTGAAGTGTGTGTGTGTGTGTGTGTGTGTGTGTGGAGAGAGAGAGCGCGCGCGAGAGAGAGCTCATGAATCCACTTAGGTCCATGTACACATATGTGTGTGTGTGTGTATAGAGACCAAAGGACAAGCTTTGGTGTTTTTCCTCAGACCAGACACTGTCTTATTATTTTCCAGACAGGGTCTGGAAGTTCACCAAATAGGCTAGACCGGCTGGCTAGCACCCCTAGAGATCCTTCCGTCTCCACCTTCCCAGCATTCCACAACTCTGCCTGTCTTTTTTTTTTTTTAACATGGATGCTGGGTATCAGACAAATATAAAATCAATGACTTACCTAAGGCTGAGACATCTCCCCAGCCCAGCATTGTTTTTTTGTCACTGATTGATGATTTGAATGAGAATAGTTCCCATAGACTTACATATTTAAATACTTGATCCCCAGTTGGTGGAACTGTTTGGGAAGCATTAGGGGGTGTGACCTTGTTGAGAGAAGTATGTCTTTGGAAACTTCAGAGCCCACACCACTTCCAATTCTCTCTCTGTGCTTCATGGTTGTTTTCAGCATGTAAATTCTCAGCTCCTGCTCCAGCATCATGTCTACCTCCTGCTAACATACTTCCCATCATGGTCATAGACTCTGAGACTGTAAACTAGTCCCCAGTAAACTCTTTCTTTTATAAGTTGCCTTGGTCATGGTGTCTCTTCACAACAGTGGAAAAGTAGCCAGGACACTGCTGTTCAGTCAAAAACGTAAGTTTTTCAAAATTCCATTACTTTACATTAACGATGGCAGACTGTATTGTGCCTTCACACTCTAAAAACGCATAAAACAACTGACGGGGAAATATCTTTTCCTTGCCCAGAGTGGAATTATGTTATGTATGCAAACTCTATGAAAGGTAAAGCATACCGCTGAAGGAATTAGGACCTTGTCACAAGCCACCACATTGGAAGCTGCATGACCAGCACCACTGGGCCTTGTGGCCACGGTGGGAATGGGAGCAGCAGCTCTGAGTTAGTGCTTCTCATCCTGCTGAGAGAAACACTGTTGGGTCTTGGAACCTAGGCCAGTGCTGTGTGAGTATCATCAGGTGACAGTCACAGACAGCCATTTTAACACTTTTTTAAGGGCCATAAAGGTTAAGTGATAGAGGAAGTGAATGCAGACTGGGAATTAAACAAAAAGGAGCAAAATCCGAAGTAAGAGGAGAGTGTAAATATTTCATAAACGCTCCAAACACCTAAGGCTGCTGAGTGGAGTGGGACACAGAACAGACGTGAGGGACTTTGTTCTTCTAAAGAAATCATCAAAGTCACGACTTGACATGCTAATGGAATATTTTATGTTTTTCATGAAGGTTGTTGCTTCATCCAATTTTGCTGGTGAAGTTCAGGGCTGGGGGTGATGACTTAATAGATCAAGTACTTGCCATTGAGCACAAGGACCTGAGTTGGATCCCTGTGCGATGGCTTGAAAGACAATGGCCCCCAAAGGGAGTGGCCCTATTAGGAAGTGTGACACTTTTGGAGTAGGTGTGCCCTTGTTAAAGTAGCTGTGGTCTTATTGGAGGAAGTGTCACTGTGGAGGCGGGCTTTGAGGTCTCTTTTGCTTAAGCTTTGCTCAGTCTGACACTCAAGTCTACTTCTTGCTACCCGTAGCAGCTTCTTCTCCAGTACCACATCTGCCTGCATACTATCATTCTCTCCACCATGATGATAATGGACTAAACTTGGAAAACTGTGAGCTGCCACCTCAGTTAAATGTCTTCCTTCCTAAGAGCTGTCATGAGATGTATGCATGAAGATCTGTGAGACTCACTGGATAGCCAGGTGGTTCTAAGCCAGTGAAAGACCCTGTCTCAAGAAACTAAGGCAGACAGCTCCTGAGGAACAACACCTGAGGTTGTCCTCTGGCTTCCACACACATGAACTACACACAACACTCACTCACAAAGTCTCAAATTCTTACACTGTTGGCACGCAGCACATCTGTGTTCTCAGCTTAAAGTGTTTTTACATAAGACCATTTCCTTAAGAGGCTCTCTAGTCCCTTCTAGATCATCCATCCATCGGTTCATTCATTCATTTAATCAGTGTATATTGGGCATCCGTCGTGTGCCAGGGATAGCCATCTGTTCTGAGGAATGAAAGAGGTCAGCAGAAAATTTCTTGAAGCCGTTGGTTTTGCTGCAGAGCCATTCCACTGGCATCCGTGGTGGTAACACGGCCCCCGCTGCAAGAGAGGGCTTGATGTAGAAGACAGAGCACATCCCACGGCAGGTGACCACAGTGTGCATGAGAAAGGACTCAGGAGGCCAGCCTCTTCCTGAGGTCCTCCATCCGAAGATGCTCTTAGTGGTAAATGCATGTCCCGTAGAGGTGCAGACTCTGAGCCAGCTGTGTGTGGTGGTGTGTGTGTCAAGTGTTTATACATATGTGTGTGTGCCCATGGAGACCTTCTGGTATCATTATTTAGGTTTTGTGCTTTGTTTTCTTCCCTCTCCCCTCTTTCCCTTCCTCCCTTCCTCTCTCTCTCTCTTTCTTTCTTTGGTTTTTCAAGACAGGGTTTCTCTGTGTAACAGCTGTCTTTTCTTAATTTTGTTTAGTAATTTTGTGTAGGCAAGGGTGTGGAGAGCAGGTGACAGCTTTTGAGAGTCAGTTTTCTCCTTCCACCGTATGGATCCTGGGGATCAAGCTCAGGTCGTCAGGTTTGGCTGCAGTCAACTTTGCCCACTAAGCTACCTTGCCATCTTGTTCTTGGAGACAGGCTCTTTCTCTGGCCTGGAACATACCAAGTGAGCTCTGGAGATCCTCTTGTCTCCACCTCTGCAGCTCTGGGAATACACGCATGTGCCACCACACCTGGCTTCACGGGTGGGTTCTGAGGCTCAGGTTCAGGTCTTCTTCCTTGCAAGGCAAGCATTTTACCTAGCATCCTCTCCCCAGCCCCAAACACAGTGTCCTGGGTGGCATAGCACTAAGGATTCATTTCCATCTCCCGGACAGCTCAGCTCACCACCACTGTCTTCAGTTTCTCCTTGCTTTGGCAGCCATGCTTCTGTTTGCCAGCAGAAGGTCCCTGGGGGTTTGCCATCCGCCCAAAAAGCTTCCTTTTCTCCTATCGGTTGGGTCTCACAGATTTTGCTGTAAAGCCAGCATCCAGGCTGTGAACTATTCCAGCCCAGCCAGCACTTTTTTCCTTTTCTTCCAGAACCCCATGGAACTAGGTCATCAGATAGTTGGGCAGTCCCCACACAGGCTCTGCTCTGCCACAACTTTCAACACTCACCATCTATGGAATACTAAACTTGTTTCCAAACTAAATAGTTTCCAATGAGGGTTTAATGGGCTTTTTTTTTTCCATTCGAAATAGATTGAAAACAAGCCATTTCCTACTCCCATTTCAAACAAATTTTGGTCCAATTATTTTACCTTTTTTTAACATAAAGTTAAATGGACTATTCTGCCCATCTCTGGCTGAGCTGAACCATGATTTCTCTTGATTATGCTTTTATGCCACGAATCACAAGGCTCTGGAGAAATAATGGACGTCTTGTGGGAGAGCAGCAGCAATTTTTAAAATTCTCCCAGTGCTTGTCAGCTCTTACCGCAGCGCCTGCTGAGCGGGAAGAAAGCACCCAGCCAAAGTGGGGGGGGGCACGGAACCTACCGACAAAACCAGCACTGTCTGCCTGGCCTCATGAGGGCTGGCACAGAACTGCTTCCTAGCTGCAGGTGGATGCAGGGCCGGCACTCTCGTGCCCACCACCAGCCCCACTCTGCCTGCTTTTCAGATGTTAACTTTCTGTGGTGTTGAGGGTCTCTGTTTTTCCTTGCCCGAGCCCCACCCATTTTTCTTGGTTTGATTTGGACCACAGCCTCTGGGAGAAGGAGCTCTACTTGGTTTTTCCCCTCCAGCAGCCGAGGAAAATTAACAAGATGGAAAATCAAATGTCTCACAGCCCTTCATCTTGGGTGGTGGTGGGGTTGTTTTGATTCTGTGGTGGGAAAGAAGATAGAAGTCATTTTTGAAGTTGCCAAAGGTTCCAAAAAGTTCAGAAAAGTGCTTCTGGCTACTGCCTTCTGTCTTTGGGAATGGTGGCTACTCTCCAGATGGGTATGTAGGGAGCGTGCTGAGTGAGAGCCTGGAAATGGAACTCAGGACTTGGCCTATAGTAAGCTACTGTTGAGCCATGCCCCCAGGCCATCACTGGAGGATTATAGGTGGGAACCCTATTATTGAGCAGTGCCCACAGCCCCATAGTGTGAGGTGGGAGGGTCGAAACAGGTGCTCTCCTACTCCACCACATTCCCAGCCTCTCTCTAACAGATTCTAGCTGAGTGTTCTGCCACTGATCCATACTCCCAACCCCTCCAGGTTATTCTAGGCCAACAACACTGCTGAAGCAAGGCCACACTTTTTTTTTTATATGTAACCTAAGATAATGCCATTTCTAGTTTCATGTCATAGGCCAGTTCAATTAACTACCATGTACCAGGCATCATGACAGGCCTAGGGACACAGTAGGAAACAAGGTAAGCCAACATCTTCTACCACAGAGCTTACAGATATATAACTCAGTGTGCACTCTTGGAACTGTGGGTGGGGTGCAGCAGAGGTACAACACACTCACACACAGACACAGACACACATGCATACATACTCACATACACACTCATACTACACGTACATACACATACAAGAGATGTAGGCTTTCTGGAAGGTCTGATGTTGATTAGTGTAACATGAGGGACCTGCTCATTGGGGTTTCTGTCCCACCTGTTACCCCACAGCCGGCAAGTCCCAAAGAAAATCACACAGAGGTCTCCATAAGATTATAAACTGATTGGCCCATTAGCTCAGGCTCCTTACTAGTTCTTATAATTTTTATTAACCCATTGTTCTTATCTATGCTAGCCACAGTGCTCGGTACCTTTCTCATTCGGGCAGGTCACATCCTGTCTCTTCGGTGGACTAGGCAGGAGTGCAGGAAGAACTTCCTTCTTCCCAGAATTCTCTTGTTTTCCTTGTGCCACCTCTACTTCCTGTCTGGCTTTCCCGCCTATACTTCCTGCCTGGCCAATCAGCGTTTATTTAAAACATTTTTATTTAAACATGACAGAGTACAGAATTGTCCCCCACCAAATGAATAGCCATAGACCAAGAAAATAACTAGGCAGTCATATACCAGGAAGAGAAAATACCAAGTTTGAAGTGGGAGACCCACCTTTATCACCAAGATCATATCTGCAGCAACATGGAAACGTATATGTCATCTGAAAATGTTCCTGATTCTTGTAAGTTGCTGCCGTGAGTGTAGAACCTCACAGGCTGTGAGTGACTGTTAGAGACTTCCACTGTCTCCCTCCAGGAGCATCAAACATGAACTCACCCAGCGACTCATTAGGCCCCATCCTGACCACTTGTGAAAAGTCTTTTATAGTTCTCTGAACACTGGCGTACCCTGTCTATATCACTGACCACATTTATCAATCCTGTTACTGGTAGGGATGGAGCTGGGGCTCAGTTGGTAGAGTTGTTGGTCCAGCATGCACACACAAGTCCTGGGTTAGATACCCAGCACTGCAAAACTCCAGGCATGATGGTATGTGCTGGTGTCCTAGCACATAGGATGTAGAGAATCAGGGTTTCAAGGTCATCCCCTGCTACAAACAAATTTTAAGACCAGCCTAAGCTATGTGAAACAAACAAAAGTCTTGTTCTTACTCATTTGTACAACCTACCTTGGCTTCTTTCAGCTGTCACTTTACTCCCTGATCCTGGGTGTTTATTTGTTCAAAGTAATTTATTTTACATGTAGATGTTTTGCCTGCATGGATCTGTGTGTGCCTGGTGCCCAGCGAGACCACAAAAGAGTTCTGGAGTTACAGATGGTTGTGAGCTGCCATGTG
>JAQHUG010000111.1:4926989-4973120 GCA_028555095.1 Dicrostonyx torquatus
TGTGTGTGTGTGTGTGTGTGTGTGTAGTGTCTATGTAGGGCAACATGTATGCATGGGGAGGCCAGGGTCAGAGTCAGATGTCTTCTTCCATTGCTTCTACACCTTATGATTTTGAAGCAAGATCTCTCTTTGAGCCTGGAGCTTGCTAATTCAGCCCAACTAGATGGCCAGCAAATCCAGTCATCCTCCTATGTGTCTCCCCAGTACTGGGCTTGTAATTGTGTGCCACCGTGGATGACTTTTTGTCTTTATGTTGGCTATCTGAACTCAGATTCTCATGCTTGCACACCATGTCCCCAGTTCCTTGTGGCCCATCCTTCCAGAGTAGATACTGTGCATGGTCACTAAAGAATATGGTCCATCTCTGTAATCAGTAGTCAGAAGACAAACAGACATGGAGGTTGAGAAAGCAGCATCACTATTTCCAGACTGTGCCCATGGTAGCTGCATTAAATTCTATCTCCTCTGTAAGTTTTGGGAAAAACAAGTTTGTAGGATGTTACATACTCAATCTTCATTCTCTTACCATCTCTGTGAAGTCACAGGGGAGACATTTGCATGTAGCAGATGGATTTAAATAGTCCAGGAGACTGTCTCAGAGGCTTTCCAACTATGCTAAGTAACTGTGCTGATGGGTGTTCATTGTGGACTGGGCATCATCTAGACTCAGTGGGGCTGGGCCTCTGAGAATATTTGTGAGAGGTTATCTCGATGACGTAAACTGGCGTGGGCAGACCCATCTTAGTCATAAGTGTAGCCACCCCCTGGACTGTGTGGAGTGGGTAAAGTGAGCAGAACTGGAGCGTGTATTCCTTGTTCCTTGTTTCTTGCTAATGTGATGGGCCGCTTCAAGCTCCTGCTGCATTGGTTTTCCTACCATGATGGACTATACCTGAGCTCTAAATGGAAATAAGCCATTTCTCCCTTAAGTTGCTTTTGTTGAAGTCTTTTTTCACAGCAAGAGGAAAAGAAACCCAGACGGCACTGAAGCTGGACTCCCCATCCATGTTCTCTGATTTCCCTGCCCCAGCACAACTTCAGTTTGCCTCCTCTCCTTCTTCTATCAAAGACGACCTCAACTCCCTCACACCCCTTTCCAGGAAGCTCATAGTGATGTCGTAGCATAAATAGAAAGGAAGGCAGAAGAATTGAGTTCGAAGCTTTCAAGAGTTGAGACAAGAAGACAATGAAGAACTCTGCCCACTTTGGGTGCTTTCCCTGGTCCTCTAACTAAGCATGAACAAGGAACACGCAATAGTCTCCAATTTTAATCTAACCATCCTGTTGAAGCAAGCACAGGATGAGCTATTCTGAGTCCATAGACATGGAATTCACGAGTATTTAGATTCATGTGGCAAGGAATATTGTTCAGAGCTCTGTAAAAATGCTTCCAAATAATAGCTTAAGAGGTGAGGAGATAGCTGGTTGGTAAGGAATGAGGGTCTGAGTGTGACCCCCCAGAACATACATTTTAAAATGCCCAGCATGGTGGTGCAGGTTTGGAATCCCAGTGTTGAGGAGGCAGAGTCAAGTCAATCTCTAGACATCATGGGCCAGCAAGCCTGGCCTCCTTAGCAAGTTCCAGGTTAATGAGAGATTTGTCTTTAAAAGAGGAATGGACGGGAGAGATGGCTCACCATTAAGGTAGGCGCACAACCAAAATATAAAATACAAAATGGTGGATTAAGGACTGGCAAAGTGGTTCAGAGAATAAAGATGCTTGATGCCAAGCCTAATGACCCAGGCTTAGTCTCCAGGGTCCACGAGGTAGAAGGAGAGAACCAACTCCAGCAAGTTGTCCTCTGACTGGCACACATGCACCATGTCTGGAACATGAACCACACACACCACAAAAATAAAAAATACAAAAATACAAAAATAAATAAATAAATAAAGGTAAGTCTTTTTTAAAAGTTTAAAAAGTGGATGACATCTTCTAGCCTTTGCACGCACATGCACATGCACACACACACACACAGACCCATGCAAACACGAAAGTGCACACATACCCACCCAATGGCATCAAATAATAGCTTGAGGGATGGAAGAACGGAAGTCAGAAGCAAAAGTCAAAGATACTTCAGTATAAGCATGCTCATTTTGATTGACAGTTCAAAGGAGTGCCAAGTCATGCAAAGTCCAACTCTATCTCAGGAATCTTGGAGTTCCTCCTATAGAGAGGAGTTAGTGGTCAAAGTCATTCCTGGTTTGTGGATTAAGTATGAACAGAGGAGGGTTGCAGAGATGCCTGTGTAGTTAAGAGTGCTTAGTACTCAATGCGGGACACTGGAGCTAGTTCTCAGCACTCACTTCAAGTGGCTCCGAATCGCCTTTAACTCCAGCTCCCAGGGTCCATTGCTTTCTTCTGGTCTCTGTGGGCCACTGCACTTATATTCACATAGCCACGCACAGACATATGCACATACAGATAATTTAAAACAAAAGCTAAGCTGGGCATGGTGGTACACACCTAAATTCCAGCACTCAGGAGACAGAGGCAAATGGAGCTCTGTGAGTTGGTGGCCAGCCTGGTCTACATAGAGAGTTTCAGTACAATCAGGGCTACATATTTATCTCAAAGATAAATAAATTACTCTTTAAGAATGAGCAAAGATAGAGAGTTCTCCTCACAACTCCAGGGATACTGTTGAGGACAGGTGACAAAGATTACCACCATTGTCCTCGACTGGGACCTCCTGACTCCTTAGAGTCAGCTGGAACTCCAGAACCTGAGGTTCCTAGAGTCTTAGTCGGGGCAAAGGAAAAGTCACTCTCCAGTTCCAGTCCTGGTAAATTAGATGGTGAAACTTCATAATTAAAATGGATTTAATAGAGGCAGGAAGCCTGGTGTGTCTGCCCTAGTAAGCAGTCATCTCTCACTAGGAGACTGTGTCCTTTGTATTTAAATGGTTTCTCCAAAAGGCTCTAAATGAGATTTGGGACTTAAACAAGATTTGGTGTGATATGCTAATTACCCAAGTTACTATTACCTGATTAACACAGGAATCCTAATAGTCTGTTGAGGTCCCTTCCTTCCAGTGCCAGGAGGCTTGACATCTGTCACCTGTTCATTCGGAGGCATTTTAATTAATCCAAATTATGGATGTCGTTCTTCTTTAGGGTCTGCTGTCTGGGTTTTAGATTTAAAACTTAATAACTACCTGAAGGATGTTTGGTGCCAAAATACAAGAGAAAAAGCCACTCAAATCCATTGATCGGTAGTCAGGTAAAGATCTTGGTTGATGCCAAGTAGTTAGGCCAGAAATGGTGAACTGGGAAGATGAAGAGGGCTTTTCAGTAACCAGCCAGTGCCGTCAAGAAAGAAATACCCTAGTATCTCCCTGACCACCGTAGTCATGTCTTTGAGAGGCCTACCACATGGAGGACTCAGAAGCCCAGAAGCTGGTCACTCTCTCAAGGTCACAAAGGACTGGATTTAGTGAGAAAGGGAGACTCACCGTAATTGTGGGTGGCACCATTCCACGGGCTGGAGTCTTAGACTGCTCTATCTCTCTCTAATTCCTGACTGTGAATACATTTTACCTGCTGCCTGTCACACTCCTGATGCTATGCCTTCCCCATATCTTTAGGTCCAAAGGCCACCCACCCCATGTCTGCTTATTCCTTCTCCGTGGAGGAACTAAGTTCCCGTGCTGCTCAAGCCCACTGGGTATTCAAGAGAAATAACTGCCCCAGGCAGGAAGTGCTACTGGAAGACACCTTTGGGTCCTGGCCTTGTTGTGTCAGAAAATTAACCTTGCTTGCCTTCTGTGGATGATCAGCCTAACCCATTCGTGTCTGATGGGGCAGCCCCCTTGCAGTTGGTGAAGTTGCTTCTGACCTCTCCTCCATTAACTGTGGTCTATCTCAGGTTAGCCATTCTTCTGGTATTACACCTCATCATAGTAAACAGCTCTGCTCTTTGAAGCCTTAACACGTGGGATGTGGGTGTCAGTAGGGATGCAACAAGGTTGTCCCAGGCTGATAAATGACTCTTTCACTCACTTTTATATTTGCTTAAAACTTTATTTTTCTTTTTTGTGTATGTGATCTGTGTGCCTATGCGTGAATTCAGGCATGTGCATGCATGGAAGTCAGAGAGCATTCTTGGGTGTCAGTTATTACCCTTCCTTGTTTGGGGTAGAGTGTCTTGTTTGATGCTGCAGACTAACTGGCCCACAAGTTTCAGGGGAGTCTCCTGTCTCCTAATATACACACCACACATATACACGAAAAGGAAAAAAAATTGAGGTAATCAGAAACAAAGAAAATTAGAGAAACTGCCCAGACATGTCATGGAGCATCCTGGATGAGAGCCTTAAACAGAAGATGTGAAGGGCATTCATGACATTGCAACAGCGTAGGCTCGCTGGGACAGATAACAGCAAATGTTCCTGTTAATGCTGGATCTTGGTAGCAGGGGCCACATGGTATGGAGAGTGTGGGAACACTCTGTTATCTTCTCACTCTCCCAGTTCCCAGTCACTGTTCTGAAATATAATCCTACTTCGGACCTAGAGCGATGGCTCAGTGGGTAAAAGTACTTTCTGTGCAAGCATTAAGCTTTGAGCTCAGTCTTAGCAGTCGCGTAAAAAGGCGGTGGTGGCTTATGCTTTTAATTCCAGCACTCAGGAGGCAAAGGCAGGCGGATCTCTGTGAGTTTGAGGCCAACCTGGTCTACAGAGTGAGTTCCAGGACAGGCTGCAAAACTACAGAGAAACCCTGTTTCTTTCTTTCTTTCTTTCTTTCTTTCTTTCTTTCTTTCTTTCTTTCTTTCTTTCTTTCTTTTTTTTGGTTTTTTGAGATAGGGTTTCTCTGTGGCTTTGGAGCCTGCACTGGAACTAGCTCTTGTAGACCAGGCTGGTATTGAACTCACAGAGATCCGCCTGCCTCTGCCTCCCAAGTGCTGGGATTAAAGGCGTGCGCCACCACCCACGGCTAAACCCTGTTTCAAAAGCAAAAAAACAAATAAACAAACAAAAAGCCAGGCATGGCCACGCTGGGACCTGTAACCCAGCACTGCAGAAGAGCAGAACCGGGAGCATGGTTGGGGCTTGCTGGCCTCTAGCTTAGTTCAGGTTCAGTGAGAGGTCCTGTGATAAGGAAGTAAGGTGACAAGTGACCCAGAAGGACACCCAGTGTGTTCTGGCCTCCATCTGTACACCCCCCCACTCCAAAATAGTAGTAGTAGTAGTAGTAGTAGTAGTAGTAGTAGTAGTAGTAACCCTAATAATGAGAAGACCATTGTCCACACCAGTTGAGATAACCCTAAAAGATGAGCATCTGTTATCCAGAAAATTCATCTGTAAAAGAGCTCAGTCTCCTTCCAGTGGCACATTGTTGTTATCTCTGCCCCCCTGAGGAAGTGTATCTAAAAAAGAGAAAAGGGAAAGGGGAAGAGTATGCACAAGCACCGTGTGTGTGTGTGTGTGCGCGTGCGTGCGTGCGTGCGTGCGCGCGTGCGTGCATACATGTGCAAGAAAAATTAACTTGAAATGTCTCAAGCCTTGTTTTGGAACTTCATCTAATTCACGAGCAGTTCCACCAGAGAAGAGCAAGGGGCTGTTGTTCTTGTTCTTGTTGTGTTGTTGTTGTTGCTGAAGAGAAAAACTTAGACGTGCATTAGTAAGCTTCCTCCCCTCCCCCAGAAGCTAAGAAAACCATCTGTGATTGCCTGTTTGCATGTTTGTTTTCTACAATAAAATGCAAAATACTTCTTCCTGTTAGTGGATTGTACCATATGTCTCCCCTTGTAACGAAATCAGCATGTTTATTAATGAGCCCAATCAGAGGCAAAGATTTAGAAGGACTGCGGGAACTGGATTCTTCCATTCAGTATTTCTGCGAAGGAAACTTCTGGTTAAGTGTCGTTGTTGTGCTTGGAAAATAGGCGGCTTGTTTTTGCTCTGAAATCAATTTACTTGGCAGAGGACAGAGAGAGCAGGAGGAAGAGGCCTGTGAAAGTTTTTGCACAAACTAGAAATCTACATTTGAACATGGTCCTTCCTGCCTGATGACTCCCCCAACTGATGTAGCTCCACAGTTTATATGTGATTAATATTTAATTCAATCAGTTTCATTTTCCCAGACAAACTAATTAAAGAACTCCATGTACCCGCCCCAGCTCTGACTGCAATAGGCCTGTGGGTTTCTTCGAGAGACGGAGATCAGAAGTCTTTTAATCCATATAGGCAGTACAAATCATGATCCCATACAAGAAGCATGCCGGGTGCTGTAGCATACGCTCTGTGAGTGTGCTCTTGCCATGGGTGCAGATGTGGTGTATTGGGAGAAGGAATTTCCAGCAATTATCCTTCAGAGAGCCAGGCAACAGACCTCGGCTCCATGTCTTTCTATGTCCCAGGTCATGCACAGGGTGGCCTCCCGCACTTCTTGTCAGCATTGACCTTAACGGGAGAATGAAGCTGCTAGACTCTGGACGGATCAGGATGTGTGTGTTTTCAGGTTGTCCAGCCTCCATGACAGCATGGACACAGCCCAGCAAATGTCATTTTCATTTGTCATGACTGGTGCTTTTCTAGAAATTTCATAAGCAAACAAAACGCCTGTAATCAGCATACTTTGAAATGGAGAAAGGGGGGTGGGCACTTAGAAAGGCAAGGGCAGGGGCTGGAACCACGACAGTGTTGGATGAGAGAGACCCCTTTCCCTTCCTGCTGGAGCCTTTGGATGGTAATTTTTTGCTGTGGTAATGATGAGAAGGAGATATGAAGGGACACAGGCCGACTTACTGCATCTGTCTGTGTGTAGGTGTCTGTGTGCGTGTAGGTCATATGTCTTAGTTAGGGTTTCTATTGCTGTGTTACAACACCAAGACCAAAAACACCTTGAAGAGGAAGGGGTTTACTTGGCTTACAGGTCACAGTCCATCACTGAAGGATATCAGGGCAGGAACTCAAGGCGGAGACCATGGAGGGATGCTGTTTACTGGCTTGCTCAGCCTGGTGTCTTACACACCCCAGGACCTCCTGCCCAGTAGTGGCATGCCCAACAGTGGGATGGATCCTGCCCCATCAATCATTAATCCAGAAAATGCCCCCACAGACTTACCTACAGTCTGATGGAGATATCATCTCTCAATTAAGGTCCCTCATCTCAGTTAACTTAGCTTGTGTCAAGTTGACAGAAACACTAACCAGGACAGCAGAAGTCAGTCTCAGGTGACATTCCTCAGGAGCCACCCACCTTGTTCTTTGAGACAAGGTCTGTCCAAGGCTTGGAACCCACTAAGAGCGCTAGAATGGGTGGCCAACAGGTCCTAGAGATCTCCCTACCCCACCTCCCCAGCATTGGGATTACAGGGTGCACTAACACACCCTGCATTGGGTTCTGGGCATTGAACGCGGGTCTTCACAGTTGTAAGGCAAGCCCTTCAGTGACCTAGCCATATCCCTGGTTTGATTTTTAAGTCAGATACACAAATGTGAAATCACCCTCATAAGCTGTACAAAAATGTATTTACCTGTTGTAATGAGCTATTATTAAGTGAGAGGAAGAGGAAGATTCAAGCAAGTTTAGTAACTTTTTTTATGATAAAGGGTTTCTCTGTGAAGTTCTGACTGTTCTGGAACTTGCTCTATAGAGCAGGTTGGCCTCGAACTCACAGAGATCCATCTGTCTCTGCCTTCCAAGTGCTAGGATTAAAGGCATGTGCCCCCACTGCCTGGCTAGTAACTTTTTTTTTTTAAAGCATTTTAGATGAGTGATATGGGCCAGTATTGGGTAGGTGTAGCTAGATATTTGCCAGCTAGTGTTTTTTGTTTTGTTTTGTTTTATGGTTATGGGTTGTCGTGGTGGCTCAGTGGGTAGAGGTATTTGCCTGAATTCAATTCTCAGGACCCATGGAGTGGAAGGAAAGAACCAATTTCCCCAAAGTTGTCCCATGACCTGCACATATGAGTTGTGGTGCATATGTGTGCACATTCACAAAGACATATACATACACCATACACACATACATCAAAAGAAATGTTTTCTAATAAAAAAAATTAAAACCTAGGATATAGGAGAGCTTGTGAAGAAAACCTTAGGTCAGTTGGCTCGTTATGTGCATGAACAGTGAGGCGGCGAACACACTGCCGTACAGACTTATAAACCGTATGTCTTCAAGGGAGCCTGTGAAGATTGACATTCCTTGACTCTATTTTACCAGTAGACACAACCTGGACTTATGGGGTAAAATGCTTAGCACAAAATCTGCCCTATGTGGCTGATCCAGGCAGTCTGCCTACCCACAGAGGTCTGACACCTGGCTCCCACATGGCAGCCCAGATGGACAGTGACCAGCTGTCATGCAGGAGTGGACAGTTGGCCTCTGGCAATGAGGCTGTTATGCTAAAGGAGGCCGAGGTTGAAGCCCTGAGCCACTCAGGGCAACCATCTTTGCTCTTCTCCACAAGGGTAGAATTTTTTGAATCAGTTCATCAAATATTCACAGGGCTCCTGGTCTGTGAATTCATGTGAATACAGACTTAGGTAAAATGTCTACCCGATGGAGAAGAAACTCGTGGCCAAATAGAGTCATTGTGCTTGATGCTGGAGTTTCTGAGAACAGTGAAGGCAGACGGGGTGGGCATGCCATAGGAAACACGCGGCCAGAACATCTGCTCTAGTTTCAGGCTTCTCAAGATCCCACTGCAGGGCGTTTCCTGTGGGTTCCTGAAAACAGAGTCCTCTCAGTTCTTCCTAGGAATATGTAAAACCTGTGACCTTAACAAACCAGTTGTAGTAATGCATGCCTGTAACCCAAACACTCACACTCAGGAGGCTGATGTAGGAAGACCATAAGTGCAGGGTTAGCCTGGGCTACATAGCAAGACCTTTTTGAAACAAAACAAAAACAAACAAACCAACAACCAAAAGGCTTCCACAAGTTTTGGGAAGGAATGAGTAAAACCAGGTTCATTGTATTATTTTAATTGGAAGGCCTTTCGCTTTATGTATTTTTATCATTATTCTTGCAGCACTAAGGGTAGAGCCCAGGCTCTTGTACATGCTTGACTAGCTAGGTCTCTACCATTGAGCTACGTTCATGTCCCTCACTGGAGGATTCTAAGCAAAGACTCTGCCATTAAACCCCACCCAGCCCATCACTGGGAGATTCTAGAAACATTACCGCTACATCCCCAGCCTGGTAAGTATTCTTTTTTTGAGCTAAAGAACTTCTCAAAGCCTTGAGTGTGCTAAAGTGAACTTTGTGAACATCTCCAAAGGAAGATACAGTATCATAACTTTGCAGAGGGAGCCTTATCCACTGAGTATCTCCTTGGACCCTAGCACCATGTCCTGTCTGGGGCAAAGACTGGGCAGAAGGAGGTCTCAGGCCCTGTTCTCCCCTTTTGCATGCAACAGTCCTTTATGGCTCTGTTTTCTCATCCAGGAAATGTGTGGATGACACCTACCTGCCTGTCTCACAGGATTGTTAGAGTTGCGTGTGTGCGTGTGTGTGTATATGTGTGTGTGCGTGTGTGTGTGTATATATGTGTGTGTGTGTATATATGTGTGTGTGCGTGTGTGTGTGTATATATGTGTGTGTGTGTGTGTGCGTGCACGTGCGTGCATGGGTGTATGGTGTGCATGCATGGTGTAAATATGTATGTGACAGAGGAGGACACCGGGTATCCTGCTCTCCACCTTGTTCCCTGGAGACACGGTCTCTCACTGAACCTGAAACTAGACAGGCAGCCAGCAAGATCCAGAAATCCTGTCTTCAGCCAACCTCCATGGAGTTGGGGCTACAGGAACATGGGGCCATGTCCAGCTTTTTAAATGGCTGCTAGGATCCAAACCCAGATTCCCTTGCTTCAGCAGCCAGTGCTCTTCTCCGCTGAGCCATCTCTCTAGCCCCAGATTATTTATTTATTTATTTATTTATTTATTTTAGAGTTAAGGTTGCTCTAGTTTGCTTCCTATCATAAAACACTTTGATCAAACACAGGTTAGGGAGAAACGGGCTTATTTCTGGCAACAGGTCATAGTCCATCATAGAGGGAAATCAGGGTAGGAACTTGAAGCAAAAACTTTGGAAAATGCTGCTTGTGGGCTTGGTCACAGACTCATGCATAGCCAGAGAGCTTTTAAAAAAGATGTATTTATTTTATTGTATATGTATTGGTGTTTGCCTGCATGAATGTATGTGTGCCATATCTGTGCCTGGTACATGCAGAAATCAGAAAAAAAATATCAGATTTCCTGAAACTGGAGTTATGGATAGTTGTGAGCCACCCTGTGAGTGCTGGGAACCAAACTTAGATCCTCTGCAAGATCAGCCCATGCTATTAATGACTGCAATGTCACTTTAACTCTCCTAGCTAGCTTTCTTACACAACACAGGGCCACCTGCCCAGAGAATGGTGCTGCCCACAGTGAACTGGGCTCCCCTGCATCAATTAATAATCAGGACAGTCTCCCACAGGCCTATCTGATAAAGATAATTACGCAGTTGAGACTCTCTGGTCAGGTGATTCTAGATTGAACCAAGTTGGTCTTTTATCCCAAGGATGACAAAGATCTTTAAACATAGCCCAGGCTGGCCTGTGTGTGGGTCAACCTGATCTGTGCCGTCCTTCAAAGGAGATTTACATATCAGTTGATTCTAGGTTGTGGAAAGTTGACATTTAAAAATAACCAGCACAGATCCAGTCTCAAGGAAATGAGGTGGAGGGAGAGACAGCAGGATATGGAGTGTTCTCCTCTGGCCTCTGTGTGCGCATGGGTGCAGAGGTACAGTGTATGCAGACACACATGCATGCACAAAATAATAAACAAATCCCTACAGTGGTCTGTGCCTACGATCTCAGCACTGGAGAGGTAGAGGCAATAAGAATAGAACTCTAAGGTCATCCGTCACTGTATAGTGAGTTTGAGGACAGCCTGGACTACATGAGGCCCTGCCTCAAAAACAAGGACAACATCAACAATGATGACAAACAGTAATCTTCGCATTGAGCCAGGCGTGTGGTGAACCTCTTTTGTTGGATGCACGTGTCTCATTCTAGCCATGCCCACACATCTAAGGGGAGCTTCCATCTTTAATGACACATCTGGCTTCTCACCGAGCGCCTCCATCTGCCACATGCCCACCTTTATGCTTCTCCCCCCCCCGCCTCTCCCCCCGCCATCAGCTAGGCCTTGCAGGCACCCAGAAGCCAAGATCACAGGTGCCTCTGGCTGCAGCCACCCTTGGCTCCGAATGTCCAGGGTTGGCGGCAAGGGCGCGTTGGTATTCTGGCTGCGGAGCCTGGCTCGTTATGAAGCACATGCTCTGCAGATTAGCCTGTTTGTATAGCCAATCGAACATGTGCTCCATTAAAAATTAAAGCATCCTGTTTTAAGGCTGGAACAGGAGACATCAGCTGCCACCGAGTAGCAGCCACGCAAAGCCCCAGAGCCCATTACCATAGGTTACAGCAAATGTTAATCAGCGCCAGTGCAGTTAAATAATGCAGCCTGTGCAGATGGCAGCCCCTGCATCTCCTCACAGATGTGGCCTCCGGTCCCCCAGGTTGCTATATCACAGGAGTTGTCGTAGCATCCTTGGATTGGATGCTGGCTGTCAATATCACCTCTTGCATGTGCTATATAAATACATTCAAACGAAGGAGGTACCAGGGCCTAGATTCTTTTTGGTCTCCTTGTTGTTTTTGAGACAGGTGTCATGTAGCATAGGCTATGTCAAAACTCCTTATGTAGTTGAAGATGATCCTTAAATGCTTGACCCGTGCCCGATCCTCTTGTTTCCATCTCCCAAGTGCTGGGGGTGACAGTGACGCTCTACTTTGCCTGGTTTTTGTGGCTGGGAACTCTGTGCGTGATCATTCTACCCACTAGGCTGTATCCCCATTCTGTCATCTTGTTTCCCTTTCTCTTCCCTTCTGCCTTCCCAAATATACATACATTTCCCTCCATCTTAAAAGTCCTTGCTCCAGGAGAGCCATGGTGACATGACACTTTAATCCTAGCTCTTGAGAGGCAGAGGCAGTGGATTACTGTGAGTCCCAGACCAATCTGGTCTACTTAATGAGTCCCAGACCAGCCAGAGCTTCATAGTGAGACCCTGTCTCAAACAAGCAAACAAACAAACAAAAACTTTTTTTTTCCTGAAGGCCCTGCTGTTAAATGAGAGTATTTCTATTCTTCTCTTTCATCCCTGCTCCCTCCCCTTGCTGTTGAAGAGTTTAATATTCCACTCCTTCCCTCCTTCCTTCCTTCCCACTAAGATTCTGTGTGGAAAATGGCCATCCTGTCTGACTTCCCAGTCCCCCAAGTCCTGTCCCCAGTCCACCTCTACCCCACATTCCCACCAACACACCCCACATTGTAACACTACCAATGAGTTTCATTTCAAAATTGTTTTTTCTGAATCACTGGAGGCAAGAGGTGAAGGAATTCTGGCACACTTAGAGCAGAGATCCTGCCTGTGGTCTGCCCCCTGCCAGCCACAGTGACTTTTGTCCCTCTGATGGATTCCAGTCACAGACAAGCTAATCCACCACCCAGAGATCTGTTTCTGTTCCAGCTATCTGTCCTCTCTCTAGAAAGAACTTCCCTGGTCACCCTGTCAAAACCACTCCCTCTGCCCTCTGCCTTGTTCCCTTCCTAAAACTTAGCTAGTACACCCCACATATTTTCACTAGCTAATTGACCATTTCCTCCATTAAAACACTTGTCCCATGATGACAAGGACTCCCCCCCGCCCCGGTTTTCTCTCTCTCTCTTGTCTTGTGTAGCTCAGGCTGGCCTTAAACTCAATAGTAGCTGAGGGTAACCTTGAACTCTTGATCCCCACACCTCCTTCCCCTAAGCACTGGGAATATAGGCATGGGCCCCACCACTCCCAGTTTATGCAGTGCTGGGGGTAGAAATAGGGCTTCATGCAAGCTAGGCAAGCTCTCTACCAGTTGGTAGTGCTCTATCCCCCAGCCTAGGAAGATGGATTTCAAGGTATTCTTGGGTACGGAGGTGACAGGAGTGCACTGCACATGTGACTGGTGACAAGGTCTTTTGTCTTGTGAATACACCAGATCCTATGGACTGGAATATGGAGGGATGGATGAGTGAGTATAGGAAGGAGTATGGGCTGGAAACAAATTATCTAAAATTTGGAGGAGTTGTAACACAGGATAATTTATTTTATGACTGTAATAAAGTTTTTTTCCCCCTCAAAAATGGTTTCTTGGGCTAGAGAGAGCTCAGTGAATAAAGCACTTGTTGAACAAGTGTGCGGACCTAAGTTCAAATCTCCAGAGCTCATGTCAACAGACATGCTAGTAGACATCTGTCTCCCAACACTGCTGCAGGGAGATGGGAGGCAGAGACAGAAGAGTCCCCAGAAGTTCTTAGATGGGATAACCTGGTATGCATAGCCCCAGGCAACAAAGACAAGGGGCTGACCTCAAATAAGGTAGACAGCAAAGACCAAAAGCTGAGGTTTGCTCCACACACGGGCAAACAGTGGCATTCATATATGTACACTGACATACATAAATGTAGACCCGTGCATGTATGCAAAGTATTTTTAAATGACTTCCTCCTGAGTTCAATCCTCAGATCCCAGGTTGGAATAAAGAGAACCAACTCCCTAAAGTAGCCCTCGGACCTCCACACGCACATCTGCACTCATACATGTACACTGTATAAACCATGATAATAAAGAAATTTTTTTCAGTGATTGGCGCTTTATAGATGGACAGGTTTTGGCTACTACAAGATGTATCTAGGTACCAGTTTTAGAAAGCAGAACAATTTGTTGTCCTCATGTTTGTGAAATCTAGAGTTGTGCAAACATTAACTGTCACAAATCCCTGGCTCTTTTTTTACTGGTATTTTGCTTTTCCTGTAATTGATGTTTGACTTCTACGTTTTCACTATGACTCAGGACTAAATGTAGTATGCCCCACACCAAGTAGATATGGTAAATAATTTTAGCGGTTTGGGCTATATATTTGAGAGAGAGCAGATTAAAAGACTGCAAGCTTTAGGTCAGAATCCTTCTCTTTTGCCATGTGGAATATAAACCACAGTGTCCATGCTCTTTATCTCAGATCAGACTCCAGAAACGTTTGCAGGCTTGTATTACTAGGGGTGTGGCTCTGCTTGTATTACTAGGGGTGTGCAGTGTGCACGAAGCCCTGGGCTCCATCCTCAGCACCACATAAAGCAAGTGGGGTGGAGCAGGCCTGTAGTCCCAGCACGTTCCGAGTAGAGACAGAAGGGTCAAAAGTTCGAGGTCATCGTCAAGTGTGTAGTGATTTTGAGGCCAACCTAGGCTCAAGATCTTGTCAAAAGAAGAGGAAGGGAGAGAAGGTTGTAGGAAGTGGAAGGAAGGAAGAAGAGAGGGAAGGGTTGGGAAAAGGAAGAGGAAAGAAGAGACGAGAGAAAGGTAAGAAAAATGATGAAAGCCTTTCTCAAAGTATCCAGAGACATTAGGATGCTATCCTGTCTTTGAATAATTATTCATTGTTCTCAATAGGTTGGCAGTAGTTTTCAGGTAATCTCACTTTGCATCCCAGGCCTCCTGGAACTCATTGTCTAACTCAGGCTAGCCACCACCTCCCAGCACTCCACCTTCTCAGCTCCCAGTGATGGAATGCCGAGCATGTCCTGCCACACCTGACCTTTGCGGTCTTGTCTTCCTTTCCTGGCCCTCCTGCCTCAGCCTTCCAAGAGCTAGGATGATAGGCAGGTGCCACAATGTCTGACCAAGCCTAGGTTTTTTTTTTTTTAACAGAAGAAAAATTATATAAGAAAACCATCATCAGTGGGCACCTTGGGCTTGGTCTGTCATGGTAGGATTTGCTTCTCACTTCAGTATGTCATCTATTGAAGCTTGTCTTTTGCATTCTCGGTATATTGGTGTGGATGAAAGAGAAATGAACTTTGGTTTTGGAGGACGGAGCATGAGACCAGATTGACTGTGTAGTCTGTCAAATGACTAGCCTCAGTGCCACCTACAGGTCTGAAAACAAGCGGTGAGGCAGAAGTTGAGGAACCCTGGGCCACCATTTCCTCGTAATTATGGAGAGAGTGCCCTGCAGATGCCTGCTGCCTGGGCAAAGCAGGTGTTCTGCCCTTAAAATGGTAATTAGAGACTATTTCAGATCAATGGACTTCACTTATTCCACATGTTCTTTTTTCCTCTCTCTCTTTCTTCATGTTTAACCCACCCTATGATACAGAAAAGCTTGCTCTCCCTTGGGGAAAAAAAAGAATCAAAATGCATATGGATTTTTTTTTCCTGAAATAAGCCCCCTTTCTGGAAGTATTTTGTGGTTAGTTTCAAAATGCAATATCCTGAGAAGGGTTTATGTTGGCTTTTTATTTTAATATAGAGCAAAATGTAAAATTGGAATGTAATGAGCGATTCTGCTTCCATTCCATTAATGCCTCTGCGGCTTCATCCGAGGTCACCGATAGATTATTTTCCTTGCAGTATTTCATCTGCTGTCAGATCTTTTAAAATCATGTCATCTATTCAGGGCAGTTATTTTCTTAAGGTAACTGAAGCAGTGAACAGAGTTTGGAGGAGTTGATTTAGATGATTGTAGGGTGTCAGACCACCTTGGTCTTCTCGGTGCCTAGTGTTCAAAGGGTCACCAGGGTGGAACGTGACTTTTGATGGCAAAGTAGTGATTCATTAGTGTGTTTGATATCTATCACATAAAAGTATGTCTTGGTGTGTAGCCCTGGGAAGACAGCTAAATCCATAAAGTGCTTGCCATGCAAGCATGAGGACTTCGGTTTGATCCCCAAGCCTGTCCTTTCGGGGGTGGGTGGGGAACAAACCAGGATTGGTGAGGTGGCTCAGCAGGTAACGGTGTTTGCAACAGAGCTGACAATCTGAGTTCTGTCCCTGGTACTCACATGGTGGAAAAGAAAAACCAATTCTTGCAAGTTGTTCTCTGACTGCTACATATGTCGTGTGTGCCGCGGCATGCACACACCCCCAAAATGAAACTAATAATAAAGCCAAGGTGATGGTGCTTCCCAACGCTCGGAAAGGCCACGTGGGTCACTAGGGCTTGATAGCCAGCCAGCCTGGATGAATCAATCTGTGAGTTCCAGTTTAGCCAGAGACTTTCGAAAGAAAAGAGGGTAAATTGTACATGGAGAACCACATTCGAGGTTGTCCTCTGGTCTCCACAAGAACACACACATGTATACTTACACACACATGCATGTGCACTCACTTAAAAGACTGACTTATCTGCAGGGGGTGCAGTTGGGTTTCCGAGGTGTAGCTCTTACTTTGTGTGAACGCTAACCCTTCTAAGGGGTCTACTTCAAGTTCTTTCTGCTAATCTAGTAGTTGTTGAGTCTGGTTGTACAGTTTATTTGCTTTGCATAGATAGTATTGTCTACAAACCATTTCTTACACACCAACTGTACACATTACTGCTTGTGAGTGGGTTTGAAGACATGAGGGGCTCTTAGCTCTTGAACTTGATTGACAGCCATAAAAGCACCTTACGAAATAAATTTCATTTCTTTGGTTTTGTCTCAGGATTATTTTTTAATTGTTACAAAGTTTAATTAGAGCCCCATATAGTACTAGCTATGCCATTATCATCTTGTAACTTAAATCTATAACAGAAGAGGCTGGAGTGTGACTCTAGAATGCTTTCCTACATATGGAATCCCTGGGTTCCATTCCCAGCACTGCCCAGACTGAAGATAGTAGAGCACACTTAGAATCACAGAATTTAGCAGGTAGAGGCAGCAGGATTAGAAATTCAGGATTAACTTTTGTTACATAGCAAGTCCAGGGCCAGCCTGAACTTGTTAATGTAACAAAGGATGACTTTGAATGTATAATTCCCCTGCCTCCATCTCCCAAATGCTAGGATTACATGTGCATTCCACCGTGCCCAGTTTATGAGTTCCAGGGATGGAACTCAGGGCTTCCTGCACGCTGGGCACCCGTTCTGCCAGCAGAGCCACTCCCCCAGCTCATCCTTGTTGGGTTTCAATTTCTATAAAGATTGGGGAAGAAAAGTGTGTTTACTGTCTTTTGCCTCAGTTTTTGAGAGAACCTTATTTCTTTAGAATTTTCAATCTGTAAAAGCATGTGCAGTTATCGCTAGCTTATATTTATATATATTTTTATGTATGCATATATAGAATGTATGGAATCTTAGAGTACATGAGAGCTGAATTTCCCGAGACCAGTTCTAAGGAAATGTTTCTTTAAAAAAAAATTATATTTTGTGTGTGTGTGCATGTATAAAATATTATACAAAAAATAACACTAGAATACTTAATTTATGGTTTGGCACTGATATGAATGAAATTTTAGATTACATGGGAGTTGGATATCTAGAGACCAATTCTAAAGAACTGTTTCTTTAAATGTATATGCAAATATATATGTATATATATATATAGAAAGAGAGAGAGATGCACATATATATTAAATGTGGGACATTATACAAAAAAAACACTGTAATATTAAATTTATGATGACTTGACACTGATATTTATTTAAAGACTTAACTATTTCCCACTCTTTAAATGTCTCCATTCATTCATGCTTAGTTAGGAGGTCCAAAATAGTACAGAAGGAAAAAAAAATCACAGATGATCAGGGAACTCCCCGCAGTGAAGCTAGAAGGATATTTTTAAAGGAAAAGGAGAGAGAGAATGCTTGAAACTTATTTAACAAGAAAGATTTGAGTCACGTAATCTGCATAATATATCCACCGGCGTTAAGGCTGTCATCTTGGTATCGCATTTGGGGTACGAGTTTCGGACTAGCTGTCTTTCACTGTCGGTTCTAATAAAGAGTGTTGGTCAGCTTAAATTCCCTGGGAGCTCAGAGTTATGTTTTGTGAACTGCATGTGCCTGGGGCCCCTCATGCATGATTTAAACTGCTTTGTAAATGTCAATAGGTGGGAAAGCTCTGGATTCCCTTGTAGACTTCTGCAAATCCTCCAAGATGTGTGCTCTGTGTATAAAGCTGGCTGAGCTCTCAAGGCCACGGCAGTTCTTCAGACTTGCTTGTGTGTGTAGCAGGGAGGTTAAGGTACTGCCAGAAGCAAAAATATCAGCCTGTGCAGCCTCCATCTTACCGGCCAATGAAACCCTTTATCCATACAGCCTCTGCACCCAGATGTTTCTCTAGTGACCCCGAAACTTACACACAACATTAATGTTGAATGCTCCTCAAACTCTATTTCTTCATTCTTTGTTATTTTTTCTCAAAACATGTATTTGAATTGATTGAATTTACAGGTTTCAGAGGACTGTGTTCATTACATAGGTTGTAAAACAAACAAAAAAAACAAAACAAAACCTTGACGACTACTGGGAGTTTGCAAACCTGGGGCCATAGGCACTTCATGATTTGGGGCTCTGTCCATTTAGTAACGAGGGTTTCAATAAACAGCCTGTAGTTCCCCAGTCCTGCTCCAGTATCAGAGCTCTCTAAAGAGTGACTGAAAGCCACTGTGACAGTGTGATGAACCTGTGGGATTCCTCTGACTAGTTTGTTGCTGTTTGATTTGAAAGAGAGGGTCTCACATAGCTCCAGCCAACCTAAAACTTACTAAGAGGCCACAGATGACCTTGAATTTCTGATCCTGCTGCCTCCACCCACCGAGGATTACCACACCCAGTTCATTCAGTGCTGGGGACAGAACCCAGGGCTCTGTACATGCTAGATGAGCATTCTGCCAACCGAACCCCAACACCAGCCCACTGTGTGCCTTTTTAAATGGCCTTCGACTAACCTCTGAGCAGTCCACTTTGCTTACAGGACTCCCCAAATAGCCAACAGCAGCAATTGTTTAGAGATGTCCGAAATGCCAGGCTAAGGATCTCTCAGTTCCTTTGTATTCAGAGCCCTTCTTGTACTCATTTTCCCTGTCCTGGGCCCAGCACAACGGGTGCTCGTCCTTGCTCTCCAAGCCCCATACTGTATTCCAAATCCCAGATGAATTCCTTAGATAGTATGTTCTTCAACATGTCAGGTCACCAGAGTCAGTGTCAGTGAATTGACTGTGTTCTGGGACAGAGTCTCCTACACTGTATTCTCTTAGGCCATTCCCTTCTTCGAATAGTGCCTGAAAATAAGGCAAGGTCCGCTGTCCTAGTAAGCCTTGCACAGTGACTGTGTAGGATCAGAATCAACAATCGCTGCACTGTTCCTCTCAAATTATAAATCCTGTCTTGTGCATGTACCTGTGCACACTTATGTGTGAATGCAGGTGTGTGTCACACTGTGTATGTAGAGGTCAAAGGTCAGCCTCAGGCTGTGACTTTGTACACCAAGCTAGCTGCCCCTGAGCTCCACCAGGGACTCTCTTCTCTGTGTCTCCCGTCTCACCAAAGGAGGGCTAGGATTTCAGAAACGTGTGCTGCCGTGTCTACTTTACCTGGATTTTGCGGCTTTCACCTCAGGTCGTCTGACTTGTGGGGCAAGCGCTGTACCCACAGAGCCATTTCTCCAGTTCTAGTATTATTAAAGTTTCTTTTTATTTACTGATGTGTACTCATTATACAAAATAAAAGGTTGTGACATTTCATACATGTATATAATGCATTTTGGTCATATTCATGCTTCTCTTTCCAACAAGTCCCCTCTCACTCTCGGTGAGTTTAATCAGGGTTCTTACCAGTTATTTGCATGAACTTGGGCAACTGACCAATGGCTACCTCACTGTAGAAAATGTCTCTCCTTCCCCCAGCAACCAATAACTGGCTGGCTGTCTTCAGGGAGGATTGAGGCCCAGTCATGTACAAGTGCGTCTCAGAACTCAGGCTGGTCTTTATTGAGAAGACTCTTCTTAGGGACAAGGAAGATACCTGGTAGCTCTGCAGTCAAACTGTCTAAGTTAAAATTCTCAGAATTCGGTGGCCGTTAAGTTCTTAAAACATTACCTGTGGGACTGGAGAGATGGCTCAGTGGTTAAGAGCACTGATTGCTCTTCCAGAGGACTTGGGTTCAGTTCCCAGGACTCAGATGACAACTCCCAACTGTCTGTAACTTCAGGAAATTCAACACCCTCACAGGCATACATGCAGGTAAAATACCAAATGCACATAAGATAAAAGTCGATAAAAACATTAAGAAAAAACATTACCTGTGAAATACACAAGTATTAGATTTTTAAAAATTTTTTTCATTACATTTATTTATTGTGTGTGCACACATAGGCATATGCCTGTGGAGGTCAGAGGACAACTTGCAGGAGCCGGTTCTCACCATGTGGATTCCCAGGGATTGAACCCAGGTGGTCATGTTTAGCAGCAAGAGCCTTTACCCATTGAACCATCTTGCAGCTCAATGTTAGCTATTATTAATTCTAGTTTTTGTTAGCTTGTTCTTGACACACTTTTTTACTTGGAAATGGTAGTTTTCTAAAGCAGGGTCTCAATCTAGACCTGGAAGTCGTTTTGTAGACTAAGCTGACCTTGAACTCTCCGCAATCTTCCTACCTTGGCTTCACAAGTGCTGGGATTATAAGCATGAGAACCACCACGTCTGTCTCTCTCCTCTCCTCTCCTCTCCTCTCCTCTCCTCTCCTCTCCTCTCCTCTCCTCTCCTCTCCTCTCCTCCCCTCCTCCCCTCCTCTCCCCTCCCCTCCCCTCCCCTCCTCTCCTCTCCTCTTCTCTCCCTTTTTGCCAGGGAGAGGTATAGCATCTAAGGAGAACTTTTCACAAGAGCCAGGATATCCATACCAACCTTGACCATGACCTACACTCCACATTCTCTACCCTAATGAGGGCCATCTTAAAACACAGAATCTAAGGACTCTGTCTCCTTTTAGAGCCTCAGCCTATGTGCAAGTCCAAGGTCTTGCATCTCAGACCAGGTCTTTAACAGCTGAGGCCACCATCTCTGCACAGCCACACCCGAGCTGATGAGAACTCTGTAACCGAGAGAGACAACAGCAACAGCCGCCAGGAAGGCCCTACTTACACATCTGTAGGATGTGAAAATGTGTGAATTCCCTCTCACCCTCTTGCTCAGCCTGAGCATTACTTTCCATTGGTATTGACTAATCTCCTGGTATTCCTTGAAGAGTGGCCATGGGGCCTTGGAAGAGATGGGATATGATATAGGAACTCATGCAGAACCTGCCTGTGCCCAGTGCCCCAACCCTACTGTTTTTTAAGTTCTATAGACATCTCACCCTACCCACACTGGGCTCTCCCCAAGTGCTCTGCACTAGGGTTCCGGTTGAAGACCCAGTTGATCTAACAGATATCAAAAGGAGGGCCCCTTTCTCATGCTCTGTCTTAAACGACAGCAGTCCCCACAGACCATCAGAAGAAAGCAGCTATTGACTTGTGGGGAAAGGTGACTAGCAGAGTGCTCAGTGCCCTGAGAACATTATGAAGTCCTGGGAACCTCATTAGCTCATAAAATTGGTTCAAAACAATCACAGCTCTGCAGCCTCTGCCAATGCCAAGAACCTTGTAAATCTTTAGATCTTTGTCCATAAAGCAGCTCTCCCTGCATGGTGACATCACAGAGCGGGACTTCTGATCTGGCCTCCACCGTGACCCGCAGGCCACCGACACTAAACATGGCTCGATATTGATTCGCCATCTGTGCCTCCCAGAGACAGAGAGAGACCACTATTCATAGATTTACTCTCTGACTCCCGAGTTCAGCACAGTCAGTTTTGACACCGGCCCAACGATCTGATCATCCACGCTGCCTTTAAATGAAGGTCTAGGCCTTGGCCTCTGCAGAGATGGTGACAGCTGTCAAATACAGATAGCAGTCTGCAGATCCCGGTTGCTAAAACCCTCTCATTCATCCCGGTTCCTGATCATTGAGCACAGCTTGAAGCCGTGTGTTACAGTCCACCGATTAGTTGGCAAGAGATCTACATAGTGTATTAGCAAGGTCAACCACTGAGATAAAGGCGATCACAGAAGCCTCTGCACTATTTTTAAACCAGTATCTGTTTGTTAAAGATGGCTATTTTCGTCCATGTCTCTCTTCCTCCCCTTCTAAAACTAAAAAACCTGGTTGCAAGTCTTTTTCGGAGATAAAAAAGGTGGCAGAAATCTGAGGAAGGACTGTATTAGCTTTGCTGTAACAAATACCCAAAGAGAAGCAATTTAAGGAAAGAAAGGATTTTTTAAAATTTATTTATTTGTTTGTTTGCTTTGTTTTTGTGGCCCACAGTTCAAGGGGATACGGCCCATCATGCAGCGGGAGTAGGAGGCAGCTGGTCACTTTGCATCTGCAACCAGCAAGCAGAGAAATGCCAGAAGTGGGGCCAGGTTATAACTCTTAAAGCCCGGCCTCTCTGTGTCTCACTTCTTCCTTCCAGCAAAGCTCCACCTGATAAGGGTCCCACAACCTTCCCAGACAGCACTGCCAGCTGGGGAACAAGTGCCCAGTATGTGGGCCTGTGGGGAGTAGTTAGCGTTCGAACCTCAGCAAGAACTTTCTCAGAATATTCGCTCTGAATGTTCTTGCACCTTAGAGTAGGAAACAGCATGGACCGTGCAGAGTCCTCATTTATCAGGATGTGGGGGGAGAGTTCAGCCCCGGGACCCCTAGGTCAAGGTGTAGCCTTGGTCAGTACCAGATAGATCTGACCTGGGAATATGCAATAGGTAAGACCCTTATGCTCTCAGACTCCATGAAAGGACTAGCGTTTTTCAGATGGCGTCATCAGCCTGGTTTTTTTTATCACCCCTCCTTTCTCCCAGAACCTTGTGTTCAGATACTGCAAGGTCAGGCATTGCTCAGTGTTCCCATCTGGATCTGCACCCTTTGTCCTCCAAGAGCCCTCATGATAAAAAGTGAGTGACTTCTTCATATCCAGTGGCACCGTCTGCTCTGGGATCAGCTTGACTGACCAGATCGGCCATCTTAGCTTTGCTCATGAGGGTGCCCTCCAGATAGGGCCTAGTAACACACAACTCTAATCCCAGCACTCAGGAGGTGGGAAGATAGTCTCAGGCTCCCCAGACCATCTGACCACCCTTCGCTTTGCTTTCACTGCAGGTTCCTCCACAAACCCCTTCAACTTTGACGCAGCCTCCTGCCCATCACTCACTTATTTCTAAGACCATGTGGGCCCAGCTAGAGTTCCCGTCCGTTTTCAAGACTCTGCTTCCCTGTGTCTCCACCATACATTCCTCTGGCTTCCCTCTGTAAACTTAACACATGCATGTATGTATGCATTCATGTGTATATGAGTGTATATATGTTTTGAAGTATTGGGGCTTCATGTACTCCAGACTGGCCTCAAACTTGCCATGTGTCCAAGGATGGCTTTGAATGTCTGATTTCTCTGTGCTAGGATTCGAGCTGAACATCATCAAGCGCAGATTCTGCTATGCTGCAGATCAAACACGCTAGGCAAAGCACTCCTCCTGTTGAGCTGCATCCACAGCCCTTACTCCATGTTTGTTGTGTTCTTTTACTGCTTTTCTTTCTCGCTGTCCGTCACTTCTACTTCTCCCCACTCCTCGATCTGGGGTTGAAATCCAGGACTTTATATATGCTAAGCCAGCATTCTGTCCCTGGCTCATATTCCTAGCCCCTCACTGGAAGACTCTAGACCGGCAGTCTAGTACTGAGCCAGGCTGCCAGCCCCTCTCTGGGGGATTCTAGACATGTGTTCTACCATTGAGCCATACCATGCCCTCTTTCTCCCCTTGATGACCTAGGAGCAGATACTCAAGGCCTTTGATAACCTCTCTCTCCCAGTCTCCCACCTTGTGGTCCTACCTCATGGGGTTTTTTTGTTTGTTTGTTTTTTGGTTTTTTGAGACAGGGTTTCTCTGTGGCTTTGGAGCCTGTTCTGGAACTAGCTCTTGTAGACCAGGCTGGTCTCGAACTCACAGAGATCCGCCTGCCTCTACCTCCCGAGTGCTGGGATTAAAGGCGTGCGCCACCACTGCCCAGCCCTACTTTGTGTTTTATTTCTCTCCTAACTCCGTGAGGCTCTCTGGCCACATTTGCTGAACACACCTGGATTTCAAGCTTCCTTTGCTGTTTCGTTCTTCTCCCACCCTGTAGATTCTTTAAAGTGACAAGTTGTAGAACAAATGTTCCAGATTGTCATACACACTTGAAGGATGAGAGTGTATGTAAGAGCCAAGTGTTTCATGATGGTATCGGGGCTGATCCAAACCCTTTGAGTTGGAAAGGAAATAGAGAGGGAAGAGTTTAGGAATGATCACGAATGGACCTGAGTTTGTAGACATACTGGAAGTATGTCCTCTGTGCAGATTCCTGTCACAAAGTTGATGTCCTAGTCTGTAGAGAAATGCAGACGAGTATCAGCTTTGGCATTTAGTGAGGGACTGAAAGGAGAACTGAAGGCAAGCGCCTAGCCTGGTTCCTGGCATGTAGAAGGAACCTGGTGACTGTCTCTCTGTGCTATACAACTGCCTCTTCTGGGGCTTGGATTCTCATCTTTCCTTTCAAAAGCTGTAGGCAGGACTCTTCCGGTGGAAGAGGGAAAGCGGCGAGTTCATGCATGCAACCCCCATGATTTCCTCACTTACTGCCTCAGTAAATTAGGGGCTCTATAAACAGACCTTGGCCCAGGGAAGGTGACTCTCACATTCACAGCGTCCTGCTTAGGGAATCCACGTGGAAATTGGGCTTCCACTTCTCAGCTTCTGTGGCAGAGCCTTGGGGAGTTCTCCGGCCAGCTGCTGTGGGGCTAGTGTGGCTCGTGAGGGGAGGAGGTGTCAGTCCTGGAAACTGCACGGGCCTCTGCTCCCAGCTCACAGGGCAGGCACACGCTGGGGGTGGGGGTGGGCGTGAAATAGCGACTTGCAGCCCTTACTCCCTCCCCTCCTTGCGGACCAGTGCATGGAGAGGCAGAATCTAGAGGGAATCTGACCAGCTCCAAACTCAGGAAAGCTACCAAACTGAGTCTGGTGCAGAGTGACTTTGGGATCCCATGAGGGATAGTAGCTCATTTCATGTATTCACAGTAAAATATTTAAGGCAGCTTCTGTGTTCGTCAAAGTCAGAGCTGATTCAGGGATAAGGAGGGTATGTGTGGGTGGGGGTTGAATTGTCTACCAGTTCTAGGTCCTCTAGAGTCATTTGGCCTGGCTCTGGGAGTCCAGAGAGGACATGTAGGGCTTAGGCACTCCTGTGACAGGCATACTACCAGCTTTGGCTGTTTTAGTAGGAGAACTGCAAGGGTCACCTTTCTGGATAGAAAAATCGTTCTAAGGAATTCTTTGCATGCTGTTGTGACGGCGGGAATTATGATAGCACATTCTGTGTGCTTTTTGAAGGGTCCTAGCAAACCGAGTCTAGAAAAAGGAAGGGCTGAGGGTGGTGGGTGGGAGGGAGCTGTGGAGTGAGGAAGCAGGAAAGGGGAGGGAGTTGGAGGGGACATGAAATATTATTTAAAACATATTCCTAGACATAATAAAGTATTAAGGTGAAAATATTGTTGAGACAGCTCTCATTATGTGTGCTCCAAGCCTCATTATGAAATAAGCAGAAGTGACTGCATAGCCAAGAGCTAACAATATCCCAGACGAATCCCTATTATGTAAGAAAGGCTTTCTAGTCCCTTCCAGTGTTGGGATGTGGTGGTTGGTGTTCAGTAAAGGTCAGCATCGGTGCCGCACTGAATAGAGCTAAGTGTGGGTTTCCTTCTTTTGTGGACCACGGGCACTGTTGGGGATTGATCTGAAAATCTGGTCGGTTGCAGGCCTTTGCTCTCAAGGGAGATTAATATTTTAGCTATTCCTTTTTGTTCAGGGCTTCTAAATGTATTTGGAATGAAAAGAAAGGTTAAAGAGGGGCTCTGGGACGGCTAGCTTCAGAGACTAGATCATTTCATGAAGGGAAATCAATTAAAAAAGGTTGACTGTGAACATCTATCCATTTAGCTTAGCCGCTATTGAATTTTCATGATGGACTTCGACTCTTCGGAGAGAACGAGAGTTAATGGCAATTGTTCCTTCCTCTTCAAAATTTATTATCTGGTTTATTCAATGGAAAACACTCCATCAAACTGGATAGGGGCCTTAGGCCTATTGATACATTTGCCTGTGTGGGGTTGGAATGGAGGGAGGGTTGTCACAGATGTCCGGCCTTTGAAGGAAAATTAAACAAGTATCTCATTACGGAATGCTTCAGTGGTCCCCGGAGGTGGTCACAGACGCAGCGGATTTAATGAGCTGGGAACGCCATCGCTGCCAAAGTTTACCTCGACCCGTCCTTCTGAAGAACTCCTCTATTTAGGGCCACTCAAGCAAAGGAGAAAGGCTCCATGCTGCGTCCTTCGCTTTCAACTCCGAGGAAGGGGGATAATGCAGTTTTTGTGCTACACATCCAGAGGAATTATGTGTGCTAATTTGATTAGGGGAGATTTGATTAACTGGAAAATGAGGGCTTTGCTAAGACTTTCACACGCTTAATTTATCCCTTGCAAAAGCAGACGCAACACTGTGTCATGAAACTCAGAAGGCATATGGGAACAGTATTCAGTGGTTAGGAGGCCTTTCAGACCCGACAATATCGAGGCTTGCCACGGTTCATATTGGGATAATCATTTTAGAGCATTCGCTCTGCCGCAGAATACAAATTGCATTTGGCACTGCCAGTTAAACGGTTCAAAGGATAATGAGATTAATATAGTAGGAAACTTAGCTGAGCAAAAAGCTTTTTTCTTTCTCTTTCTTTTTTTTAAACACCATTGCATAACTAGTTTCAAGGGAAACTTGGTTGCTTTTCCCTTTTTCACCAAATGACACAATTCAATACCTTTTGAGGCTCTGTGCACGCCATAAACATCTTTTGGCATCGGGCAGGTCTCCTTGAACAATGGGTGGTTGGGCATTGAGCTACCCCATTTCCCTAGGAAAGTTGGTGCCAGCGTGGGGAATGCTTGGTTTCGAGGTAGGGGATTTGGAGGAGAAGTTGCAGCTTTGCATAGCATCTTGTATTTTCGTCTAAAGATGCTTCAGAGGTCTAGTTCTGTGCTCCTACACCCATGGCAATTTGGAAATGGGTGATATCTGACCATCTAACACTCCTAAGTGGCTTTCTTTTCCCGTATTTCTATATGGTGTGATGTGTGTGTGTGTGTGTGTGTGTGTGTGTGTGTGTGTAGACAGGGTCTCATGTAGATCACAGTTGACTTCAAACCCACTGTGACCCTGAACTTCTAATCTTCCTGCCAACACCTCCCAAGTGCTAGGATTACGGACAGGTGTCACCAGGGTTTTGAACCATTGAGGATCAAACTCACACGTGTCAAGAAAACACTCTACCAAGTGAGTTACATCTGCAGCCCTCACTATACGTAAAAGCGTATTGATGGGATGGGGAGATGACTCCATGGTCAAGGAGTGCCTGCTGCACAAGCGTGAGGGCCTCCTTTAAATTCCCAGCACCCACCTAAAAAGCCAGAAGTAATCATGCTTGCCTGGAACACGGTGCTGTGGGGCATGGAGACAGAAGGGGCACCAAGGATGGCTGGCAGCTAGCCTGGCTCTAGGTTTCGTGAGAGACCACAGCTCAAGGGAATAAGGTAGGTGACAGAGCAGAACACATGATACAGAACACATGATATGCACTTCTAGATTCCATGCATGTGCACAGCAGGGCACAGCCTCACACACATATGCACATACCAGCACATACATTACACAGACATTCTCTCTCACACACATACAAATAATTGATGAATTAATGAGTCGTCGAGATGGCTTATCAAGTAAAGTGCCAGCTGCCAAGTCTGTTGACCTGAATTTGATCCTTGGAATCCATAGGGTGGTAGGAAAAAGCTAATTCTCCAAGTAGTTCTTTGACCTCTGCATAGGCACTCTCTCTCCCCCTCTTACACACATTTTAAAACTATTCACAATAATTTAACTTTTTTAATATTGAAAGAAAATAAGCAATATCAATCTCTCCTAACATCTCAAAAAGATTTTTGATTGTTGTAAAGGACACCCAAATTGTCTCTAAATGTTCAGGAAAGCTCTGGGCTTCCAGATTCTTTGAGTACTATCCCCAGTTCTCACTGTGGGTCTTCCTCTAAACATCCACTGGTCTAGACAACAGCAAATCCACCCAGCCTTTAAACCTACTCTTCTGCGCCAAACCTACTCACAGCCAACTTGGCCTCCACTGTGTGTTGGCCTACTCAGTACAAGCAACTTCTGAACTCTTCTTTTGCTGTCAGCCCCAGAACTTGGGGCTTTGCCATGGAAATCAGTCAGTCAGTGAAGAACACAGGCCTGGCATGCCGGGTCTTAACATCCACGGTGGGCTGGGGAGTCTCCTGCCATCCCCATTAGCTCTCCGCAGCATAGCAGACCATGAAAGGATCTCTGACTGGGGCAGACCACTGGCCTGGTCTGGACAGAGCTTCTTTGTTTCAGCTGGACCTCAAGACTTAAATCTTAGATTCCCTTTAGCCCCCTTGCCCCCACTGTCTCCACCCACAACCCCATGTCAGCATCCCCTGACCGAGTGTCTTCAAGTTAGAACAAAGTTCTCCTCCTCGTGCCTGACGGCTTTTTACCACAGTGGTAGATACATTGAGTCAAGCCGCACTTTTCTTTGGGAAAGAGGCCCCTGGCTCTTTAAGCAGAGTTGCTAGGTAATCGTTCCACTCGGTTGCATAACCAGAAAGGGACATGTCAGTCCCGGGCCCCTGCAGACAGAGGAGGGCTTCATTAAAACGCTCGCCTAGACCTAGACAGATGAGCAGTCTCCAGTCGGAGTTCCTTTCCATCTTCCCCATCTGTTCACTGCAGTTTTAATTAAATCTACTGAGATTATTTTTGGCCTTCTCCAAGAACAGAAAGCTAGCCTTGTGCCAGTGTCCACTAGCTTCTCTGCTTTAGTGCCAACCGCTAATGAGCAGGCACATGGGGTAACCCTGCCCGCATGTTGCCCCCCTCCCCCTGCCAGCCATCATGAGTTGCTAATAGGGTAGGCACCGTGAGTGCCAGGTCCAGGCCTCTCCACCTTCCCCACCTCAGCCCCACCTTGGTACGAAGAAGGCCAATTAATGAGTGCTTCCACCGGTGGTTAACTGACTAATGGAAATGACAGGCTTCAAATAACCTTCAAGTATGCAGCCCAGTTGCTTGTCTGTCTGATCAGGGCCCTTCTCGCTGGCACCTGACACTTTCAATACCATAATGGCATTCACACACATTCTTTTTGAATGCTGTCACCTAGCAAGACCTTTCTTCTCTTCCTTTGCTGGGAGGATGCCTGGCAAAGCTATTAAGTTTGTGATGGAGATGACAGCTGACTGCGGGCTTGTCAGTCCCACTTTGGAAGTCAGCACATCCTTATACCCATTAGGAGCACATCATGGGACCCTCAGAAATAACTCACTGTAGTGCGCCGTGAGTCTATTCCTCCACCTGCAAGTGTACCACCCCATCAGCCCTGCAGAGATGTCTGCTGCACCTCACTTTAGTGTTGGGGCTGTCCCTAGGGGGTACATACTTTATTTTATTTGTGTATGTGTGTGCACACGCGTACTGTGGTCACCTTGACTGTCATCTCTTAGGGACTGTCTACCTTTGCTTTCTGGGAAAGGGTTGCACTTTGGTTTGGAAATCATCGAGTAGGCTAGAGTGGCTGTCCAGTGAACTCCAGGGTCTGCCTGTCTCCACCTCTCCAGCACTGGCAGATACACACTCGCACAGCCAGATTTATGTTTCTTTATTATTTGTATTGCATGCACGCACACGCACACAGGCACATGTGTACCGCAGGGCACGTCTGGAGGCCGGAGGACCACGCTCAGGAGTCATTTCTCCTGTTCCACAGTGGGTTTCTGGGATCAAACTCACATAATTAGGTTTGCACGGGAAGCACATTACCCGCCCAGCAATCTCCAAATCAGCGTCCGCGTCTCTGGAAACATACTATGGGTATTGAGCTCCGGTGTTTGCACCTTCAAAGCAAGCACTGTATTGACTGAGCCATCGTCTCTCCAGCCCTTCGTAATTTTCAGATTTCAGACTAGGGACTAGTCATTCCCTTTAAAGGCACACAGATGTTCCCAGTTGCTGTACAAGTAAGTGGCTTCATTCAGGAGACTGTGTCCCATCGAGTGCCTAAGCTAAGTGTGTAGCGTTTTGAAATCCAGGCCTGTATCCATTTCTTTGTCCTTTTGTGTGTTTTTTTCTTTTTGGGATGAGTGTGTGTGTGTGTTATATGTGAGTGAGTGTGGTCACACCCATGCCACTACATGGATGTGAGGTCAGAGGACAGCTTTCAGAAGTTCCACCTTGTTGAAACAGGGTCTTCTTTATTGCTTCTGTCACTGCACTGCCCACTTCAGGCTGTCTGACTTTTGAGCTGCACGGTGACTCTCCTGTCTCTTCCTCCCTTCTTGGTGTAGAACCGGTGGACACCACTGCATCCCTATTTTTCCACGGCCTGAGAAGCTAGTGTTTTTGCCCACTGAGTTATTCCCATGGTCCCATGTGAGTCCATTTGGTAGGATGATTTGAGACTTAAATAAATCAAATAAAACCAAATGTATTTGGTGGGGTTGACCGCATAGGAGGTGGAGGTAGTCACAGTAATGCCGCCTTTGGCAAACAAGTCTGACCCTAGACCATGTGCTTACGTTTCACAGGTCGTTTGGGCAGCACGGGGAATATTCTACTTGATCTCTGAGTATACCCAACTAACAGAGGACTAGTGGGTGACGGTTCCTGAATTCTCCTGCAGGAACAAACCTACCGAACTCTGAAAATCGTGGTGGTCTCTTGAATGAATAAGGAGGGAAATATTTAGTCATCGTGCGGTGTTTTCTCTCTGTGGATCCTCAGATAGTGTAATTGTCTGGGTTGTGGGTCAGGGATAATTAAGCAGGTGGTTTTGCCTAATCTTGCATCCCCTATGAACGATGCAACCTGGGGGATGTCTGGGATGGTGACTATTGATTGTCAGTCTGACAGGATCACAAATCACCTAGGAGAGAGGCCTCCAGGCATGTCTGAGGGATTTTCTAGACAGGGTGAGTTGCTGTGGAGAAATCCAACCTAAATGTGGGCATCACCATGCTTTGGAGTGGGGTCCTAGACTGAATAAAAGGGGAAAAGTGACTCATGCCTTCTTGACAGTGGATGCCATGTGACCAGCCACCTCATGCTCCTGCTGTCAGTCCCACCTTCTCCAGAGCAATGAACTATATTCTCATATTGTTAGACCGAACCCCTCCTTTCTAACATTACTTTTGTCATTTCTGTTGTCAGAGTAACGAGACAGTAGCTAATGCAGTGCTCCGGTTTCCATTATAAGTAAGCAGTCAAATGTTGAAGACCACCCTCATTCCCTTTCCTGTGCTGGATTCCTGCCGTATTTCTTTTTCTTTTTACCTCTCCTCGACACAGTTGTTTATTACTGGCGATCAAATGCATACCCTTGCTAAGGGTAAGCATGCTCTGTGCGGCTAAGCTACATCCTAGCCCTTTCTTTACCCATGTCTGAGGCAGGGTTTCTGTTGTTGTGGTGAGGCACCATGACCAAAAGCAGCTGGGCGGGGGGTGGGTGAGGCTTATTTGGCTTCCTCTTCCACATTGCCCACCGTTCATCGCCCAAGAAAGTCAAGAGAGGAACTCAAGTAGGGAAGGAATCTGGAGGAAGGAGCTGATGCAGAGGCCCTGGAGGGGTGCTTCTTACTGGCTTGCTTTTCAGCCTGCTTTCTTGTAGAACTAAGGACTACCGGCCCAGGGAACCAGGGACAGCGCCATCCACACTGGGCTGGGCCCTCCCACATCAGTTACTAGTTAAGGAAATTCCCTACAGGTTTGCCTACAGTACAATCTGATGGAGACATTTTCTTCATTTAGGTTCCCTCCTCTTAGATGACTTTAGCTAGTGTCAAGTTGACATAAAACTATCCAGCACAACTCATATGGTAGAAGGTTTCAAGTAGCCCAGTTGGGTCTCAAACTCACTGTGTTTCCAAGGATGGCCTTCAAACCATGAACCTTCTGCCTCCACCTCCCAGGTGCTAGGATTACAGGTGTTTGCCATCACACCTGGTTCCTTCGCTATCTTTTAAAGCTATTGTAAACCCTTCTTGATCTAGGATGAGGAATTGGAAGTGATACACAGTAACATCTACCGCTAAATTAGTAAATTGAGAGGCCAGGAATGTGTCCCAGTTGGTAGGGTGCTTGTGTAGCATGCACGAAGCCTTGGGTTCCTTCCCCAGCACTGCATAAATGGGATGTGATGGCCATTCCTGTTTTCCCAACACTCTGAATGTGGAAACTAGAAGATCAGAAATTCAAGGTCATCTTTAGCTATACAGCAGGTTTGAGGCCAGCCTAGGTGACATGAACCCCATCTCAAAAGTTAAAAATGAAAAAAAAAAACGAAACAATTAGCAACAGCCCCCACAAAACCACACACAATTGATGTGGGCAGTTTAAGTTGAGGTTGATCAACCATCCATGTGCAGCCATAACTAATGTTACTAAATTTAGTACATTCTGTACTTCTGGCTTTGGGGGATTATAAAATATGAGCACCCTTATTTTTCCTGCCTCCTATCCCTGACGCTATGGAAACAACTTCCTAAGTCCGGATTTGCACTTTTTTTCTACTATGGCAAGCTCATAAAACATCTTGGCTCGTATATTTGGTCCTCAATACCCAACTCCCTTGTAGGACTTGGAAACAATTTATTGCATGCTGTCGTAGAATAGTAAAGGACCAAAAAATAAATAAATAAAGACCTTAAAGTCATCTCTATTGAGGACAGCAATTGAGTGTTAGTAGTCAAGCTATCACTGATCAATTACTTAGAGGCCTACATTGATTTTAGGCTGAGGAAGAATAAAAGTCTGGATTGAATAATGATGTCTGCCACGGGCCTGGCATGAAAGAGGAATTGCACACGCTGGACATCTCTACCCCTCATTTCTCCTACTTGACCAATAAAGCTGCTTAGATAGAAGTGGTACATATAAGTATCCTTATTCAGAGCCCACAGCTTACTTGAATCCCTTCTTATGGAAGTAATTAGGTTTTTTTGCCAGATATAAAAGTTGACTAAAGATCTGAGATGGTAAGTTATGTCTAGAGTTCATTATAAAATTAAAAGTCAGATCCCAGTTTCTTATATTGCCAAGAAATGAGGCCTGCCCTACTCTCAGACCTATTTACATTGTTTTTGTTGATACTGAGCCGTTCTGTCATGACCTCTGATTGCCTAAGACATGCCCACCCGTAACTTTGCTCTCCTGAGTACTTCTCTGGTAAATGGTGTTGCTCACACCATGACCAAACCAGCAGATTTGCTATATTCTAAACACAAAACAAAACATAAATGCCAGATTTTTTAGCTCATCCCTGTGATACCAGCACCAGGAAGTGGAGTCAGAGAGATCAGAAGCCATGGTCCTGCTCAGCTGTCTAGTGAATACAAGATTAGCCTTGGCTATATGAGGCCCTGTTGGAAGGAGGGGAGGGAGGGAGGAAGGATGGAAGGATGGACGGAAGGAAGGAAGGACCTTATAAAGGTCAAGTCAGCTAGGCAACACTTCAGTGTGTACTTGCAACCCCTTAGCAATCACTTTGGAGTGATTTGATTGGTGACTCTTAAAGGTTGTTTGGTTTGAATGATGTTAGCTTACTAACTAATGTTTAAAACTGATGGTATCCTATTTTCCCTTTCCTCGTTTTGAGTCACCGTAAATCAAGTTAGCGATCTCTTAAGAAATTTTACATTCATGTATTGTATATGATGCATTCCCATCCTCATGTGTGGAGGTCAGGGGACAACTGGCCAGATTCGGTTCTCTTAGTTTGTGTGGTCCCTAGGGGTAAAACGGAGATCATCAGGCTTGGTAGCAAGTACCTTTACCCACTGATCCACCCCAGCCACCCAGGTTAGCAGTTTTGTCCCATATTTACTAAGGAAACATCCTGTCACATCTTAAGTGTTAAAATGTGAATTTTGAACTCACCTTGCCTAAGCAGAGGCCAGAGTAGGAACAATTAATAAACCACTGGCTTCTAGTTTTTCTCCCTGTGGTCTGTAGATGGTTTCCTTCTGACAACAGTCGAGCTGTTTAATGTGACAGAATCCATCTTGTAGAGCTCTCCTCCATCTAGGCTGAGGGAATCAATTGCCGTTCCTCTAATTTAGTGCCACATCTATCAGGCTCTTGAGGAGAGGTTTTTGGACCCATTTAGTTGAGAGATTGGCTGGAGTGGGAACAAGGGGAGAACCTGCCCTAGCCACCGTCCCTTTCCTCTTCACACGAGAGTCCTAATCATCCTGGAAAGAGGACAGAGGATAGCCAGCCACTCGGAGAAGCCAGCTGCTGTGAAGTTGATTAGGTCAGCAGGCCCCATCTCTCAGCTCTCTTGCAGATCAGTGTGGGAAGCCCCTGACGACTCGTCATCCCAGCAGCATGGGGACTGTGGTGGTTAACTCTAATTGCCAACTTGGCATGACCTAGAATCACCTGGGAAGAGGGGCTCAGTGAAGATTGTCTACACTGAGCTAGCCTGTGAGCATGTTTGAGGACAGGGTAGATTGTCTTGATTTTATTAATTGATAGGGGAGGACCCAGCCCACTGTGGTCAGTAGTAGTCGGCAGGCACGAGGACCCTGAGCTGGATAGGAGTCAGGAAATGGAGCTGAGTGCATGCAATCAAGTGACAGTGTGTTCACCTCTCTGCTCCTGATTGTGGATGTGATGACCAGCTGCTTCAGGTCCCTGCCGTGCCTTCCCCACAGTGATGGGCTAGAACCTGAAATTGTGAGCCGAATAAAACCTTTCTCCCAGGTTACTTTATCTCAGGGCATTTAATTACAGTAGTAGAGATGAAACTATCCGGTGTCTTTCCTCACTCTCTACCTTTGTTTTTGAGACAAGAGTCTCTGAAACCATTTAGCTCGTTTAGCAGGTTTAGGGTAAACCACTGGGCCAACAAGACCTATGCATTTCCCTGTCTACCTCCCCAGTGCTAGGGATTACAGGCATATGTCACCACTTTCAGCTCATTTATGTGGGTGCTGGGAATTGAACTCAGCTCCCCATGCTTTCTTGGATGACATTTTTCTAAGTACTAAGCTGTACTGAATGGTTTAGTCATTTGAGAGGATGGAATCTCAATTGAGAAAATGCCTCCATAAGATCCAAGCCTTGTAGACAAGCCTGGAGGACACTTATTATGGGATTAATTAGTGATTGATAGGGGAGGGTCCAGCCCACTGTGGGTGGTGCCATCCCTGGGCTGGTGGTCCTGGGTTCTATAAGAAAGTAGGCTGAACGAGCCATGAGGAGCAAGACTGTAAGCACGTACTCCTCCGCTGCCTGTGCATCAGTTCCTGCCTCCAGGTTCCTGCCCTGTGTGAGTTCCTGTCCTGGCTTCTTTGACTATAAACAGTGATGTAGACGCATAAACCAAATTAGCGCTTTCCTCTCCGACTTCTTTTTCGGTCATGGTGTTTCCTTGCAGCAATAGAAACCCTAACTAAGATCTGGCCATCTCCCTGGCCTCAGCAAGTTCCATCTTTTGGTGACCACTTTTTTGATGTCAGAGTGGACATTCATATTTGAATTTTCTTTTTACTCCAGTAACCCTTGAAGCCCACGCTCTTTGGGGCTAGAGGTCAGGCTGCCTTCCTGTTGCCTTTCACCTGCGAACTGTGTAGGAGCCCAGGCCACCTGGAAATGAAGTAGATGTGCATGCCTTGCATCCTCCACATTCCAGGAGGATGTTCCAAGCTCCCCTTGCCGGGTACTACATTTCCTATGAGCCCTTGGGGAAGGAAGGAAGATTGCAGGGTGCAGGATGTAGATCAGAAAGCCATCATTCTCTAACAGAAGAGGGGATCAAACTTTATTTCTTTTTTTATTTTTGTATATGCACATGTTCGTATGTCTCACATGTCTGCAGGTTCACATGCATGTCTGTACACATTAATGGGAAGCCAGACATCATCTTCTTGTGTTCCTCCTCGGGTGCCATCTACCTTTTGGGGGGTTTTGTTTGTTTACTTGTTTGTTTCTGCATGTATTTGTTTGACTCTTCCCGTGTGTGTGTACTCACCTGTTCCACAGTGTACATATGGAGGTCAGGAGGCAACTTTCAGGAGCCAGTTCCATCATGTTGGTCCTAGGACTTGAACTCAAGTTGTCAGGCTGGGCAGCAGAGCCCCTTTACCCACTGAACCATTTTTCCAGACCCTCAACTTGTCTCTCCCATTGCATGGGACTCACCAAATAGGCTGTCTCTGCCTTCCGGAGACTCGGAATACAAGTGCATACCACCATGCCCAGTTTTGTACATGAGGTCTGGGGTTGAACTCAGGTCCTCGTGTTTGTGTGGTAGGCACTTTAGGGACTGAGCCATCTCCACAGCCCTGGCACTTTATCGATGGTAGGAATCTCCTGTGGAACGTGGGTTCTATATGAAGCCCTCCATTTGGAAGCTCTCGGTTGGTTAGGGCCACAGTGGCCCCCAGTTTGCATTTTTAGTGAACACACCAGGCTTCTTGGAGAACTGCTCATGTGTGCAGGAAAGTTCAGTTATTGTCTAGTTGGAAAATAAATTTCTTCTTGAGAAGCAAGGAACACTGCAAATCTTCAAGGCAAACGGGAAAACAAATGGATGTTCCAGTATACAGGCCTCGGATTGTTTTTTGTTTTGTTTTGTTTGTTTTTTAATCTTGTGATTAATAGACCTACACAGCTCAGCTACCCTCTTGGAAGTTTTATGTATTTGTGGGCTTATATCACATCTTAGTATCTTCAAGTAGAATATATAACAAAACAAAGCTAAGCTGCATGGAGCTGGTGAGGATAAACTTATATAAGTCGTCTTCCGAAGGCTGTTTGTTCCTCGCCCTTGGGCTCTCTATCCTGGCCCCACCTAACAAAGGCAGATGCTGTCTGTCCTCCAGTCACATTCCCATAATGCAGAAGTGCAAGGAACCTTCCACAGGACATAAGAGACTTCCCACTGGAGCTGTGTGGCTCATGGCATACCTAGCAAGCATGCACGAAACTCTTGAGTTCCATCCCCTACCGCAGAGACTGGGCTTGATGGTGCATGCCAGTCATCTTAGAATGCTAGTGGTGGAGACAGGAGAGTCAGGAACTCGAGGTCATCTTCCACTGCCTGGTGAGTTCAAGGCCAATCTGGGTGACAATGAAGCTCTGTAGTAAAAACAACAACAAAAACAAACAAAACAGATGAACTTTGACCCGTGTCTGTGTATTTTTTTCTTTAACCACCCCCCCAAAAAGGAGATCAGAATGTTAGAGATTATCTGACTCTGCCCCCCTTTTTTTCTTTTTAGCCACATATTAGATATGTTACTGTCAAGGTCATATATCTGTTGATGGTAGACGTGATGGGTTGGTTATTTGTTCTTATGAAAGGAATCTGTAGGGTGTGGGGATCCAGGCGTAGCACTGTGAGCATAGCATGGTGCTCGTGTGGTGGCCAAAGGACAGCTGTTCTTCACCCTAGACCATGTGGATCCTGGGAGCTGAACATGGTCATCAGGTTTATCAATCAGGGTCTTTAATCATTGAGTCATTCTGCCCCTCTCCACCAGCCTTTTAAAATCTGGTGTCCTTTCCTCCCCTTCCTCTCCTTAATCCTACCATATGCTTAGTAAAACAAGCACAAACCTCCATGTTCTCACGTGCATGGGTGTGTTGTATGTATACATGTAAGAGTGTATGCATGTTCATTGTTTAGTGGTGTGTGTGTGTGTATACCTGTGCGTGAAAAGGTATGTGTGCATGCATGAGAAGGCTGCAGGAATATAAGATGCTGTGTGCTCATGTGTATGTCCCACCCCCAGCCCTACAGACGCCCTCCTCCTGGGCCTTCTGGGACAGTCCTGTAACCACGAAGAGTAACTCTGTGTGCTGGGTCAGAGTACCTTGCTTTAAATTCCCCAGCCTTCTCTGCCTCGTGTTGTCCAGAGACATAGGAAGGCTGGAGGATGGGGAGAGGAAAACCACACTAGGCTGTCCCCTCTGGGGACTCTGGGACTCACCGCTCAGAGTGGAAAGTTCAGAAGCCTCTTCTCTTGCTTCTGAAGGCTGCGCATGTGCCTGGAATGGTGGCTTGGTTAACGACCCATGGGGGTCTCCTTTCTAGTCCTCCACAGCCTCTAGAAAGTGTGTCTGCTTTCTCCTAGACCCTTCTGTAAGGGCCTGAGATGGTTCCACAGAGAACCCATTTCTGATGAATAAGAATTCCTTTCACTTTTGTTCATACTACCATATTGCTTCCTTAAAAAAAAAAAAGTGTTGTATATATAACCTCGATTATATCCCTATAAAGTGAGCCTGTAATGACTCCCCGGTGAGCTTAGCCAAAGTCTGTCTAGACAAGTTTTGCTGGCTTTCCCTTCTAAACTTTTTTGGGTTAAAAATAGAGTCACGTTTGTTGGACTGTAGTGGAGGACCGGGTCTTTAACCTTTTGTCCAGATGCATACTGCCTACTTAAGTTTTATTTAGAGAAAGTGTGTTACCTGCACACCAGCTGCCCTCTGACGAGACATTGCTTCCCTTTCTCCTGCCCAGGTCTCCAAGTCTATGGCAAAGTTTTCCAAGAGGTTTAGATGCAGGGGAGCACTTAATTACTACCCATTTTTTTTTCCTTTTAGTTAAGTCTTAACAGTAAAATATCCCAGAGATTATATTTTTAGCAGCCACTTTAAAGAGACGAAGGAGATTAATTTAAAATTGATAATCGCGCTGCAGCAAAGGCAGCTTAACATGCCCGGGGTCTGCCTCACGAAGCAGGCCTCTCTCAGGGGATGGTAGTTCAATTCTCTGTGCTGCCAATTGGAATCAGAAATCACAACTGCTGTGATTAGCAGTGAGTGCCCTGGCCTGCCTGCCCCAGGCAAGAGGCGGTTAACCCTTTGGTGGGGTGGGTGGAAGGCAGCAGAAATGATCCTTGGGGTGTGAAGCTTCCCAGGAACTGCCCAGGTCATCCTAAGGGCCTTTGGGGTCGTGGTCCAGCACTCTGAAGGGTGTGATCTCAGATTATGAATTAGAGTTTCCCACTGGTCATTGCCATCCTTGGACCCTGTAACCATGCTGTTCCAGAAGCTTCCAGAGTTGGATGAGCAGCTGTCAGCCTGGAGAGCCTTCCTTTATGGAAGGCCACAGTGAAGCCTCCCCGCAACACATACATTTCCAGCTTGCTGCTTTTAAAAATGGCCCCTGGCTAGCAAATGAACCATCATGAATGGTAGTAGTGTAGAGCGGGCGGTAAGCACTGTTAATGAGCTGCAGGATATCAGAAACAAAAAGGAGAAGAGAAAAAAAATATTTCCCCTGCGGGCCAAACAAAATTAATTTTAAAAATTAATGTAAATCACTAATGCTGCAAGAGCCTCCGTTAAATTATGGGGACTTGACACCTACAGTGCTGTATTTTCGCCATTGAATTTGTTATCTGAGAGGTGCTCATTGTTTGTTTCAGTGTGAAAAGCTGTTTTCCTCCAGATAAGCTCCTTCATTAGTAGCCTGGATCCATGCCACCTCCCCGTGTCTTCCCACCGAAGCAATGCCCCATAGCATCCACGCAGACAGTCGTCCCGCATTTAATATCAGAAATGTAAATCAAAAGCGTCCAGTCTGGTTTCAAATGGCTTCGGTTTTTCCCATGGTGAAATCTGGGGAAAGGGACTGGGGGAAGAAATTCTTCCCTGAGCAGTTCTGACACCACTGCTTTGGCAGGCAGGCCCTGAATGCAGGCTGATAATTATTAAACAAAGTATCTTGTTTCCCACTGAGGTCTCAGGGATCGCTGTGTCATTAGGCTGGATTTATTTCTAGGGTTTCATTCACACCATGACAGCTTGGGATTTATTAAGTTCTGTGTTTTAATTTTAAGTGGAAAAGAAACTGGTCAGATACAGTTTGGAGGGAGAGCCTAGTAAAGCAGGTGTGCATCTTTGTGTGTGAGTGTGTGTGTGTGTGTACATGCTCATATGTGTGTATGTGCATGCATGTGTGGGGTGTGTGTGTGTACAGGCCCAGTACACACACACACATATATGTGACTACATGTGGAGGCCAGGAGTGTCTTCTGTGCTTGTTCTCCACCTCTTTATTTTTGGGGGGCTCTCTCCCTGGCCTAGAGCATACCTCCTTGACTAGGCTGACTGACTAGCAAGTCCCAGATATCCTCCTGTCTCTGCCTACCCAGCATTTGAGTCACGCATGCACTGTACCCCACTCAGGTGTTTTTTTTTTTTTTATTTTAAACTGGATTACGGACCCTGATGCTTGCATGGTAAGCATTTTGCCAGCTGAGCCATCTCCCCAGCCCATGTGGCTGTATATCCTAACACCTGAATATGGATTGAGAGAAGCAGGGCATCTTGGATGGCAAGCTAAGAACAACCAGGGCACACCAACTTGGGAAGCAGCAGAGACAGGGTGAGGGCAGGGCTACAGGTTCCTTGGAAGTGATGGGAAGTTTGGCCCTGTTGCCGTTTGAGACTCTCTTGCAAGTGTTGTACACTGTGCAGTCCTCGTCCACCTCGACATACCCCTAACCCAATTTATCCAAAGGTTCCAAGCTCAAGGCCTTGTTTTTCTTCTGAAAGGGGAAACTGAAATGACAACTATTCTGATACCCCCCAGGTTTCTTTTGATTTCCGTAGCAAGCTTCTAATTGAGCGCTTTCAAGTAAATGGGGTCCATCAGGAACTGGTTGAAAGCTGTAAGTAGCAACAAACTTATTTCCATAGAAACAAGTAATTAAGATACTCTGTGAAAAAACACGAGTGAGTCCTTGCCCTGAGGTGGAACAGGCTGGTCTCAGACGCGGAAAGCGTGCTTTGAACCTGTAGGGGGCGCTGTGGTTGCCAAGGGACGCTGTTAAGCTCTGAGCTATTTACAACATTGGCAAGTCAGAGCATCAGTGGGAGGGTGGTTAGAGCTACAAGACTCCGTGCTCTCCCTCCCTCATCTCACTAATGACAATGCGGTTCTACATAATGACTTCCCGCTGAAAGAAGTGCAAATGAACTGGCTCATTTGGAGAAACCCCTTGGCACCTGTGATGGCCAAGGGCCACTCATTGGTCAGAGGGATCCCATGTGTTCCAGGAGAAGGGTGTCTCCTGTGCTAGCTGGTTTTTATTGTAATCTTGACACACCTAGGAAGAGGGAATCTCAACGGAAGCATTGTCTTGATCAGGTGTGTGATGGAGAGGGGTTGTCTTGACTGCCAAATACTGAAAGACCAAGGCCACTGTGGGTGGCACCATTCCCAGGTAGGAGGTCCTGGGATGTATACGAAAGCTAGCTGAGCGTAGCCAGAGACCAAGCCAGTGAACAGCACCCTCCACGGTTTCTGCTTCAGGTTCCTGCCTTGAGTTCTTGCCCTAAATTTTTTCAGGGATGGGCTGTGACCTGGAAGTGTCAACTAAATAAACCCTTTCCTCTCCAAATTACTTTTATTAGAGTGTTTTATCCCAGAAACAGAAAAGCAGACTAGAGGAACTCCCATTATGGATAAAGGTGTCTCAGACAACAGCCATCTCTGCCTGCTGTGGTTGTTACTAGCAGCTAATGCCACCCACATACTTAAACGCTGTGTGTTCTGCTCACCCATCGACCAGCCCCAATCTTCCCAAGCTGTTCAAGGCATCGTGGATGTCTGTAAGTCATGGATACAGAGCCTCAAAACCTCTCAGCTGAAACCTGCAGAGGGCCGCATACTGAACATCAGTGACGTGGCCTTTCACACAAGGTCAGCACATTCATGATAGTGTGGCCATGGTGTGAAAGACAGTTTGAGATTATGCAGAACTAGACCAAGGATATGGCTTAGTGCATAGAGTGCTGGCCTACTGTGTACAAGTCCTGGACCCCATCCTCAGCCCTGTGTAAGAGGTGAGGGCACACATCTTTCATCCCAGTGCTTTCGAGATGGAGGCAGACAGATCAGGAGTTCAGGGCCATATGAGACCATCCTTAGGAAAAAAAAAAACAAAAAACAAAGAACCAAACCAAAATAAAAATAAAATCACGAGAATATTCCCACACAGTGATTGTGTGTACATCACGAAATCGTAAACACTATACTGTGTATGTTACATAATATTAGTGATAATCTTCTTATTCTTATTCTATAGAGAGATACCTAAAATATATATTCCCTAAGCTAGATATATTAGTTACTTTTGTAATTGCTGTAACATAATACCTAACAAAGGCAACTTCCGGGGGGACTAATTGATTTTGGTCACAGTTTGAGAGTTTATCACAGTGGATGGAGAAGGCGTGGCAGCAGGAGCATGAGGCGCTGGTCATGTTGTATCTGCAGCCAGGAAGCAGAGAGCAATGAATTGTGGTCTCAGTTCCATTTTTATTTATCAACCTTCCTTTTATTCACCCCAGGTCCCCAGCACACAGGATATTGCTGTTCACAGTTATGCTTTGCTAGCCCAATTCAGAAAGTCCCTCACAGACATGTCCAGCCAGAGCTGTGTCCCTTAGCTGTGACTCCAGATCCTGTCAGATCCTTAGTCACCATCACAGGAGATATTGACTTTCCGGTTTTCCTTATGTATATACTTTTATTAACCTTCACTGTTTTTGTAGTCCAAAAATATTTTTTTTAATTTAAAAAGAAGCAAACAAGCTTTCAAGATAACTATGATCCAGCCAATATGGAATGATTTCTTTAAAGGACAGTGTTTGTGGGGTTGGAGTTTAGGGTGAGTAGAGCCATGTGTTTGACCTTGGGGACGACACGGGTGGACAGGGCTTCCCAGAAGAGTTTGCCTGGTGCCTGGCACTGAGATGTGTAACACTTACCTGAGCTAGGGTTGCCTCCTAAACTCTACTACAGAGAGACAGCCTGCCTGCTGCTGCCTGTTGACACTCTGGATAACTGTCTTTGCAGACCACCATTCAGGCATCTGCAGATTGCAGGTAGATGTGGGTATGTACCATCCTTGAGATCAACCCTTGCCTATGTATCTCATGATTCCTGTTTCCTTCTCTCTCCTACGGTAACCATACTTCAATCCCTTCTCTTTTCCACCTTCAGAGAACAGGACACACATACATACACACACACACGAATTCAGGTGCAGGGAAGCCTCAGGTGACAGGCAGAGCACAGACAACTTCTTATCATGCCCTGTAGAGTATTCTGCTAAACCAGAGAAGCACAGAACTGAAGTCTAGGTGTCCCCTGCAGTACATGAATCTTGTGGGAGCGTTTTTCTGTCCTGAAGCCTACACTTTTTAGGCCACCAGCATTCCTGCAAACACATGACTACCTTTTCCTGATGTCAGCCCTGGTCAGCCTCCAACCTGCCACAGTTCTAAGGCCAAGAAAATCCCATACTCTTCCCCCATATTACTGCTGCATTTAAACAGCCCAGGTATATTTTTAAAGATTTATTTTGCTTTTTAGTTATGTATATACATGTGTGTCTGTGTGTGGGTTTGTGTATATGAGTGCAAATACCTGCAGAGGCCAAAAGATGGGTGTCAATGCCCTGGAATGAGAGTTAGGAGAGATTGAGAGCCACCTAACGAGGATACTAGAGACCACACTGGGCTCCTCTACAAGAGTAGCATATGCTCTTAACCATTGAACCATCTCTCCAGACCCTTCATGCATGTTTTCAATCATGTAGAATTTGAGTAGGTACAGACCTGATTTGAGTTAAGCCAGTTGGTTTAGGAAAAGGACCAAGAATGGGCAAAGTGGCACCCGGAGAGGGGCTACATTACATACAGGTGGGGTTTGTTCAGAAGTTCAGAAGTGAGACTGACTATGACATCATGAAGTCACAGTGGGAACACTTTGTATGCTTCATCTCCTGTAGTAGTTATTGTTGTTGCTTCTCCTGGGCATTTAGCAAAAACTGACTGCTCACTTTGAGGCATGTGGTTCCTCGGTCTGCTTGCACAGATAGCCAGCAACCGCTGCAAGGCCTGTGATGACTGCAGTAATAGGTGACCTTTATTGGTCCTGCTTGGTGCATCAGGAACTTGGGGGCTCTGCTTCATCTTCCTGGCCTTCCTCCTCCCAAATCCCCCTGTGAGGGTACATATTAGAGTTCTCCATTTTCATAAGTTAAAGGGAGTCCAGTGGGCGTTGAGGTGTGGTCCTGTTGGTAGAGTGATCGCCTCCCTTGCATAAAACCCTGGGTTCCATCCCCAGCACTGCGTGAATGGATGTGGTGGTGCACACCTGCAATCCCAGCACTTTGGAGGTAGTGACTAGAGGATCAGGAGTTCAAGGTCACCCATGGCTACATCAGGAGTTAGAGTCAACCATCGGCTACATGAAACCCCATCTCAAAACAAAAACAAGATAAACAAACAATAGCAAAAACCTAGGCAACCTTTAAGGCTTTTTTTTAAAAAAATCTTATTTCTTCACTGGTGACCTCAACAGCCAATGTGGATGTGGAAATCAGATAGCAACCTGAGGCAGTCAGTGCTCTCCTTTCACCACAGGGGTCCTGGCAGTCAAACTCAAGTTGTCAGGACTGGTGGCAGGTACCTTGACCATCTCAGCAGCCCCTGGCAAACACGTTGAAGTCAGTAAAATGTCAGCAGTGTTATGTGATTCCAATCAAGCTTCTTACCGTAGTCGAGAACAGACAGCAACAATCCTGTGCAGTTCCGTCAGTAACCTTCCTGTTGTGCTTTAGTGAGTAGAGAGATACTTTTGCACATGGAGTCCAGTGCTGAGTGGAATGACTGGAATTAGAACCAAGTGGGTTGTTTCCTCCACAATCTCTCACTGACTGCCACAGGGTACTGCCTCATCCCAAGGTGGAAGACAGTAGCATATTCCATGGCCCTGGTGTTCGAATCCATTCTTGCAGAACTCAGCCAAGCCTCACTCAGCTCAAAGGTAGTTGATCAAATGAATAGATGTTTCCTGGGGTCTCTGCTTGAAAGAAAAGCCCCGTGGTGCACAGACCACAACTCTGGTGGAGTGGGGGGTTGCAAATCTCCCTTTAGGATTTCTGCCCCTCTTCCCCACAAAGGAAAAAATTGGAGTGAAGCCAGCAGAGATATTCACAGCAGGGCCTGGCCCATTAAATGAAAGACTTCCATGCTGAGCCAATCAAGAAAGGGCTGGACAGAAATCAGACTGTTTCCTGCCCTGGAAAACCAGGCCTTGAATCCATAATTCATCTTGAAATCAAGTGTGCAGCCCTGGGTTTTAGCACAAAGGGGCCCCGGCAGGGCAGGGCAGGGTGAGGGACAGCTTCAGAGTCAAGTTAGGGGAAAGAAACAGGAGGCTGTGATGGTTTCTTAGACTGCATGCTTCCAGCACAGAGAACCCAGCAGGAAAGATATCTGACAACTCAGGATCTGGTGGAAGGCTTCAGAACAATGGCGGAAGAGGCAGGGTTCCCCTGGGGAGCCGAGAACACACTTCCCCTCTTGCCTTTCAACAGGAATGAATAAAGTTTAGGTTTTTTTTTTTTATGGGACTTGTAGCCATTTTTAAACTTTCATTTTTCATAATGTCACAGATAATCTTTTTATCTATTATCCACCGGCTCTTTTCAGAGATGCATTTGCATCAAATGGTACTGAGCGGATCATGCTGGCCTCTCCTGGGGAAAGCAGCTTGAAGCGAAAGGTTACCCTCTCCCTCGGCTTGCACTGCTTTGTTCTTGCTTCTCACACCATTTTTTCCCCAAACATCTGAATTCAGAATTCTGGAGGTTTTCTTTAGAAACCCTTCCATTTTGACATCTAAGCAGACTCAGACTCCAAATCTACGTATCAGGGGTTACAAAGCTTGTATTTGCTGAAAGGCAGATTTGCACTTTGAAACATCTGTTGGGTGCCCTGTGTCCTCCCAGAATCCCTCCAGGGCTTCCCATCCATGAGAGAAAGGTGACGGAGAGGTGGTCATGTACACAGTGGAAGCCCTTCCCTGGCTCTGCTTTCCCGAGACAGTGGAGGAGTAGCCTTTCAAGTGTGCACTACTGGACATGAGCAGTGGAAACAGTTTGTTCCCTCTGGAGGCAAGGAGAATGGGCTTACAGATCAGATCGAACGTCTTCTCTCCTCCCATGAGTGACCCCAGGGACAGAAACTAGGCTGCTTGGCCCAGAATGAGGAGCAGCCTGGGATGCAGGTCAAAGAATCAAAAGCTCCCGAGGCTTGGG
>JAQHUG010000111.1:4973540-4989496 GCA_028555095.1 Dicrostonyx torquatus
TGTGGCTCAGTGGTAGAGCACTTGTCTAGAATCTGCCAATGAGGATCTGAGGGCATGGCTCAGTGGTAGAGCACTTGTCCTAGCATATCTGAGCCCTGGGTTCTATTCCCACCAATGCACAAACGGAAAAGAAATGCTGCCAACCAAAACTCTATGGAGGACAGAAAAAGAGAGCACAGAACACCACGGGGGCATTTCATCAGATTCCACTGCCATTTCTTAGCTCATCATCTAGACCTCTGGGGATCCCCGGGAGAAAGCAGGACTGTTCTCAAGTGTACCCCAACAGCATATCTTGTAAAAACTTCCTCTCCCCGTCAACTTCTTGGTCTGTAGCTGCCCGAACAATACATTACTTCCATTTCCTGGCATGGGGCTTAGAAACATTTCACTCTCTCCCCTAAAGTTGCAGTCTGCAGAGCCAATATCCAAGAGACTGAACTGTGTGAATGAACGTGGCCTTGAACAGTTGCCCTTGGGCTTAGGAACATCTCCTGGAGCAGTGGGCAGGGTCTTCCCAGTGTCTTAGCCTGTTTGTCTGTGTGAACACCTTTCCTAAGACAAGAACACTGGGCCCAAAGGAATGCTAACAACCAACCCACTTTGCTAGCCTATGAGGGCTTAGGGCCTTCTCTGGCTGCCTTAGAGTACCTGGAGGAATCCCACAACCACCTGTTAGGGTAAGAGGTGAGAAGGAGTGGTTCTCATTTACTAGGGCATAAACCAAAGATAGAAAGGTCAGAATAAATTAGCCAGGCTGTCAGGTCTGGGGACTGAGTAGCCCCAGGAGTTAGTTCTTCCAGGCTGTGACTGTGACCCAGCTGGTAAAACATGTCTTAAAGCATGTCTTAAAGCCCTGGGATCCATCCCAGCACCCCACCCCACCATCCCAGCATTTGGGATATAGAGGCAGGAGATCAGAAGTTGGAAGGAGCCAACCCAGGATACATGAGACCCTGCCAGGAAAGAAAACAGAAAACAGACATCATATTTTTAAACTCTCACTCCATCATTCTTATTATCCATCCTCTGTGGCCCTAAAGATAGGATCTTGAGGACATCTTCTATTTTTATTTATTAATTTGTTCATTCATTCGTTCGTTCATTCATTGTGTGTAGGTGTTTTTTCCTGTGGGTGTGTACACGCAGTACTCTCAGAGACCAGAAATTGGAGTTCTAGGTGGTTGAAAATTACCATGTGGGTACTGGGAACTGAAACCCAGTCCTCTGCAAGAGCAACAAGTGCTCTTAGCTCCTGAGCTGTCTCTACAGTCCCATGATAACTCCTTTAGGGATATTTTAGATGGGCAATAGTGATGGAGGCTACAGGGGTTTATTTTAAAGAACAAGGTAGCATCCTGGAAATGATAAGGTCCTTCCCTCTTACCTAATTTGTCTCTCCAGACCTCTGAGGCAGTCATCGTAACTTTATGTTTTTATACTCTCCAAGAAGCTTCTCTTAGGATTGGAGGGATGGCTCGGCAGTTAAGAACATTTATTGATCTATCTGAGGACCAAAATTGGATCCCAGGACCCACATCTTGAAGCTTACAACTGTCTGTAACTCCAACTCCAGAGGAATCAAGGCCCTCCTCTCCTCCACGTGTACACACACATTTGCATGTATGTGTACACACACACACATAACTTGAAATTTAAAAAATAAGTCTTAAAAAAAGATACTGTTAAGTCATGAGCACTTTAAAATCCCCGATGACTAGATAAATGAAGATAGTATGTCTTGATGTGGTTGAATCCCGGTGACATGGCAGAAATGTCACAGTCATTTTGAGTTGTCAACAAGATGTAACAGATATCCTAGTTATAACAACCCTCCCTGCATTGTGCATGTAAAGTGGATGGCCAAAGACCGCTCACCTCGGACTCGCTTGGGTATCCGTGACTTGCTTAGGCAAGAAGGGTGCCAGCTGCTGCCCTGGCTTCACCTGAATTCTGAGAAGTCACAAGCAAAAAGGATAAAAGGAAGGTGTCCTCGAACATGACCTAGTGCCATTGCTTGCAGGTGCAAGACGAGGTGCCCATTTTGTTTGGATTTTATTTTTTTATTATATTTATTTTGTTGTCTTGTGTGTGTACATAGGTATGGGGATAAGAGGATACAATAAGTAGTCACTGGTTTTCTTTTTCCACCATATGGGGCTTGAAGGATCGAACTCAGATCATCCGGCTTGGCAGCAAGCACCTTTATGTGCTAAGCCATTTTGCTGACCCCCCACCCACTTCCTATGTGCCGATTTCAAAGCTTTGGGATTGTAGGCTGTGCCACCTCCCTTGACTTCCAGAAGAAAAGAAAGCTCTGGAAACCATAGCCATCTGGAATTTTTTTTTCTTGACTTGTTCTCTCACCATCTTGTTAGAATGCTCCATGTATTCTGTGTGCCTGCCTGCCCTCCCCCACCTGTGTTGGACCCCCACTTCTGTCACTGAGTTGGCTCTGTGCCTCAGTTTGGACGGTACAGCAGCTAGCTTGGCTCACAAAACCACACAGCCACCAAACGTGTAGAAACAAACTTGAGGCCCTCCAGGCGGTTCAGGGATTGACTCATCCCTAATGCTGGCCCCAGAGATTGTCATCTGTAAACAGAGCAACAGTTGAAGCCATCCTGGTTATGAATGTAGTACATGCTTACAATGAAATCTTAGACAACTTAACGCATCTCTTTGGTATGTAATTTTAAACAGAGTTTTTAAATTACATATCAAAGAGAAGGCAGAAATTTCAAAACTTCTCCTCCTCTTAGGTTTTCCTTTTTCTTCTTTCCATTCTTTACTTATATGTATGCGTGCTTGTTTTTGCTTGTGTGTGGACACATATGTGTACTTGTTTGTATGTATGCCATGGCACCTGTGTGTCAAGGCATGTAGAGATCTCAGGAGGTTTGAGCTGGAATCCTCCCAGTTCTTTTCTGCCTTATTCAGTGAGTCTAATCTTGCGAGCCACCATGCTACGAGGATCCCCTCCATCTGTCTCTCAAAGCTGAACTGCAGGCAGGCCTGTGATTACCTGGCATTTATGGGGATACCTTAAGAATGCAAACTCTAGTCCTCACAATTGCGTGGCAAATGCTTTAACCACTGACCCTTTCTCAGCTTTCTGTCATAAGCACACGTTGACAGCTTCAGATTTAGAGCCCAGCCAAATTTGGTTATGGTATCTAATTGCATAACTTTGAACAAATTCTTTGTCATATTTATGACTCAATTTTCTCAGATATGAGACATAAATAATAACAGCACCTACACTGGGCATGGTGGCACATGCCTTTTATCTCACCAGTCAGAAGGTAGAAGCATGAGAATCAGGAATTTAAGTCTTTTCCTCAGCCACAGAGCAAGTTCAAGGCTAGCCTGGGCTGTATGACACCTCAATACACATCTTTTTTTTTTTTTAAGTTTTTGTTTTGTTTTTTACATTTACTTACTTAGTGTATGGCCCATGCATGTTAAACAGCCTCATGTGGAAGTCAAAGGACAACTTTCAAGGATTGGTTCTCTTCTTATATCATGTTGTTTCTAGAGATCAAATTCGGGTAGTCAGTCTTGGTAGCAAGAGCTTTTACCTGGTAAGCCATCTCCCCAACCCATGCGAGGGGTTCAGCAAGGCTGACCTGTTGTCAATAATACTTTCTTTTCCTCCCCAAACACCACATGTTCTTCAGTTAGTTATATCCAGGAAACCAGAAACACAGTTCCTTCCTTGAAAGGGTTAAGAGCCTTTGTTAGGTTTGGACTTCAGGTCTAGTGCCACCACCTCAATACAACAATCTGTGCTAGCGCCCCTACGCAACACACCAGCCATTTTGATAGCAGTTCCCCAGACCTAGCAGAGCCCTGACCCTTGGGCAGAAGGCTTCAGCTCACCCAGCTAAGCATCCCAGAACATCCCAGAACAAAAAGCAGTATTCTGCCCCAGACATGGATAACAAGACCTGCAAAACCTGGCCTGGGCATATCTCAAGTCTGTCTCCACTGTGTTGGGATGTCAGGAAGATTCAGTCAGGCCACCAAAACTCAGAAGAGGAGACTCCTATAGCCCTGGTTGGTTCTCAGATTCTCCGTTCAGAGTTGTCCCTAGAAGAGCCACAGCTGAGAATCTGGGGGAGAATGTGCTTCTTGATGCACAGTGATGACTTGCTCACCTTGACCCTGGCCTTTTCCTCTGCTCCCACACGTGAGCACAGAAAGTAGCACTTAGAATGGATTTTCTTTAATCTGAGCATGCTCCAGCTCCTCGTGGAGTCCTCCTGAGAACTGGTAGCTAGGCCTCACCTCTACAGCTTCTGTTCGGTAGGAGTAGGTCCGGCCCAGTATTCTGCATGGATGGTGAGTTCCAGGGTGTCAGTGATCCAGAGGCCTTGCATTGAGGAAGTGTCCTGTACTAGCAGTCATCAAAGCTCACCAGCTTGCCCGGGAAAATGACAAGTTTCCTTCAAGGCATAGCTCTGCCTATTCGTAGTCTAACACAAGGCAGCTAGGACAGGAGCCTCTTGACTCTGCAGTCATGGTACAAGGAGACACCATGACACCTTGAGTAGGCTGGGAGAAAGAGTCTACTCTTTGTTTTTTTTCCTTCTTTTTCCTTTTTGGTTTTTCAAGACAAGGTTTCTCTGTGTAGTTTTGGTGCCTGTCCTAGAACTCACTCTGTAGACCAGGCTGGCCTCCAACTCACAGAGGTCCGCCTGCCTGTGTCTCTCGAGTGCTGGGATTAAAGGCATATGTCACTACAGCTGGGCTACTCTTTCAGTCTTGATGAGTGCATTAACCTTGATGTAGCTCAGGGCAGTAAGGATCTTTCAAAATGGAGTAGACTGTAAGACGTGTGACTAGCCATTTTGTCACTACTCTTAGGGACTTGGTATCGTCTGCAGTAATACTTTTGTCTTAGGTAGCCCTAACTGTCAACTTGACACCGTTTAGAGTCACCTGAAAAGAGCGTCTCCGATGAAGAGCTACCCCAGTCATACTGACCTTGGGGGAATTTTCTTGATTCTTAATTGATGTCTGAGGGCCCAGCACCTGGAGGCCCTGCCATTTCCAAGGCAAGTCGTCCTGGGCTCTATCAGAAAGCTCCCTAAACATGAGCCCGAGAAAGGGTCAGAAAGCAGTATCGTCCATGGTTTCTGCTGCACTTCCCCGGTTGTGAGTTCCCTGGACAGAGATAATGTTATGTAGACTAGCCTTCCTCCACATACATCCTCCGTCAAGGAGCATTGAAATGTGGCTGCAGTCGGTAATTAGAGGCTTGACTCTGTATATCCATTCTGATCTGTTGGCTCGCGGCACAGAAGTCATGAAAGTGTTCCAGGCTCAGTCTCTTAATGTATAGAATGCAGCATCTCAATTTCACTGCAGGATAGACACCAGTGTCCCATACTTCTGGGACACCACTGTAAATGCTCTTTGAGGAAGGCAACCCAAGGGCGTCTGGAATCGTCTGAAGATGTAGTACACTTGCGGGAAGCCTGGGTTTGTTCTTTAGCGCCACGTAAACCAGGTGTGATGTGCTCACAGGAGGAGCCTGGGTTCAAGGTCATCTTCAGCTACACAGCAACTTCCCAGGCAGCCTACCTTACAGGGCACACTGCCCCGCCCCCATTCCACCACCCCAGAAATCAGTGACGTGGGGAGAGGTGGAAGGGAGAAAGAAAGACCTGAGTTCTGGGCCTGACTCTGCTTCTGCTTACCTCCCAAGCTCCTACATCTTTTCAGCTTCTGTCTCCCTCTCTGTGGTAGGAAAATGGAGTCAAAGCTTCTGTCTCTTCTGAGCTAGGCATGGTGGTGCATGCCTGTAATCCCAGCATTTTGAAGATGAAGCAGGGAATCAGTAGTTCAAGGGCAGCCTTGGCTACATAGTCAGAGGGAAACCTAAGCTACCCAAAACCCTGTCAGTAAACCAGAAAGGAATAAAGGTAGGGTGGGGAGAGCTTGAGGATTCAGATAGGGAGGTTGACATCTAAAAAACACTAAACAGCAAAGAGTCTTATCTTCCAAGCCACCTAATCTAGATAGGGGAGCAGTTTGAGGGCTGTTGTGCCTAGGACAGCCTCTCTATCACGTGCGCCAAGCCCCCCACTGGCTACATAACTGCCTATCTACCCCTCCCTGGCCCACTGGGATGGCAGACGACGAGCAGAAGCTGTGCGCGCTCTGCCTGTGCGTTGCTGCCGCTGCAACCTTCTCCGCAGCCAATCGGCTGGTGCACTGCGGGTGACCTCCCCCGAGTCCCGGGAATAAATTGTCAAGTTTCCCCACCGCGGGTGTCTTTGCTAGCAGACGGCCTGGTTTGCAGGTTTCTGGGCTAATTAGAAAGAGGATCATGAGGAGACAGGCGGGTCGAGGCACGTCGAGAGCCCGGCTGGTCTGCGGGCTAGGGTCGCGCTGCTGCTCTGGAGCCCCACTGTCCTGGAGTCGTGAGTAGGTCGCTCACCAGCTCGCATCTGGCCGCCGCACACCAGTTTGGAAAAAGCAGGACTTTTGCAAGCCCAGCGCAGGGTTCTGCATCTTTGGCTCACTGAACCCGCCTAGAAAAGCAGACCTAGGAAGGTGAAGCCTGGCTGGTCCCCGCAAAGGTGCCCCCACGCTGCCACTTATGGACCCTCCTCTTGAGTGTTCCAGGACTCAGATGGTTCCGATGGCAAACCTAGTATCTGCCTTGGACCTCCCGATCTGAGAGTCCTCTTTCTTGGAGACTTTGAACTTGGTCTTTGGAAATCCAGAGACTGCATGAAGTGCTATTGTTTCTGAGTTCTCTTTGCCTTCCTGTTGACTTTGGGATTCTCTTGTCTACCTGGATAATGGCTTGCCTTTGTGGCTGAGTCTTCCCGGCGTTGTTAGTGGATTGCAAGGAGCACCAGCCTCTGGACTTAACCAACCAGCCTTTGGATTCCCGAGTCTGGCAGTCTGCAGAAGAGGACCCTAACTAGTAAGGGCTACGTGATTCTACCTTTCCCCGAATGGAAATACTTTGTGTCAGGATTTCTTTAACTGCATCGTCTGATAGGACTGGCAGTTACTACCCAGGAAAATGAGTAGCAATTAGGAGTTCAGTAATAAATGGAAGTCTATTGTCCTAATTGAGTGGAATTACTGACGGGTAATGGCAACTGAATTCTTCAGTTTAATTAAGAGTTTATATAATTATAGTGCACTTTTTATTTCTTGGGGGAACCATGGGGTAGGAATTAAATAACCAATGTGATGGTTAAGAAACCCATTTAATGGATAAGTAACCGGTAGGTTTAAATAAATATGGGTGCCTTGCTGGAGTAACGCAAATGCAGACGAATTCTCGATGAAGGCTGTGTGCCCTGCTGGAACAAGCTAGACCTTTAATTTGCTGCTAATTTGAGCTTCATAAGAAATCCAAATGAAATTATCAGGTGGTCTCCAAAATGCTCAGGGCTCTCAGGTTGGTAGGAGCTGGGGTGTGTGTTCTTCCTGAATTCCCTGAGAATGAACCTAGAGGAGGGGGAGGTGCCCTTCAAGAGTGTGTTTTGCCCATCGAGAGTTTCTATCTTGAAAATCTGGGGCTTGAGCTGTTTGGTCATAGCCATAGCAGCTGAGCGGGAGGGCGGCTGTACCTGATTATTCCATCTTTGAAGAGTGTAGGTGTTTACCTTGTTTGGGGAGTAATCTGTAATTAGCGGGCTGTTCTTTTCTGGCAGTATGTTTCCTTTACTGTCCTGTTCTCAAGGAATTTTTTTTCTTTGTGGGAAGCTATGGAACTGGAGAGAACTGGAGGGAAAGCCCTGCTCAAAACGTAATTACATAATTTGCTTGCAGGGGTGCTTGTGGGAGGATTGTCGTGGGTGTCGGTTCTGGGGATCTTGTCAGCCCAGCTCACAAGAAGCCCCCAGAGTTTTGGCAGTCTTAGGGTTTCAAATGTACTGAAGATAAGGAGCACTTCCTGTGCAAGCACTCACACCACCATGTGCCTCAACTTCCCTTTTCTTGCTTCTCCAGCAGGATCATCAGGGACACCTAGGGCTTCCTGTCAGTCAGCTGAGGGAGCGATGGTAAAGTTGCCCATCTCGTCATTAAGACACAACCAGTGGTAGTGGTGAAGGGCGTGTCTCTGTCACTGTGTGGGCTTTCAAGCTTGCACAGCATTTTGGAAATTTAAATGCATCTTCCTCATGGGTGAGACAAGAGCAGCTGTGGAAAGACATTTGCATATATGTCTCCGGTTGAGAACCTTTCCAGGTGCCTTACAGCTTTCTAGGTGCAAGAGCAGCCAGGTGACATGAGGTTACAGGTACAACAGCACCCAGGAGACCTGAGGTTACAGGTACAACAGCACCCAGGTGACCTGAGGTTACAGGTACAAGAGCACCCAGGTGACCTGAGGTTACAGGTACAAGAGCACCCAGGAGACCTGAGGTTACAGGTACAAGAGCACCCAGGAGACCTGAGGTTACAGGTACAAGAGCACCCAGGTGACCTGAGGTTATAGGTACAAGAGCAGCCAGGTGACCTGAGGTTACAGGTGTAAGACCAGCCAGGTGACCTGAGGTTATAGGTACAAGAGCACCCAGGTGACCTGAGATTATAGGTCTAAGACCAGCCAGGAGACCTGAGGTTACAGGTAGAAGAGCACCCAGGTGATCTGAGGTTACAGGTACAAGAGCACCCAGGTGACCTGAGGTTACAGGTACAAGAGCACCCAGGTGACCTGAGGTTATAGGTGCAAGAGCAGCTAGGTGATGCCTTTTATATGTGTTCTGAGAATTTAACTCAGGTCCTCGGTCTTGCAAGACTAGTGCTTTGCCAACAGAGCCGGCTCCCATGTGTCCTGACTTTTAAAGATCCCTTGTCTGGTTTTTCTTCTTCCCCAAGTCTTGTTTTTAATCACTACTTGGGAAACCTTATCAGCGTTGTACCAGAACTGTGTCCTTAAGGCCATGGCCTCTTGGTGTGGGCTGGTTTTATTGGTGACCTGTTCCCCTTTTTGCCTGAGTTCTTCCCAAGACACATTAGGTGCATACTCCTTTGTTGTCAAGAAAGACTACAGTAAGTAAATACTTACACACACAACAGAGGAAGGATGCTTATACCCTCTGAGAACAACAGATAGCCAAGTCTCATATGTCTTATTATTAAAGATCATCACTTCATGCTGCCCCACCCCCACCCACCCTGTGCATTCTCAGCTCCCTCCCACACTGACTGTTAATTGTTATATTATATAAATGAGTTGGGAAAGAGTCAAGAATTTCAGTCCGCTCTGAAATTCAACCTTCCCTGGGGTGACCTTTCTGATCCTGGAGGTTTTGGGTGCAATGGTATGGATGCTTCTTTGTCTAATAATATCTTTGTAGAGTTCGTTTCTCATTCTCCTTTCCCTTCCAAACCCAGTATGAGTCAGTGATCCTATGTATGTGTTTTATCTGAAGCAAGCCTGAATCAGAAGAACCACTTAGAGACAGGTGATGTGACAGTGTGAAGGGATACCTTTCTGGTACTGCATAGGTTTGAAAGCAGTGGTTCTCAACCCTCCTGATGCTGTGACCCTTGAATACAGATCCTCATGCTGTGGTGACCCCCAACCATAGAATTATTTTGTTGCTACTTCATAACTGTATTTGTGCTACTGTTACAAATCGTAATGTTTTCCGAAGGGCTTTGGGGGTCGTGACCCACAGGTTGAGAACCGACACTTTGAAAGCTTGCACAGCAGTTTGGAAGCTTAACTGGTAAACTCACCGTGCTAATGAATGAGACAGAGCAGGTGTAGAAAACCGACTATAAATGCATGCCTCCGGATAGCAGCCCCTCCAGTCTCTTTAAAGATACCTAGGTACAGACCATGCCCGGCATGCTAGGAACAGAATTGGAAAACCAGGTCTCCAAACCCTACACCAGCTTGGAAACAGGAAACAAATTGGCTGGTGCACTCTTAGAATATACTACCTGGAGGCTGGAGAGATGATTCTGTGGTTACGAAAGCATGTGTTACTCTGGATCAGTGGTTAAGAGAGAATGCTACTCTTGTACGCGCTAGAGTGCATAATTCTCAGCACCCACATTGGGTGCCTCACGACCACCTGTAACTGCAGCCCCAGTAGGATCCAAGGGCACTATTACTCTCTCTCACACACACATACAATTAAAAATATAAATAAATCTTAAAGAAATAAATACTCTGTGTGTGGCTGTAAAGGTACCTGCAAAGATGACATCTAGCACCTATGCCCCCTGTCTTTTCTTTCCTTCCCATATGGTCTCTGAATAGGCCAGCAGGATTCCATAACTGTTTATCTGCCAGCTGCATAGTGCAGGTGGCACACCTCTGCCCAAGTGGTATGTCTTCTCCCTGAAGCCTTGGTGTAGCTGCAGGACACAAAGAAAACCCAAAGCTGCTTCTCTTGGCTCCTGTCCAAGGTGATTAACTACTGGTAGTACCTGAACTTCTATACCAAACACATTCAACCCAGTTCTGTGTCCTGGATTTCAAGGATAGGATGGCATTGGTCCCTTTGTGTAACCTATTAAAGTCAGCATCTCTCTGCCTTTATACCTAAAGTGATGGATCATAGTGCTTTCCCATTATAGAATCAGAGGGGTCACTTAAGGTCATTTAGGCCCTCAGTTCTCAAAGTGTGGACCAAAGTACCTTGACCTCACATCTGCTCTGGCTATAGAATCAGAATCTTTGTTTCATTTTTGTAAATTGTTATTACTTTGTGTGTTTGCAAATGAACATACATATACATATGGGTCTCAAACAAACCCGCAGCTCACCAATATGGTCAGTCTTACTAGCCCTCTTGCTCTAGTGATCCCTTGTCTCTTGACTGGCTGGAACTGCAGTGGGCCAACACACCCAGCCAGCATTTTATTTTACCTGGATCCCGGGCATCCAAACTCAGATCTTCACACTTGCATGGCAAGTGCTCTAACCACTGAGCCATCTCTCTAGCCCCCTCCTTGTTTTTTTGACAGAGGGTTTGTCACTGGGGTTCACTGCTAATTCAGCTAGGCTGGGTAACCACTAAGCCTCCAGGATACTTTTGTTCCTGCCTCCCCAGTATTGGGATTACAAACTTGTACCACCATGCATGCCCAGGTTTAAATGATGCTTAGGATCAAACTTGGGTTCATGTTACTGTAGCAGCTCCCTTACCCTCTGAGCCCAGAATCTGTATTTTACCAAGCTCGCCAGATGGTTTGTGTGCCTTGGGACATGATGCTAATTTGTATATAGGAGTCTAGCAATTAGAATATCTATAAAGAGAACCCTTAGAGTCCAAACCTATGAGGAAGAAAGGAACAGGAGGCCCTGTGAGACATCCATCACATAAAGAGGGTCAGAGCCACATTGGTGTTTAAACTTTCCCTCTGTTGAGCCAAGGAACCCAGGGCTTCTCAGTTCCACATTAGCACTGCTAGCAGCCAGCTAGGCAGCAAGCCTTCCATGGCAGGATTGTGGGTAGCACATGAAGTCTACCATGTGCACTGACCCTGTCTCTAGCCAGTAGATCTCAAAAAAATGTGCACAGGGGAGAGCTGTTCACGTCTGCCCACCAGGAGGCAGAGAGAGAGACTGAAAGCAGTCAGGGATATTATGCTCCCAAAGCCCAGCCCCTAATGACCTACTTCTTCCAGCTTGTCCAATCCCCTAGGGTTTCTCCAGCCTCGCAAAACAGCACTGCCAGCTGTTGGGCCAAGCATTCAACACATGAGCCTGTGGGGAGCATTTCACATCCAAACCATGACAGCTACTTGTGAGAGGGGCTGTATAGACAGGTTTCGATTCCCCATAAGAGAGTACTGGAAGAATGTGATTCACTCTGCACCACAGGTGGGAAAATGTTTACAGGCATCCCCATATAGGACTGCTGGGGCTTCTCCCTGTCCCCAGGGCAGATGTCCGATTCAAAATACCTAAGACTATCTAGCAAGTTCCCAGGACTGTCAGGCAGCTTTTCATAGATAGGCTCTCTCCTCTCCCCGCCCCACCCCGTGTGTGTGTGTGTGTGTGTTTGTGTGTGTGTGTGTGTGTGTGTGTGTGTGTGTGTGAGATGCAGCCCAAGCTGGCTGCATCTAACTCTGTATATAAGCAAGGGTGATCTTGAATATCTGATTCTCCTGCCTCCACCTCCTGGGTGCAGAGATGATGGGTGAACACAACCGTGCCTGGCTCAGAAGGTGCTGGGATTAGAACTCTGAGTTCTGTTTCTGTTAAGCAGGCACTCTGCCAGCTGAACTGCATTCCCAGTCCTTAGCAGTACATTTTGAGTACAGCACATTGCAGGTGGGGATTACAAAGCAGAGTCTAAAGCAAAGCCTTAACTACAATCTTATCTAGCAAGGCCCCTCTACAATGCGACAAGACCAGCAACCTTATGCTCACCATCTGACTTCAAAGTGTCCCACGGCCTTGAAGGGCAGGAAGCCAGATACTCCAAGATTCAGCTCGGCTGTTCTAATGGGCTTCCATATCATGGCCAGGATTTGGCCCCTGATCTCTCAACACCTGTCTGTGTGCTTCCCTTAGCAGTTTGACTTTACAGGTTGGAGAGGATTTAATGATGGGATGTTTGGTTCTTGGTCTATAAGCATCTCCTCCCCCGGGAGGTTCAGGGTCTCATGATACTACAGGCCCATGTTTGTTTGGTGTGGCAACTGTGTCTGTTCCATTGTAGTCATTTATTCCAAGTATTCTGCAGGCATCCCAAGACTCACTCTTTCCAGAGCACGTGGAGAGGGGCTGAGGATGTGGCTCAGTTGGTAGAGTGCTTACCTATTCTGCATGAAACTCTGGGTTCCGTCCTCAACACTATATAAACCCATGTGGTGATGCACACTTGTAATCCCAGCACGGGGGAGGTGGAGGCAGGAGGATCAGAAGCTCAAGGTCATCATTGGCTGGGATAGATGAGACCCTGCCTCAAAAGTCCGTAAAGAAAGAAGGAAGAGGGCTGGAGAGATGGCTCAGAGGTTAAGAGCATTGCCTGTTCTTCCAAAGGTCCTGAGTTCAATTCCCAGGGCCCACATGGTAGCTCACAGCTATCTGTAATGAGATCTGGTGTCCTCTTCTGGCCTGCAGGCATACATGCAGATGGAATATTGTATATATAATAAATAAATAAGGAAGAAAGGAGGTGGGAGAGAGAGGCAGAAGGGGAATAAGAAATTAGCGGGGAGGGCTGGAGAGATGGCTTAGAAGTTAAGAGCACTGACTGCTCTTCCAGAGGTCCTGAGTTCAATTCCCAGCACCCACATGGTGGCTCACAGCCATCTGTAATGAGATTTGGTGTCCTCTTTTGGCGTGCAGGCATACATGCAGACAGAATACTGTATACATAATAAATAAATAAATCTTCTAAAAAAAAGAAATTAAGGGGAAGGCAGAGAGAGAGAGGAGGAGGGAGAGAGAAGTATAGCAAGGTTGGTTATTGGGATAACTCTGTGAGCACTGAAACCCTTGATTTCCTTAGTTAGCTGGGTGATCATTCGAGTATCTGGGTCACCTTTTCTTCTCCACAGTTAGCACAAGGCTGTGGGACCGTAGATTTAGAAAGCAGGTCAGGGTGTTTGCGTGCTGAATAACCCTTACCTTGGATCTTGAGATCCTTTCATATGTCCCCGGTGAGCACTTCAGCTGCACCATGTCATGGGTGAGGATATGTCCAGAAAAGTCGTATGTCCATCACAATGACATGCTCTGAGCCCTGTTTTAAATTCCCAATGATGTACATGTTCAGAAGTGAGTCCTCTGCTAGAGCAGAGACCAGGGCATGGAATAAATTATTCTACCTCTGAGCATGCACAGCTTTCTCAAATCGGGATTCTTACACACTTCTCTCTTTAAAGCTAGCTGTACCTGTAGAGACTTCCTGTTCAGTTTGTGTTTGAAGAACGGATGTTGTACTGCTCTATGGGATTGTAACACAGAATCAGAGGGGCTTGGTAAGCAAATGTGGCCTTTTATCCTCATGCTCCTCTTCCCTGGATTTTTCTGCCAGCCAAGTAAGTTCCTCTGGATTCTTTTCTTTCAAGAAACAGAGGGAGGGGGTATCCTCCACAGGTTAACCTCAGGTATTGTTCAGGTACCATTGTTAAACAGATTTGTCCTGGGGAGATCACACACACACACACACACACACACACACACACACACACACTTACAGGTTAGGTTAGGTTGACAGACCTGTGCACCCCAGGGATCTGCCTGTCTCTGCATTTCTGCAGTGCTCGGTTATGGACATGGACTGCACAGCTGGCCTTTGTACACATGGGTCCTGAGGATCTAACTCTTGTCCTCAAGCTTACAAAGCACTGCACTGAATGAGCCATGCCACTGGCCCTCGGAAAGGGTTTTACACTTACAGTTTCTTCACCTTTGATCCATGTGCCAGGTGCTTGGTCACCTTTTGCTGATGGTCCTTATTGATGAAACTGTCTCTTTGACCATATTCACACAACAAAGAAAGGGCTTCACTCTAGAAAACGCATACATGAGATCCTGCAGCATCTTTGGCTGTGTCACTTTGGTCTCTACCATGTGGCCTCTTGCAATCTGTACCGCAACCTATAACTAATACTTAGAAACATTGAGCCAGGCACAGAAACATACCTGTAATCCCCAACCTCTAGAATGGCAGTTCCCACACTTCCTTACACCACGACCCTTTAATACAGTTACTCATGTTGTGGTGACCCCCAACCATAACATTTTTGTTGCTATTTCATAATTGTAATTTTGCTACTGTTATGAATTGCATTATAAATATTTTTGGAGATAGAGGTTTGCTAAAGGGCTCGTGACCCACAGGCTGAGAGTGGCTGCTCTAGAGGCTGAGACAGAAGGATTGTTACAAGTTTAAGGTGAGAATCGTCTGTGTGGTGAGACCCTCCTTCTCTAATGCACCTACATGCATACATATGTCAATAGCAAATTTGCTTGTGGACAGAGAGGGGAAGAGTGTGGTCACTCTGACAAGCTGTTCAGCTGCTGCACCCGCTGCTTTCCAAATACATGCAGAGGAGAACTACAGGAAAGAACAGTCTTCTCGGAGAGATGCTTTTGTCAATTGAAGTTGCTAGTTTCTTTGGTTAATGAAAAAAATGTTTATGTACTATCCCCAACCTCCCGCTTCCTGTGAAGCAGAGATAGCATTGATGGACTGACTAGTAGGCACGTGTCTTAGTAGTTTAACATTTTGTTTCCTACACACACAACTTAAACTAATGTTTTAAAAAGTCCCCTTAAAAAGTTCACTGGAATCTAAGTGCAATGGTGCACCCTGTAATCCCAGAAAGTGAAAAATTGGGGAGGGAGGATCAGGAGCCCAGTGTCATCCTTGGTTACATAGCAAATTTGAGGCTAGCCTGAGATGCATGAGACCTTGTTTCCAGAACACAGAAAAGGAAAAAATCCTCAGGGCTGGAGAGAAGGCTCAGTGGTTAAGAGGACTAGCTGCTCTTCCATAGGACCTGGGTTCAATTACCAACACCCTCATGGCAGCTCATGACTATCTATAATTCAAGTTCCAGTGGATCTGACTCCCACAAACAACAATGCTATAATTTTTATTTTAAAAAAGTTTTTAAAAATCGTCTGACTAGGTATATGAAGGAACCCCATAACTTGGTGGGGTAACTTTGTGTTTTCATGTTGATCTCTGTAGCAGAGTGTTTACAGTATATTTGGAGTACAGTACCATACAGTATAGTAACTGTGCACTAAACCCTTCGGTAAACAGAAGCAGAATAAGTGAGTGTCTGGACCTCTTGGGAGCAATGCTGCTCCTGTTCATTTATGTATAAGTGTGTATGCATGTGCATGTATGCCTATGTATGTGAGGATGCAGGAGTTAATGTTAAGCTTGTTGCTAAGAAGTGATCTTCTTCTCTTCTTCCTCCTCTTCTTTCTTTTCTCCTCCTCCTCTTCTTCTTCTCCTCCTCTTTTTCTTCCTCTTCTCCTCTTCCCC
>JAQHUG010000111.1:4991792-5009458 GCA_028555095.1 Dicrostonyx torquatus
TGGATATATGGATGGATGGAAGCATGTGTGGATGCATAGATATGTGGATGGATGGAAGCATGCATGGGTGGATGGGAATGTGGATGGATGGAATCATGTGTGGATGCATGGATATGTGGATAGATGGAAACATGTATGGGTGGATGGGCATGTGGATGAATGGAAGCATGTGTGGATGCATAGATATGTGGATGGACAGAATCATGTGTGGATGCATGGATATGTGGATAGATGGAAATATGCATGGGTGGATGGGCATGTGGATGAATGGAAGCATGTGTGGATGCATGGATATGTGGATGGATGGAAGCATGTGTGGATGCATGGATATGTGGATGGATGGAAGCATGCATGGGTGGGTGGTTATGTGGATGAATGGACGGATGGATCGATGGGTGGATCATGGATGGATAGCAGTTGAGTGAGTGACAAAGCACTTGATAAACTGTACTTTTTAAAAACTCATGGAAGACAAGCAGGCATGGAGGCCTTCAGTAAGTATGAGCAACAGAAATTCCTGTTCCTACCAGAACAACTAAATTCATCCCTTGCCATTCAAGGATCTTGCATGCTGTACAGTTTCTCTCTTCTGGGTCAGATGCTTGGCTTGTGTGGAACAAAGAAGTATACTTTTAGGACCCTGTAGATCTGGGGAACAAGGAGGACGTTTAAAGGCCCTAAGGAGCTTGCACTGAGTACTCCTAGAGTCAGCCATCACATCTATAGTACCCATAAAGAAGTTCTTTATAAAGTGAGAGTGTCTTATATTGGGATATATGATCAGTTGGAAACTTTCTGCAAAATTGCTTGACAGCAAAGCTATTTCCGAAATGAGCCTAGTGTGTGAATGGGACTTACAGGATATGGAGCAGGCGCACAGAGAGCGAGGAGGGGCCAGGTGTTGGAAGAGCCATGTCTAAAGAAGATGTTAAACAGGTCATGGTCTTCCTAGACTCAGCAGCACAAATGGCAGGTACTGATGATAGCTACCTGTAGGCATGGTGACTAGGCTTCCTTGGGCCTATTCAGGTCTCATCTCCTGGCCTCTGGGTGATACAGTAGGAGCATAGCATCTGTTCCCACACAGGTGAGAGAGAGAAATGACATGGCCCATTTATTTATTACCTTAACTCGTGTGTGCGAGCATACATGCACACATACATTTGTGGATGCAGGTGCCCCAGAGGCCAAAGGCCTTTTATCTCTCTGGAGCTGGAGTTACAGGCAGATTGAGCTGTCTGGTATGGTTGGTGGGGACTGAACGCAGGTCCTCTGCAAGAGCAACATACACACTGCCGATCCGTCTCTCCAGGCCCCAAATTTTTTATTGGTAAGATTATATTATAAAGGCTGGAGAAATAGCTCAATGGGTAAAGTTTTTGCTGCCCTGGGTGGAAATAGCAGTCTCTGAAGGAAAACTTTTATGTCTCTGGCAGAATGGAATACCATGGCAGCCGGGGGCTGCCTACCTTGGGACTTGGATGTGAGCAAGAGAACTCTTACGGAAGCCACTGTTATGTTAGGTTGCCTGTCACTTTCAGCCCACCCCCATCCTGACAGTGGGAAGGTGGCTCCAAGAGAAGCTGTCATTCATCCTCCTAAACTTCTAACGTTTAGAAGTCATTTCTCACATCAAATCTTTCCTTGTTAACATTGCAGAGTAACAAAGGCTAAGAATTTGCTCTCAACAGTGGAGTGTGAGAAGGTGCTGGATGTGCAGAGGCATAGAACCCTCACCATAGTGTGCTTTCCCGGGCCTTTACCAAAATGCTACATTGATGCTTTCCGTATAATTAGTACGTCATGTGGACTCGAATGGTGACTTCTGTGGTGTGCTCAGAGTCTTGTGTAGTTGCACAGCATTTTTTTTTTCTACACAGAGAGCCCTGGGAACGGACTGTTTGGGGCTGTGGAGACAGATTAGCAGGAGGACTAGAGTTCGAAACCCAGGCACCCATGTAAATACCGAGTGAGTGTGTTGACTGCCTGTAATCTGTACCCTCAGGAGGCCAAGGAGTAAGTTGACCCTTGGAGTAAGCTGGCTAGTAGTAAGAGACTGTGCCTCAGTATATAAGGTGGAGAGTGAGCAAAGAAAATACCCAAAATTAACATCAAGTCTCCCCATGCATGTACAGACACATTCAGGGTCACCTGTATATGACCTGCACACATATGAACAGGCATTTACAGACACATACACACACACACACATATACAAAGAAAAGTGGGCCTTTCTCCAGATAGACAAACAATGAATTCTTGAATATTATACACACATATGTGCATATGTACACATCTTCTTAAGCATACCATATGCATGTTTTCATGTATATATGCATTGGTTGTTATACTTTGAGAAAGAGTAAGTGGAATTGAGAAGATGGCTCAGTCTATAAAGTGTTTGTTTCATAAACATGAAGACTTGAGTCTGATCCCTGCCACCCACAGAAAATAACTAGATATGCTAGTGCATATCTGTAATCCCAGCACTGGGGAAATGGAGACAGCAGGCCCTCAGCACTGACCACCCAGCCTAGCCTAATCGGTGAGCCCTAGTTCCCAGTGAGGGAGCTTGTCTCACAAAATCAGGGGCTGGGAATATAATGCCTAAGGTTCTAGGCTCAGTCCCCAGCATTACAGGAAGGAAGGCAGCAGGTAAAAGAGGGAGGAGGGATGGAGGAAGAGAGGGAAGGAGGGAGGGAGGGAAGCCTGGTTGATGGCTCCTGAAGCTGACACCCAAAGTTGACCTCTGGCTTCCACATACATGTGAATACACATACGCACATGCTTGCATATACATGTGAATCATAATGAATAATAACAATAGCAATAACAAAGCATAAATGATCTGTTTCTCACTGTATCAAGGGGACACGTGACCCCAGACCATTAGCTGCTGATAGATCTCTGACAGTTTGAGGAGAAAGGCATCTGAAGCACATAATGACAAGGCCTGTGTCTCCACGTAGCCTGCTTGGTGTGTTTCAGGCCAGTGAGTGACCCTGATTCAGAAAGAACGGGGTGGGCGGTGTCTGGCTTCCACCCGCATGCACACACACAAAGGCACACACACCTGCACACACGGGCACACACACAGAAGCATCCTGTCCTAAGTGGCACCATTTTTCTCTTCCTTGCCTTTCTTGCATTTTAAGACAGAGGTTCTCTCCTTGAGAAGAGGAACAAGCCTGCTCAGCCTGTCATGGCTCTGCCCCCAGTGGGGGATCATTAATGGCGTAGAAAATGAGGGCAGTGCTGGGCGGGCAGGCCAGGGTGGGGTGCGTGCCTCTTTAAGAGATTTATGTGGAGGTCTGAGCTGTGGAGACAGTGTGGAGGTACATCACCATGCAGGCGACAGAGACACTTTCTTCTTCGCTTGGGTGCATTATCATAAAAAGTGATTTAGACTGGAGCTGATTGATGCAAATGGCCCTGTGTTCTTTCCTGTCATTAGCAGCCTCTTTCAGTGGCCAGAGGCAGTGATTAAAGCTGTCATTTGGAGCTGCTCATTAAAGACAAACCCCAGAATAGCAAGAGGAAAAAAAGGTTGGAAACACACACGTGTGTGTGTGTGTGTGTGTGTGTGTGTGTGTGTGTGTGTGGTTTCCTTAAAGATACTGCATCCCCATTCCAGACTCAAGTAATATTAGATTCTCAGCTTGTCACGGTGGATTCTCATGACAGTTGGCCTCAGTATTATGAAAGGAGAGATGGGGAGGGCATTGTGTGAGGTGTGTTTTGTTAAGGACCAGCCCTGGTGAGAATTCATTGAGTCTCTTCCCAGGCTGGGGACATCAAAGTCAGGGCCCCACAAGAGCAGACAGAGAGGGTTTTGAGAACTATTGGACTGGCTAAGTCTCATGGCGGTGGTGTTGACCCCAGGGATATACAGAGAGACCTTGGGGAGAGAGCTTTTGCTAAATCTAGAGGGCATAGAGGCCATGGTGTCATTCAGAAGGAAGGGCAGCAACAGGTTCACAGACAGGAGGGAAAGGAAGATCTGTGCAAGAGTAGAAACTGGGCTGTGGAGATGCCCATTGAGTACAGTGCTTGCCGTACAAGGATGAGGACCCTGGTTCAGATCCTCAGACCCACGTGAAAATCTGGGCATAAGTGGTATACTCTTATAAGTCCAGTGCTGGGAAGGCACAGCTTGCCAGATCCCCGGGGCTCACTGGTCATCCAGCCTAGCCAACCAAGAAGCTCTTTCAGTCTAAGACTTTGTCTAGAAAATTTAGGTAGAGAACAATTGAGGTAGACTCCTTTTTGTTTGTTTGTTTTGTGTTGTGCTGTTTTGGGGGGTTTTGTTTGTTTGTTTGTTTGTTTTGAGACAGGGTTTCTCTGTAGCATTGGAGCCTGTCTTGGAACTAGCTCTTGCAGACTAGGCTGTCCTCGATCTGCCTGCCTCTGCCTCCGCCTCCTGAGTGCTGGGATTAAAGTTGTGCACCATCACCGCCCAGCTAAGGGAGATTCTTATCGTTGCCTCAGGCCTTACACACACACACACACACACACACACACACACACACAGAGAGAGAGAGAGAGAGAGAGAGATTAATGAGAAGGTGATCTCTTCAGTTTCTTGGAGTAGCCAGTCAACCTTTGTAGGAAGATTGGGCTTGTTTGGACAACTGCCTGTCTCGGTGTTCCATACCTGTACATTAACATGAACTTATACACTAAGTTTTAGGTTATTGTCCAAATGGCCTCTTAAAAAGTGACAGAATTACCAGTCTCCAAATGAGCTATAACACACAATCATCAGCTGAGATCATCAGTGGTCAGCTGAGTAGGAGACCATGGAGTTAAAGAAAGCAAAGGGATCCATCTTTGTTTCTTGACATAAATTAGTTTCAAGTCAGAGATAAAATTGGACAAAAAAAAAACCCTACCCATCCTTCCCCAGCCCGCTGAATTGCTGAAATCCCACCCAACTTCCACATATGCTAATCTATAGCTCTCTCAGAAATTCCTCTGGGTGGAGGGGGAAAAAAAGAAATGATCAATTTAATTTCTCAGTCTAATGAACTGGTCTTATACATAAAAATTTAAATGACTTTTTTTTTTTATGAAAGTGGAGACCAACATCAGTGATGCAGTCACCACTGTCTCCATGACAACACCTCGAATATGGCAATCCATGTGACTTCACAGTCCACAGGCCCTTGAAACAAGCAAAGGAAAGTTTTAGTTGCTCTTCTGAAATTGCAGGAGGCGCTGAGGATGTCCACGACGGGGCTGAGTGGAGGAATAGGGGTCTGTGTCTCGTGTGGACAGACCACGTGCTCTTCACGTTCCTCTTACTCCACCCCTGCAGAGTGGGGTAGGCTGTCTAGAGTATTTTCCTGCTTTGCTTAGGGCTCTGTTGCTGGCTGTGGAGGTGTGGCCTTTGTCTTCCCTTCTGCTCCTGTGCCCTACCACCCCTGCTGGCCTGCTTAGCCCCCGTCTGACACATCACAGCCTATTAGTGCTGATGCCGGAGTGTGATGTGCCTCTCCTTGGGGAGCCCACAGCAGAACTGAACAAAGTCCCTGGTAATCTGTGCTTACGGCTTGCCCCCTGGGGAGAAAGACCCGCCAGCTGGCACTTTCCTGCAGAGCACATCACTTCCCCAGGCAGCAGCAAAGGCAGCTTGGCAGGGGGCCCAGAGGCCAGTGGTTTGCAGGGCCAAACTGCCTCAGACCGCCAGGCAGCTCACCTATGGATCCCACACGTTGCTCCCTGCCCTCACAATGGGATGCTGGCCAACCTCACAGTGCCGACTTAGGATCATCTAGTTGGTCCTTTCCAGGCCACCATGATGGCTGTCTTAGAATGACATCCACTGCGAGCAGACATGGGGCCTTTCTTCCCTTTTGCCTTTCTATTTTTCCCCAAACTTAAATGGAGGGCACAGGAAAGTTCCTTCTGTGGTGGGAAGGAAGTAATATGCCTGTCTATGAGGATGAGGTGGCATAAGGAGACTCGTGTGTGTGTGTGTGTGTGTGTGCGCGCGCGCGCACACGTGTGTGCGCACATGTGTATGTAATATGTCTGAAAGAATGCTGAGGTGATTGCTCAGTGCTTGCCTAGCATGCAGGAAGCCTAAGCATCAATTCAGCGTGGTTGCAGTACACATTTGTGGAGATAGGAAGGTCAGAACGTCAAGGTCATCCTCAACTAAGAATTATCAAGTTCAAGGCCAGCCCATTCTCTTCACCAGCATGTGTGTGTGGCTATTGGTTTACATAGGCAGAAGTCAGGCCTTTTGCGGCCATATCCAGTGGTCACAATGGAAGCCTGGGACCGGTAAAAATGGTAGTGTGCTGTGTCTTAGACAGTATCTCTCACCGGAAGATAATGTATTTAATGCCGATATTTCTTCATAAAGGACAAACAAATTGGCTTCTCTGTGCCCTGAGACTCTTCTCATTTCCACTTATCTGAGTTCGCTGAAAATAGGCATTGTTTTTAGTTAGTAGTTGCTGCTAGTAGCAAGCATGTTCTGGGATCTGGGTCATGGGCTTTTGTTTTGTTTTTTGAGACAGGGTTTCTCTGTGTAGCTCTGGCTCTCCTCGAACTCACTTTGTAGACAAGACCGGCCTTGAACTCCCGGAGATTAGCCTGTCCCTGCCTCCTGAATGCTTAGATTAAAGGTGTGTGCTACCATACCTGGCTTTAGGTTTTCAGTCTTAATTCCTCCTGAAAATGGTCAAAGGGTGTATTAGTTTTCTCATTCCTGTGATCAGATCCATAATATAAAGCAATGTGAAGAAGGAAGGAAAGAGATGGATGGCCTTTGCTGCTCTTGCAGATGACCCAAGTTCAGTTCCTAGTATCCACGCGGAGGCAGCTCACAACCACCTGTACCTCCAGCCCCAGGGGCTCTGATGCCTTCCTCTGGCCTCCTAGGATACCTGTTCTCATGTTCATACACCACACTTAGACACATAATTTTTAAAATGTAAAAATGTTTAAAAAGATGAAGGTTTTGTCTGTTCTCATAGTTCCAGGGCACAGTCCATCATGGCGGGAAAGACATGGCTGTAGGAGCGTGAGGCAGCTGGTCACCTTGCATCCACAGTCAGGAAGCAGAGAGATGAATGCTGGTGCTCAGTTCAGTTCCTCATTTGTGTATTCAGCCCAGAACCCTACCCAAAAGATCAGTGGTGTCAACATTCAGGATGGGCCTTCCCATGTCAATTGATTCGATCTAAAAACTCACAGACATGCCCACAGCTTTCAAAAAATCTCCTAGGTAATTTAAAGATTCTGTTAAGGGTTGGAGCGATGGCTCAGTGGTTGAGAGCACTTACTCTTCCTACAGAGATCCTGAGTTCAATTCCCAGCAACCACATGGTGGCTCACAACCATCTATAATAAAATCTGGTGCCCTCTTCTGGGGTGTAGGTACACATGCATGCAGAATATTGTATACATAATAAATACATCTTTTTTTTAAAAAAAGATTCTGTTAAGCTATCATTCTTTTTCATCATTAGAAGAAAGGAGGCTAGACACCAGCCTGATGTGATCCAAAGCCCAGCACTGTCCTAAACACCCCTGCCTCACTGTCCAGGCACCATTTGGATCTGTCAACTGGTAGTGTCCCTGTGTCATATTGGTTGACAAGCTGTGGCCTGCAGAATCAATATTGCCTGATAGATGGAGTCCTCTGAAGACTCAAGTTCCACCAAGGTCAGGTTTGTGCCTAATCCCCGATGTTTGATAGTCTATCTCACACACCATTCCTGCTCAGTACGTATTTGCCAAAAAGAGAGAGGAATAAGTGAGTGATCTAGAGTAAAATCTCATGTCTTTGGAGTAAGTAAATGTACTTCCCACCCTCAGAAAAATTCCCTTCAAAATCAGGATATTTCTAAATAAGATTTGAGACTCCTGGGAGTGTCTTCAGGTGAACGGCAGGAATTATCAGAGAGAATGATGGGGTTGTTGATAGGATAAGGTCCCAAGAACCAAGGTTAAAAACAGAGAAGGGCTGGAGATACTCAGCAGTTAAGAGTGCTTACGGAGGAGCTGGAGAGATGGCTCAGTGGCTCAGTGGTAAAGAACACTGGCTGCTCTTCCAGAGGTCCTGAGTTCAATTCCCAGCAACCACATGGTGGCTCACAACCATCTGTAATGAGATCTGGCGCCCTCCTCTGGCATGTGGGCATACATGGAGGAAGAATGTTGTATACATAATAAATAAATAAATCTTTTTTTTTAAAAAAAAAAAAAAAAGAGTGCTTACTGACCTTGCAGAGGACCTGGGTTTGGTTCCCAGCATCCACAGGGTGACTCACAGCTACCTGTAACTTCAGTTCCAGGGGTACTTAAAATCATACATATAAGACAAACATAAGTGAAAGAAATTAGCCTCTAAAAGATAGCAGATAATGTATATTCACAGATACTGGTCCTCCATTAGAGAACAGAGATAGCAAAGGCAACCCAGAGACTGCTGTGGATTTTCACCACCACTTTGGGCAGGTGGCCATATCTCTAGGGGTTCTGTGTAATGATGGCCCTGGAGGATGAAGACTCTGGATAGCCTTAGAGAATTCTTTCAGCCCCTAACTCACTTCTTGTGATTCTAACCCAGGTGGCTATCCAACAGTATCTCCCTGAAGGCAGGAGCCTCTGGGGCATTCCTCTATCCAAGGGAAAGCCCTCTCTGCCATCTTTGCAGTTGTCAGCTTTGTGTCCTGACTACTCTGCTGGCTGATGAAGAAGGTGGTTAGGACTAGGTCACCAGTCAGTCATCACTCCAGGATGTGTGACTGTGGGGTGTGTGTTAGCCTTAATTGTCAACTTGACACAGCCTTGGTCATCCAAGAGGAATGCCTTGGCCTAGTACAGACAGCACGAGCCCTGGGCAGATGGTCCTGGGCTGTCTAGGAAAGCTGAGCAGTGTCATCCTTCTGCTTCAGGTTCCTGCTTGAGTTCCTACCCTGTCTTCCCTCAATTAATGGACTACAATTTACAAGTGTAAACCAAATAAACCCTTTCCTCACCAAAGTTGCTGAAGGTCAACACTGTACCATAAGTGCATACACACACACACATACATGCATATGCATAAATAAGTTCAAGATAAAAGTCTTTGTGATGAGAATCGCCCTGCGTAAGATCTAGAGGAAATGTAGTCCCTGTAACAAACAACTTGACCTGGAAAGAGAGGAAACCAACCTGAGCAGAAGTAACTAGCTGAAGACTAAAGAACCTCATGGTAAAATGGGCAAAGTTTGATCCTTTTTCTTCCTCTTTTTTATTTTATTTTTTTATTGTCTTTATTGAGCTATATATTTTTCTCCACTTCCCTCCCTTCCCCCCTTCCCTTCTACCCTCTCCCATGATCCCCACGCTCCCAATTTACTCAGGAGATCTTGTCTTTTTCTACTTCCCATGTAAATTAGATCCATGTATGTCTCTCTTAGGGTCCTCGTTGGTGTCTAGGTTCTCAGGGATTGTGAATTATAGCCTGGTTTTTCTTGACTTTCTGTTTAAAAATCACTTATGAGTGAATACATATTATATTTGTCTCTGGGTCTGGGTTACCTCACTCAATATGATGTTTTCTAGTTTCATCCATTTGCCTGCAAATTTCAAGATGTCTTTTTTTTAATTTTTTAATTTTTTTTGCTGTGTAGTACTCCATTGTGTAAATGTATCACATTTTCTTTATCCATTCTTCAGTCAAAGGGCATTTAGGTTGTTTCCAGGTTCTGGCTATGACAAATAATGCTGCTGTGAACATAGTTGAGCACATGTCCTTGTGGTATGTTTGATCATCCTTTGGGTGTATACCCAAAGTGGTATTGTTTTTCTTCCTCTTAGGCCAGCCTTTTATTTAAAGGGTTTTTTTTGTGTGTGTGTGTGCATGGGTATGTGTGTATGTGTATGTGTGTGTTCACGCATGCGCGTGCCCATGCGTACGCCCATGCGTACTATGCCCATGAAGCCAGAAGAGGGCATTGCATCTCCCTGGAGCTAGAATTACAGGCAATTGTGATCTTCCTAACCTGGGTACAAGAGCAACAGGTGCTCTTGACTGATGAGCTCTCTCTGCCACTCCTAGGTTAGCCTTTTAGTGTTATTCACCAGTGTGTGCTTACTGTTTGTGTTAACCATATCTCCCTACTGACTGAGAGAGCAGGCTGGAGCTGCGCGGATGAGGAAAGGAGAGCCAGAAGGTACTGCAGGCTTTTGCTACCAGTTTGGGCAAAATGGTTTTACCTCTAGAGGGCGCTACTAACCTGAGACCTCTGGATGACGTCAGAGGGACCTCTGAGTCCCTAACATTCCCCCCCTTTTGACCCTTTTTAACCAAGAGAACCTTTCCAACCAAAAAAGACCCCATTTCCAACCCAGCCCCAATCCCCATTCCACCATGTGCTCCATATCCGGAGAACACTCTGTACCCTACCAAGTATTCAACCGTGATGACTAAACTCGTCTCATTTGTGCCAGGGGCCTTGTTCAAAACTTGCTTCCACAGCAGAGCAAGGGCAGTGGATTAAGCCCCCACCCTCAGTGAAGTATCCCTCATCTCTTTTTAATGCCTTTGGCAAGAGACAAAGTGGGGGGGAACGGGTAGGGGGAGAACAAGCATTTAAAACGAACACACACACACACACACACAAAAGGAAAGCAAGAGGGAAAGAAAGGCTCTGGCCCTGCAGCCCTGGGTTTTGTTGAAACATACACAGCATTTATCAGGATTACTGAAGGGAGAGCTGGGTTTGATCTTGGTCTCCGCTGGGAGATGGAAAAGCTTTATTGTACCTTTTTTTTTTTTAACATCTCACAGTTAGCTAAGAACAATGTACCATGTGTGTATGTACACACCACAGATACATATGTGCCTGCACCTTCTAAGGGTGGTGGTATTGTGCGCTGGACACACCCTGTTTTCAAAGCATCTCAAAAAGGCCTGGCACAGAAAGCCATCAGGCTCTCTCTAGCGCTCCCTCGGCTTAGCAGACCTTTATTCCGCCCTCACTCTGGCTTGGATCAGCAGGGCTCACTCCTGTCAAACAAATTATAGCATCTATGAAATGGGGGTATCGACATGTGTGACTTGACCTGTTTTAATAGGGACCCTGTGGGAGTTTCCTCGGTACCCCACTGGGCTTTCTTGTTCTACAGAGAGACAGGCAGGGCACTGGAGGCTACTGCAGGCGTTAACCCTTTGCCGACAGCCTCCTGCTAGCTGGCTGCAGCCTCTTTGTGCCTGGTCGTTGTCTGGGGCGGGCTCAGTCTGCCATCCGCTTCGTGCTTATTATCTCGCAGGAGACCAGTTCATCCCAGGAGGAGGTGGAAAGCCCTGCGTTCTGTACCACATCTTTTGATTTCCTTTCTTCCTTCTATAATAATTAGAAGTGCTGGCCAAGGTAAAATGCAAAAGGGTTTTTTTTTAAATTGAAAATATTTTGTGTTATCCTGGCATTTTGTTTTTGAAAAGGCGACTGCATCCAGGCTGCCATGTGACCCTTAAATGGTCATTAATTAGCATTTGAGCCAAGGCAGGCACGAAATGGGGAGAAGCGATGGTGGAGAGGATCCCACCCTTAGGAAATAGAAAAGAGGAGATAGGGGACATACCTCTGCCTATCTTTCAGAGATGTTCTTGAGCTAACTCTTTTTTGAATTATTGTAATTTTTTGTGTGTGTATGTCTGTGTACCTTCATGAGTTTTTGTACACCCATGAGTGTGTGCAGGTGCCAGGGGTAGCCAGAGGGTATCGGGTCCCCTGGAACTGGAGGTACAGCTGTGAACCCCTTCATCTGTAGGGAGCAGTGAGCACTGTGAAATGCTGCACATCTCTCCAGCCTTCTCGGCTACTGTTTACTCAGTTGCTAATGGGGTGACCCCTATCTGCTCCCTATCCATTGTCTCCCACCTCGCCCCTGTGACTGGCTTAGACTATGGGCCACCTTCAGGGCCACTGCCAGCTTCAGGTAGGTGGCTTCTAGTTCTGAGCTTCAAGGAAGGACACTGAAGGCAGTGCCCAGCTTTCCTGCTGAGCAGGGCTTGACTCCTGCTGGGAGGGGCAAGGTCAGCTTTCACACTTCCTGTGAACTTCTTCCTTGTGATGGAAGCACTAGCTGGGGCAGAGGACAGGAGTTCTTCCTGCTTGAGCCTTCCTTTTGTCCTCTTCATGAGCAAAGAGGGTTCGATGTACTATAGTGTACGTGAGAAATGTCCTCCTGAAATTTCGCACTAAAACTGAATTTAAGGTAGACAGGCTTCTGCATGCCGTAGACTAACGTAAGGTATGTCCACACAGAACTAAGGACAGCAATGAATAAAACTCAACGCAAACACATAAGCATACTTAAAACATCATGAGATCATGTGCGTGCGTGCATCTGTGCGTGTAACTTACAGCTTGCCGAGTAGGATAAACTAGGGAGTCACCCCAGTGTTGGGATTATAACCTTCAGCTCCCAGCTTTCTTATTCTTTTTTAAAGCATGAGTTCAGGGGATCCAACTCCAGTCTTCATGTTTGCAAGGCAAGCTCTTTACTAATTGGGCTAGCTCCCCAGCCCTCCTTATGGGTTGTTGTTTTGCAATTTTTAAAAACTGAACTGTGTGGTTTCTTGAGTGTAACTTTGGAGACGCCAGGGCTGCTGTATGCTGTGTGACGGTGGCAAACCTGGTAGAGTCACTAGACATTCAAATCGCTTTGGGGATTTTTGTTGTTTTGAGACAGGGACTCAATATATATCCTAGACTGGCTGGGCGGTGGTGGCGCACGCCTTTAATCCCAGCACTCAGGAGGCAGAGGCAGACAGATCTCTGTGAGTTCGAGACCAGCCTAGTCTACAAGAGCTAGTTCCAGCGCAGGCTCCAAAGCCACAGAGAAACCCTGTCTCGAAAAACCATCCTAGACTGGCATCAAACTCACTTCTCTTCCCTCCTCAGCCTCTTAAGTGCTGCAATTACAGGGTTGTACCCACCTCACCTAGTTTCATCCCATGTGCTTACTGGTGTAGGAACCTAAACTCAGGGATACTAATGGAAAGGGAATATCTTCTGCTGTAGTGCCACCCACAAACCAAGTTACCTGAGATGCTGAGGACAAGAACTTGGTCAGACCCTTTTTGCTTTTCTGTACAGTGAGACGCACCCAGACTGGGAAAATGTCAGTGTCTGGCTCTTCCTGAGTCCGTGTGAACTTTTCCCCCATGTTCCCTCAGGTGCTGTTGTTGGGATTAGCATTTCATTCGGCCTTCTCCTCCTCTTCATTTATTCCATTAGGCCCCTGGCAGAATTTCTGGGAGCTCCTTGATGGTGCATCTGTTAATTTTCCTTTAGGGAGAGGAGTCTCTGCCACTGTCGGCTGCCTGGCACTGGGTCATGGCCTTTTTCGTTGTGTTCTCATCCTCTTTTTGTTATTCTTCCCCTCCGGCACCCAACAAAGAGTCAGGGAGGGAAATGGGACGTGGGAAAGCAAAGGCTTTGCCAGGAGGGTTCTAGGAGGTGGCCTGAAGGAGCTGGGGCCAGGGCTCTCGGCTCCGCCTTCTTCTGAGCTGGTGTAGAAGTTGCTTTTCTCATTGCTGTCCTCAGATACCTGATGTGGTGCAGTGTAAAGGAGGGCCGGTTCACTGTGGCTCATGTTGGTGAGGGTGCAGTCCCACACGGAGTGGAAGGTGTGATGGGATGATGAGACAGCTGGTCATGGTGTGTCCCATCTGCAGTTAGGAAGGAGAGAAAGTGAGCAGGAAGTGGGACCCAGCTGTAAAACTGTGAAACTTCAGTGGCTGCCCCCAGTGACCCACTCCTACCCTGACTTTACCTCTCCCCCCACCCAAAAAAAAAAACCAAGTGGGGCAAAGTATTCAAACACATGAGCCTGTGAAGATATTTCACGTTCAAACCATGACAGCAAGAGAAGGTCTAGTAGACGCAGAGTGTTGGGAGACCAAGAGGTGAAGAATGCCAGTGTACCTGATCGACAAAGATAAGCAGAGGGTCACTCTTTAACATCAACCCCCAGCGCACTACTGAGTGTGTGCGTTAGGTACTTATTACCTTAACGAAATACTCGACACACATGGTTTAAGGAAGGAAAGATGTATTTTGGCTCACAGTTTGAGGACACTGGCCATCATAGCAGAGAAGTTCATGGCTATAGGAGTATTAGGGAGCTAATCACTTTGTATCCTGGACCAGATTCGTGGCATCTTCTCAGAAAGTCAACCACCCAAAATAGTGACCATTAGCTATCAAAAAGAAACAGACCTCAGGTTGTGTACTGTCTTTAAAAATAGGGTTTGTGGGGCTGGAGAGATGGCTCAGAGGTTAAGCGCATTGCCTGCTCTTCCAAAGGTCCGGAGTTCAATTCCCAGCAACCACATGGTGGCTCACAACCATCTGTGATGGGGTCTGGTGCCCTCTTCTGGCCTGCAGGCATATACTCAGACAGAATATTGTATATATAATAAATAAATAAATATTAAAAAAATAGGGTTTGTGTACCGCAAGCTAGCTTCAAACTCACTATGTAGCTGAAGGTGACATTGAGTTCTTGATTGATATGCCTGTGTCCATCTCCCAAGTTCTGGGATTACAGACATGCATCTCCACAACTGGTGTATCCAGTACTTAGGACAGACCCTAGGTTTCTCAGGTGCTGGGTAAGCACTCTGCCAGGCAAGCTCCCGCCTCACATCGTTCTGTTATTTGTCCCCTGAAGAACAGGGCAAGGATGTCCTCCCAGACGTGGGTAAGCCACACACTCTTTCCATCTTGTGAGACTACCGGGGAACTGGAGACTTGACCAGCAGCTCCACTTATCTTGCCCGGTAGAACTTACTCTGACAAGTCATACTTCAGTGTGTATGCCTCAGGTTTATCAATAACTTAAGAAGATCAGTAGGAAGATAACTTGCAAGTGCTGTCAGAATCGCCCATGACAGACAGTGCAGACCATTCTTGTGAGGTATTGCATAACATACAGGGCGGTGGGACTTTTCCATCAGTGCAAATGCAGATCCCATAACCCAGTTCGCCCCAGACTTCATACTTACAGGGCAGTGCCCTTGGTCAACATTCATGGCTGTATTTTTTGGTTTTCCTTTCTTCAAGCAAGAATTTGGTTTTCTACTTTAGTTGTGTTGTTTGTTCATGTGTTTTATGCTTTTGTTTGTTTGTTTGTCTCGTGTAACCCAGGCTATCCTCAAACTCTGTATCCGTGGTTCTCAATCTATTGGTTGTAACCCCTTTGGGGGGTCAGAAAACCCTTTCACAGGTATTGTGTATCGGATATCCTGCAAACCAGATATAATATTACAATGCATAACAGTAGCAAAATTACAGTTATGAAATAGCAATGAACTAATTTTATAGTCGGGGTTCACCACAGTGTGAGGAACTGGATTGAAGGGCTGCAGCATTAGGAAGGTTGGGAACCACTGTTTTGTATGTAGCTGAGGGTGAGTTTAGACTCCCTACCCTCCTGTCTCCACCTTCGGAGTTCTGAGATTACAGATGTGCACTGCCATGCCCAGTTCTGTGCAGTGCTGACGATCTGCCTTAGGGCCTTGTGACTGCTGGGTGGTTACTCTACAAACTGAGCCACATCCCCAGTCCAGCTTCTCTTTCTTAGTTAGGTGCTTCATTTTCTATTTTAGTTAATTTGTTTGTATGGGGCTTTAGGGTTTTTTTTTTTGTTGTTTTTTTGTAAAACAGGTTCTTAAAGTGCCCCCAGGCTGCACTTGAACTTCTGATTCTTCTGCCTTCACTTACAGAGTGGTGGCATCACCGGTGCGAGCCATCATGCCCAGTTTATTCAGTCCTGGGATGGAGCCCAAGGGCTTTGTGTGTGCTCAACAAGCGCTCTACCAGCTGAACTTTATCCCAGCTCTGCCTTTTCTTTCTTAATCAAGTGTTTTGTTTTCTATTTTAGTTTTAATAAGTGTAGTGTGTAGATCTTTTCATTTTAATTCTTCTTGAATTAGTCTCTTGTCATGGAGATGAAATATAAACAGATGAACTCTTGTTTTGTTTGACTGGTTTTATCTGTGTTTAAAGATTACCCCTGTGCAGAACCCCAAAACCAACCTAGCATAAATGTCACAAGGCCCTCCAGGTGTTCCAACAGTCTTACTGGTCTTTCCTACACTCTTGTGTGTAGCTTCCTAACATACTGCCCGACACATGGGTACTAGTGCACTATGAAGGAAGACAACACAGAATAAACTTAGGAAGGCAGTCACCTCTCACATTCAGTCAGATAACGGAGGCAGCTCTGGCCTCCCAAGGGCACAGGGATGGGGAAGAATTTGAATAATTATCGTCATTACCATCACCACGTTCATTAAGCCCCATCTGCACGCGGCAGTGGGAAGTCCCCACAGGTTCTTTTTCTGCCAGTGAATGAGAGTTCAGTCCAGCAGGGAGGAGAGCCCAAGCATGCACTGGCTCACCAGCCTCCTTGCAAGACTGTTCCTGATGGCCCTTCACAGCCAGCTGGGCTTGATGCTGGGTTACAGCATGGTTCCTCCTGTGTTCCCGGAGAGCTCTCTGGTGCTTGACTTAGAATCCTCTTTCACATCCCAGGATCCCACGCTTTCCATTACAGGGCTAACCTCTGTGACGCCCATTAGTGGGGGCTATGGAGATGGCCCAGTCTGTCAAGCTCTTGAGAACTTGAGTTTGCTCCCCAGAACCCCATGCTAAGAGATAAGTCAGGGTAGTGAGGGGTGCAGAGAATCCCTGCTGCTCACTGACTAGTCTAGACCATTGCAGGCCAGGTAGACCCTGTCTCAGAAACCAAATGGATGGCAGCTGGGGAGCAACAGCTGAGCTTTTCCTCTAGCTTGTATATACACCTACACATTTAAGAATGTGCACAGGCACACACACACCAATGCATAATGATGTCCTTTGACTACTTGTCTACGCCTGAGTTTCTAGAACCTTCATTTCAAGGCGCACTGAAGCAGTGCTCAGTATACACGTATTACATTAAACAGATGGGAAATAAAGACTGACCAGTTTGGCTTCACAGTTACCCCCTGACTGAGAGCTGTTGGGGTTCTGTTTCACCCATACATTCGACACTTCTGGAGTGACTGAATACTTAAACGCACAGCTATGCTATTGAGAAGTGTTACACTCACCCTCACGTGGCGTGGTTAGTTTTCTTACTTACAGAGTTCTTTGTCACCTTTTACTGTGATGTGACCTAAGATGTAAAAGGACTTGTCTAATTTCTGTTGATCTCCAGTGAGTGCTTTGTGTCAGCCAGCATTACTGAATAACCCACTGGGAGGGTACTGTCACAGCCCTTCACACAGGCATTTTACTCTGGATGCTCATCAGCAGAAATAGTGATTTGAGACATGCTAGACTACAGATGTGCTGTGACCATATCCAACATGGACTAAAGCATCAGAAATGGACGTCTTATCTATATGTGGGAATCTATATGTGGGAAGGGCTAAGTTGTCAATTATCAACTCTACGTGATCTGGAAGGATTTTCATAGTAGCTAGATTGGGTGTCGCCATCCTGAGGCAGGAGGATATTAGGTCCAAGGACTGGGCTGGTTACAAAGTAAGTTCAATGCCAGCCTGGGTAACTTATCAAGACCATCTAAAACAAAAGTAAAATGAAGTCCAGGGATGTTGTTCAGAGATAGAGCCCCTGCCTAGAATCCCCCAGTGAGGGGCT
>JAQHUG010000111.1:5010009-5031425 GCA_028555095.1 Dicrostonyx torquatus
AGTGCTAAAATTTTTACATAACATTCTTGAGGCCCTTTGTCCAATCCCCAATACTACAGACAAATACAGAAAGTACTAATAGTATACCACCACTACAAAAGGTTGCCTCTGAGGTTGGTAGTAGGGCAGTAATGTCTACTCTTCTGTTTCCTCAGGTGATTCAAATGCATGCAGAGTTAAACTGTGGACTCAATCTTCAGGTGTTAATCAATGCCCACTCAGTATCCCATCTGGGCCAATAGTGAGTCACACTTTGTATAGTTTTGTAGTTGCCCCAGCTCACAGGAGGCAGCATTGGAATTCTGTGGGGGCTTTGAGACAGGTTATCTCTAAGTTGCCAGGGACCTCCAACTCAGGGACCGCCTACTTTAGCCTCTCAAGTACTGGGATTTCAGGCATGCAGCATATCTGGCTAGAACTAGAATTGTACAACATGCTGTTGGCTGCACTTCATGTCTTTCCTTGTCTTATTTCAAGCCAGGTGTCTGGCCTCAACAGGAACCCCTGGTGGCAGTGGAAAATGGGGGGAGGGGTGCTTTGATCTCTAATTCGCTCATTCATGGTATCGATGTTTATCTAGCATCTTCCGTGTACCCAGTGAAAGTAAAAACTGTTTGTTTCTGTTATGCAATCAAGCTGCTGATAAAAGTTGGCCCAGGAATTTCAAAGAAGGTCTACTGACCCTCTTCCTGCTTGAAGGAAAAGACCTTCCAGCAACAGTGTTGGACCTGAGTTCCAATGTGCCTAAAACTGTTTACCTAACCACACTTTCCACTCACCATTGCCCGGCAAAAGAACACTTGTGTACACAGGAAGGGAGGTGTGAAGGAAGGTGGCTCAGGATTAAAATGTGGCTGGTGAGTGTGGATGAGGCACAGGGTAGGAGTGGAGTGGTGTGTGTCAGTCTGGTAACCATGTGGAGACCTGAAGATTGGGGTAATAGGACACCTCTGTACCCACACCTTGCTTCATGCCTGGTGGGAAATTTATTCCAAAGCTCTTGTAGCTGAAGCTGAGGTAGGGGGCTCTGGCAAGGACCTCAGCTCCTGTAGGGGATCCTTCAGTATCCTTAGTTTTCAAATCTATTGATCATCTATCATCTATCTGTGTGTGATAGTTCATTTTAGTTGTCAAGTTGCGATAATCTATAACCACCTAAGATAGTCTCAGTAGTAGGAATTGTCTATATTAACTTGGCCTATGATTGTTTTAACCTATCATAAATTAGCTTATATTGACTGTGTAAGTTGTACAGGAAGACTCAGCCTAAAAGTGGGTGCGGTCGTCTCTGGGTCTGTGTCCTGAACTGGGTAAGTGTAGAAAGGAGACCTCGAACAAGAAGCATGCGTGCTTTCATCTTCTCTGCTTTAGCAAGTAGATGTTTAAGTTCCTGCTATCTTGAATTCTTGTCTCTGATGCACCATAACCTGGAATTGTGAGTAAAATAAACTCCTCCACCTCTAGATTGTTTTTTTTTTCTGGATCAGTTTTTTTTAATCATGGAACAAATGAAATTAGAACACTATCATCTATCTATCCTTTACCATCTATCTGCCATCTCCCTCCAGTCTTATCATCTATCATCCATGTATCTTTATGTATCATCCATCTGTACTGTCTTCTGCCTGCATCTGTCACCTATGTTTCCTCTCTCATCTATCCACCCATCCACCAGTCCATGCAATCTGTGTATCTATCCTCTATCTCTGCATGTGTCTGTTTACTCTTTAGGTAAGTTGTCATTGTATAGCTCAGGCTGGCCTCTGACACCTGATCTGGCTGCCCAGGCTTCTCTAGTGCTGAGATTACAGGTGTGCCTTGCCATGACGAGCTGCCTAGGAATTTCATCATTCAGCTACCTGGTGATGGATTTTGTTGAGTTTCATTGGGCTTTAAATTTTCACAAATACACATTTACAATAAATATCCCAGTATTTTGCTTTGTACTCATTACCTTAAAGAGAGACTCTGAATTTTGCAACATTTAGGCTCTTCGGACTCTGGCTCTGAGGCCAGAAGACTTGTAGTGCGTTCTGGAAGGCAAAAGTTTTTGGGTGTCATGTTGTTTGTTTTGAGGCAGGGTCTCCCTATGCAATCCGGGCTGGTTCAGAGCTATCCCAAGCTGGCCTCAGACCCACAGAGAGTCATCTGCCTCTGCCTACCAAGTGCTCAGATTAGAGTTGTGAGTCGCCATACCCAGCCTATAACAGGTTTTTGTTTTAATTGTGTTTTATTTGAGGGGAGGGGCAAGGGCAGTAGCCATATGTGTGGAGATCAGAGGACAACCTGTGGCAGTCAGGGTTCTCTACATCCACCATGTGAGTGTTCCTGGCATTAAACCTGGGTCATCAAGCTCTGAGGCAGGTACCTTTATATCGAGCCATCTTGTCAGCCCTTAGGATAGGAGTCTTTTAAGAAGTGATATAGCATGCTCTCTGTTATGTTGTGTTTCCCCTTTGAAACTGGATATTTTATGAGTGAAACACTGCTATCAAGAGTTACTTCTCCCCCCTCGCCAAGATGAAGAGAGGGTGAATAATGGGTACAGGGGTACAGGTAGAAGGAGAACAATGTATACGATAGCAAATAGGGTACTCAAGGTTGCCTCAAATAAGCTGATTCTTTTAAAGTAGCTAGTAGGGAGGGTTTTGAAGATTCTCAGCCCAAAGAAATGAGACATGTTAGGGGTGACATGATGCGTGTATTAAAATGTCATGCTGAACAAGTTGTGGTGGCAGACACACCTTTAATCCCAGCACTCAGAAGGCAGAGGCAGTAGGATGGAGAATTCATGGCCAGCCTGGATAACATCATGAGGCTTCCTCTCAATAATAATAATAATAATACAGTAATAATAATATTTAATGGGTCTAGAGAGATGACTCAGTGGCTAAGAGCTTATTCTGCTCTTAATGGTTCATTTCTCAGCACCCGCGTCAGGTAGCTCATAAATACCTGTAACTACAGCTCCAGGGTACTCAACTCCCCCTTCTGGCTTCCTTGGGAAGCCACACTCACATGCACATAGCTCCACACAGACATACACAATCCTACACATAGTTTTAAAAATAAAAGAAATTTTTAAATAAAAATTAAGACCCAGTGATCAGGCTCAGTGGGAAAGGGTGCTTGCCAACAAGCTTGGCAATGTCAGTTCAGTCCTTAGGACCTCTGTGGTAGGAGAGAGCCAACTCCCACCAGATGTCCTCTGATCTTCACACACATTCTCTCTCTCTCTCTCTCTCTCTCTCTCTCTCTCTCTCACACACACACACACACACACACACACACACACACATACACACACGTAAAACAAATAAATGCAATTTAAAAATTTAAACAAGGATACTGGTAATACCAGCATTTAGAAAGCAGAGGCTGAAGGATCAGGAGTTTAAGGTCATACCTAGCTACATAAGAAATTTGAGGCTAAACTGGGCATCATGATACCCTGTTCATAATTAATAATAATAAATACAATAGAGTGCCATAAAAATTGAACAGAGAGAGAAAAGGCTATATGCTCTGCTGGGAGCCGCTAAAGACTCCCTGGGGACTAAATGCTACCCCAGGCCACCCCCTTGGTTCTCTGAACTGGGGTGACACATTTCAGACAGCAGCGGCTAGTGGCTGCCGGTGCCCCTGACCATGTGTGCCAAGGCCCAGTTTCCCCACAGTCACTTTTCCTCATCATCAGCCTTTCTGTCTCACTAGCCCTACCTAATTCCAAATGTTCTAGGCATTTTTTTCCCAAGCTGTAGCTCTATTATTTTGGATGGAAAACAGTCCTCGAGCTTTTGAGCTCCTGCTTAAATAAAAATGTCCTCCCGTTCTCTGTGATATATTTGCTTATTGGATTTATTTAATGAAATATGGATTTATGCCATAAATATTGGAGTTGGTGTCGTCCATATTTCAATTAATGGATCATTTATATGTCATGCTAACTTTGTAATTACCGAAATGTAGAAATATAGTGGAGTGAAATGAATCTCTGATCTCCTTTACATTCCGCCCCCATCCGAGGTGTCGACGAGAAGAGGAAGATTTAATGTGAGGTTTCCTAAAGAAAGGGCAGGGGACTCAGAGAAGCAGGCTCCTCCAGCAGAACTGGTGGAGATTTGGATTGCACTGTGAATTCCAGCCTCCCGTCACTGTCCTGGGAGAGCAGAAAGGGAGGCCCTGGCCAGAGGGCCTGGCCGTCAGTCTACTTCCAGGCCTTCTCGTGATCCTCATTTTTGTCTCGGTCATAAAGCACAAGCTATTTTGCCTTTTGCCAAATCTCAGGCCTAAATGGCTCTAAATATACATGAATATAGATTTCTCACTGAGTCCTACTGCCAAGAATTTGCTAGAAACCCTCACCTGACCTAGGAGAGAGAAGATGTGTTCTCCATTCCCCGTGAACTAACAGCCTGTCACTTGCCTTTGTCTTTGGCAGAGGGTTCTGCCCTGGATGGTACCCTAGTGGACTCCCCCTCTTTCTCCTCTCTCCTCCCTGTCTCTCGTGCCTGCTAGTTGCTAACCAGAGAAATCTGGCAAGAGGTGCCCAGACAGTGACTCTAACTCACATGTATAATTCTATCAGAATACATCCAAGGGTGGGGGGGAGGGGAATCATTGTTCTCCCAACTAGCTGAGCTGAAGCCCAAGCAGAAATACTAAAGTCAGCCGTGCCTTTGAGCTGCCTCTAACAGCGCCCTTTGGAGACCCATTTCATACAAAATTTGAAGCCTGTGTTTATTGCCCATTAAAGCAACCTTTATTTTATGGCAAATGTTGCAGTAATTGCCTTTTACGAAGAGCACTTTGTAACACACATGCACAGTTGAAAGAAAACCACTCTGGTATTGTCTATCGGGACGTAATGGCGCAATTAATTTTACTCCATCTGTTCCTGAGACTTTAAAGGAAAATGGATTTTTTTTTTGAGCGCACTTTAATGAAGAAGATAAAGCGGCCCGGCTGGTGTCCCACAGGCTCTGCGCAGTAAGTTCAGATTATTGCTCAGTCTGTCAGAATGGGCCGCTTCCCTCAGCAGCCGACACAGCCAGCAACCCGCTCTGGCCCCTCGCCGCGCCATTCCCGATGACAAACTGCCAGCCAGCTCCCACAAAAGCACGATTAAAATGTCAGCACAGGATGACGAAGGGGCCAAGAGGGTCCTCGGAGACAAACTGTGTTCAGTATGAGTTAATACTTTACAGCAGGGCTGGGGCCCGGCTTGCTTGCTGCCTGCTCTCAGGCTGTTGGCTTGCCTCAAAGACGAAAGGGGCAGGGCTGGAGACTCGGTGGCAGGAAGGATCTGCCCTGCGCGTGTCTGCGTGGCCGATATGTGTGTGACATTTTGGAAGAGTGTTGTGAGGGGTTTGGGCCACTGGATTTGGATTCCCCTCAGTGGTTAATCTTAGCTATGATAAAGGGGTTATCGGGGAAGACCCTATTGTCACAAATTTTGTCTGAGATGTTCCTAACATCCTTTCCAAGACCACAAGAGCTACTGTGGAGATGCCCAAGAAGAAAGCCGCTCATCACAAAGAGATGGCTATGCAAAAAAGACAATGCTATTACCTTGAATCTCCAGTCCCAAAGTCTCAGAATGAGTAGCTGAGGCAAACAAAGGCCCAAGGGCACTTTTTTTTTTTTTTAACACAAGATCATATGTATCCTTGACTGACCCCACATTTGCTATATAGCTGAGGATGACTTTGAACTTCTAATCCACACTCCCCCCGCACCCCCGCACAACACCATGCCCAGGTTTATGTGGTCCTGGGAACCAAAGCCAAGTCTTCACACATGCTGAGCAAACATTGTATCAGTTGAGCTAAGTCCTCAGGCCAGCACAGTATCTTGTATTAGCCTACTAGCAGTCCTAGGCCGGAGTCCACTAACCTGGCAAGCTGCATCTTTCCCTGTGTCCCTTACTACAGCTGTGTGACCACAAGGAAATGATGAAAAGGCCAGGGATTTACATCTCTGGCCTCCTGCAGAGACCTGGTCTGCCATCCTGGCCAGGCAGCAGGTGTGAGCTGCTGCCATTGTCCCTAATGGTTATTACCAGCAATAAGCAGGACAAATGTGAGGTCATCTCTCCCGCTGGTAGGTCAGAGGAGGATGGATGGAAAGCCCCTTGGAGACTAAGAAATGAGATGGTCAGTATCCATGGCGGAAGTGTCTCCAAGGCCAGGCTCCAGTCGATGCTAGAAAGTAGCCAAGGGGAGGGGCCGGAGGAGGGAGGGCTTCTCTTAGTCAATGCAATTCCAGATGTCCACTCCTACTCAGGAGCAATCAGGGGCGACCATTGTCAGTGGGGAAGGAAACCAGAGCACAGAATCATCTGAATAACAGCAGGAAGGAAGAAGGCCCCAGTGCAGGACTGCGAGGTTAGGGAGGTTTCCTCCTGGTCCATCACTGTAGGGCCCAAAGCTCAAAGGAGGCTTGAGGAAAGCCATGCTGGTTTCTGATTAAAATCATTCACTCATTCATGGGGGAGCCGGTTAAGGGAGGACTTCAGGCTTCCTAATGTTGCTCTCTAACCTCCTTGCTGCCTTCTCCGCTCTTGTCTTGTGGCTGCTTCTCTGATAGGGAGGGAACCTCCCACAGTTGCCTCCTGCTAGTCTTTAGGCCTCCTCCCTCCCTCTTGCCATGATCCCCGTCTCTAGCTTGATCTGGCCTCTCCTCCTTTCTTCCCCCTCCAGCTTTCTACCAGGCCATCTCCGGACCCTTCTTCCTTTTTATGGCTCTCAGAGGTTCTTCCTCCATCCCCTTCTAGGCACCAGCTTTCCTGTCTTGCACACCGTGTGGGTCTACCGATAATGGGATTATAGTAGTCACAGTTGGCTGTTAGGGCACAGACAGATATCTTTGGGCTACCAAGGGCACAACAGCTTCACTGATGACCTGAAGCATCACCCTCTTGAAGCTACCAGTGTTCCCTTACCCCTTCAGGGAGGCTACACAGGGACCTTTAAGTCACATACACTATAAGGTCACTGGAAGGAAAGACAGACAAGGATGACTTCATTCAACTGCATTGGACCCTGTGCCTGTTTAGAAGCCTTCGAGTGCTTGAGTAAATACTCCAGGAGACAAGAAATGGGTGAGGGAACTGTAATATGGCGGAATCTTCTAGGAAGTTGTTTTAGAGCTAGAAGGAGCAGCTGAACGGACTATCTCCCCAATTTTGCTCCATCTCTCTTCTCCCTCTCTTCTGCTTGTGCCTCCTCAACAGTTACACAGGGGTTTCTCCCCACCCAACCTCTTCTCTCCACCTACCACAAAGGTCCCTGGTTTTCTACCTACCCATCCCACTCAGCCAGAATTCTGCTCTTTTTATTTTATTGTATTGGGATTTGTTTATTTTATTGTGTGCCTATGTGTGTGCATGTGCACATGTATACAGCGTCTACAAAGGCCAGAAGAGGGGGTAGCATAAGATCCCCTGAGCTGCCCATTGTAGGTGTTGGGAACATAATTCCAACCTTGGATCTTCTGCAAGAACAGCAAGCACTCTTAACTGCTGAGTTACTTACTCTCTAGCCCCTCAAGAGAAGCATTTTAAATTGATGCTATTTTAATAATCCAAATAGTAGGCATTTGTTTTAGAAATGTTAAAGAATGCAGAAAACAGGAGGAATATAGTACTACCCATAATCCAGAGCCCTTGGGAGCTAAGAAGAGGGAGGCATTGTGGAAGGAGGATGATTTTCCCAAGCACAGCTGCACTGGGGCTGGTTACATAGGTGGTCTGTCAAGGGAATAGAAATTTTGGACTCTGAGCTTTGGGGTAGATCAGTGGATTCTCAAACCATTGTAACTTAACTGCTGATTATACAAGGGACAAATTCAGGGTCTTCGTTAACTCCCAGGAAAGACGGTTTCCCCTCTTTGCGCATCACTGTGTCCTGAGAAGTGCACTGGGATGACGGTGGCATGCTGGTGGATTTTATTGCTGGGGGAGACATGAAATGAGGAGTCATCAGGCCTATAACCTGCATTCTTTTGTGCAAGACTCTAGAGTTGAAGAAACAGAGGCCTCTTGAATATTTCCCAGTATGCTTTTGCCTAAAGAGAGCCACATGTTCATTATCCTCCCTTTCTATTTTTTATTTATTTTTAATTTTTTTATTTATTATGTATACAATATTCTGTCTGTGTGTATGTATGCAGGCCAGAAGAGGGCACCAGACCTCATTAGATGGTTGTGAGCCACCATGTGGTTGCTGGGAATTGAACTCAGGATCTTTGGAAGAGCAGGGAATGCTCTTAACCGCTGAGCCATCTCTCCAGCCCTATCCTCACTTTTTAAAAGTGTGTGTGTGTGTGTGTGTGTACACGTGCGCATGTGCATGCTTGCAGAGAGATCGCAAAGACTGAAAGAAGATGTTGGATACTTTGGAGCTGCAGTTAGAGGTATTATGGGCCACCTCACATGGGTGCCAGCACCCTAACTCCAGTCCTCATCATTGAATAGTAAGCACTCTTTTGTTTTAGTTTTTCTTATTTGTTTGTTTGTTTTTGAGACAGGGTTTCTCTGTGTAATAGTCCTGGCTGTCCGGGAACTAGCTTTGTAGAACAGTCTGGCCTTGAACTCATTGAGATCTGCCTGACTCTGCCTCCCAAGTGCTGGGATTAGGGGCATGCTTCACCATCGTCTGGCAAATAGTAAGCACTCCTAACCACTAAGCCAGTATTTCCCAACCATGTGAGCGGCAACCCCTTCGGAGGTCAAATGACCCTTTCACAGGGGTTCACCTAAGATCGTTAGAAAGCAGATATTTGCATTACGATTCCTAATGGCAGCAAAATTACAGTTATGATGTAGCAATAAAAATAATTTTTTGGTTGGGGGTTACTGCAACGTGAGGAGCTGTATTAAAGGTCGCAGCATTAGGAAGGTTGAAGACCTCTGCTCTAAGCCACCTCTCTAGTCCCCGTTACAAGGAGTCTCTATCCTCCTCCCCAAGCCCCAACTAGCAACAAGCCTTAATGATTGGGGTGATGGCTCTGTCCGTAAAAGTACCTGCTACACAAGCTTGCGGACCTGCGTCCAGATCCCCAGTATCCATACGCAAAGCTGGGGGAAGCAAGGGATCAGTGCATACTTAAATAATCTCAATGTTAGGGAGGCAAGAGACAGGAGGGTCCTTAGGGCTTGCTGCCCAGTCAGGCTACCCAAATGGAAGAGTTTCAGGTCAGTGAGAGATGTCATCTAAACGAATAAAAGTTAGAAGATGAACCAGGAAGAAACCCTCTGTTGACGTCTGATATCCACAAGCATGGATGTGCACATGCATACTTGTGTACACACACGCACACACACACACACACACGCACACGCACACACATGCACACACACATTCGCACACGCACACACATTCACACACACGCACGCACACGCGCACGCACGTGCGCACACACGCACATTCACATGCACACACACGCGCACACACATTCACACACACACGCACATGCACACGCACACACACACATTCACTCTCTCCAGAATGACCCGCAAACCACTTAACTCCGCAGCTTTTGAATGTGCTGCATCGTAAAAGCAGCTTCCCATGACTTCCTCCAGCAGTAAACCCCAGCTTGGGCACTGGGGGACGCAGCGCTCAGTCTTTAATGGACCACAGCTGAGGCAAGTTGAAAAGTGTAAGCTTCAGAGCAGGCCTCACCCATGCCGCCCAGCGTGGCACAATGATTCAAGAGGCTCCAAACTTTGCCTCATCAAGTCGGAGAATTCTGTGCAAATGAACTTTTCAAGAATTATGCCGCCGTTGGCATTACAGTATTACACGCACGCCCGTTCCCGATCACTCACTGGAACTTATTTTGTAGTTAACCTCTATAAAGGACTGCGCGAGCGAGCCCAGGCCTGTCACACACACGTTATTTAGAAGCCCTTATTATTATTTTATTGCTAGTCCTTGACAGCTGAGGAAAAGCCAAGCGCTTTAATCTTTTTTTTTCCTTCTCCCCCTTTAGTTTACAGTGTAAGAGCTCTGTGTAAGATGGATTTGATTAATATGTAACAGAGATGCAATTCTCGGTAAAATGTGCTGTACGTTAGCACCCTGGAAAACAAACTGCATCACAATGGCTTAAATCTCAGTCCATTGTATTATATAGACATCATAAATAATAGAGAGCAGGCAGATATTGCTGCCGGCTTCATCTGCATAACACATCTGAGCTCTCCATAATGCGTTCAGCTTGTCACTTTTAGTGCAGAAAAGAAGCCGTAAAGCTAACAGCTGACTAACACACACCAGCCCTACTTCTCCTTCCAAGGGGGGGTGAATGCTCATTAAGACATCTTAGCCCTGACTTTTAAAATCCATAACTCTTACAAATGTAAAAAAGTTGCCACGAAAGATTAAGCGCATAATATATGTCAAAGGATAATTTTTTTCATGCCTCTTCCCCACCAGCAACCAGCACTCCCTGCTGCCACCGCCGCCACCGCCATCACTGCCACACCAAAACCCTCCCTTCTTTATAGAGCCCTCACACTAAAGGAAAGAAAATATAAAATGCCCAGGTTTCAGAGAAAGCCAGATGAAATATCAGACTTGTGATCTGCGTAAGGGGTAGTAATTTTTTCTTCTTTTTTTAAGAAAGGATCTCTCATCACCTGGATTGGCCTCAGATTCACCAAACAGTCAGGGATGACCTTGAACTCCTGAACCTTCGGCCTTCACCCTCAGTTCTAGAATAAGAAGCCTTCACTGCTATACATAGTTTAAATGGTACTGGGGATAGAACCCAGGTCTTTGTGCAGACACTCTGCCAACTGAGCTACATCCACAGCCCCTTTGTTTAAAAAGAAAGGGGGAATAAAAGGATAAAAAATAGTATTTTATTTATGTATTACACCTAAAAGACACCCTGAGAGCTGGGCAGTGGTGATGCACATGCCTTTAATCACAGCAAGTGGGAGTCAGAGACAGGCAGCTATCTGTGAGTTCAAGGCCAGCCTGGGCTACAGAGCAAGTACCAGTACAGGCTCCAAAGCTAGAGTACACAGAGAAAGTCTATTTCAAAAAACAAAAACAAGCAAGCAAACAAAAAAAGACAACCTGAGGGAGTCAGTTCTCTATACCATGTGGGCCTAGCCTCAAACTCAGTATGTAGCCCAGGCTGGCCTTAAACTCCTGGTGCTCCCGCCTTCGATCCTGGGTGCTAGCATTCACCACCACACCCACCTTGGTAGATGGCTCCGAGTGACCCCCAGAGGGTTGCTGCCTCTCCCTCTTCTGTGTCTAAGACCATCTCTGAAGGAAGTCAGTCCTCTCAGTTCCACCTTTCACACAGGCCACAGAGTCAGTTTGGTCTACTTGATATGGTCTGTTTCTCTGTTGGAAACCAGGAAGAAGGAAGTCTCCATATCCTTCCTGATAGGCCCTTCAGCCTCACTTGGGGCATCTTAGTCAGCGGGGGCCAATGTGCTCTTCTGATTACGTTTCATGAGACTCAGTATGTATGTATGCATCTGTGAGCATGCATGGTGTTCACGGGTGTGTGTTTGTCTACACGTGCATACACAGGACAGACATCAGCATCGTGTCCTCCTCAGTAGGTTTCCGCCTGACCTTTTGAGACAGAGTCTCTCACTGAAACTGGAGCTCACCAGCTTGGCTAGTGTCTATGTCCAGCAAGCCCTAAGAATCCTCTACACACCTCCTTGCTCCCAGCACTGACATTAAAGGCATCCACTGTCATAGCCAGCTTTCTACACCTGGGGGTCTAAATTTGGGTCCTCCTTGCACTGAAAGCATTTTGCCCACTGAGCCACCTCCCCTATCCCCATTTCATAGGTTTTTAGAGAAAAAAAATGAAAACATTATAGCACATCATTTTCTGTGATGAGGGCGAGGCATTTTAAGGGATCAAGGCTGTCAGACAGGCAAGAAGAAAGCATATCTGTAGTTCTAATGCAGGGCAGATTGCATTCCCTAGGTGTAGGGCATGCCTGGGGGAGCACTGTGGGGGCTAAGATGCAGACAGCTTGTGGATGTATTTCTCTCATGACATTCAGCTCTTTAAAAAGAAAAGAAAAAAGAAAGAATGCTGCTGGAGAGATGGCTCAGCGGTTAAGAGCAGTGGCTGCTCTTCCAGAGGTCCTGAGTTCAGTTCTCAACAGCTACATGGTGGCCCACAACCATCTGTAATGCGATCAGGTGCCTTCTTCTGGTGTGTGTATATGGAATAAATAAAGAAATCTTTAAAGAAAAATAAGTTCCCAAAAAAGATTACTTTATAGAACTGGTAAGGCGCTTGTCACACAAACATGATGACTGGAGTTTGGATTCCCACAGCTCATGGAAAAAGCCGGACATGGCAATGCACATACTCCTGGCTCTACACATACACACACACACACACACACACAGAGAGAGAGAGAGAGAGAGAGAGAGAGAGAGAGAGAGAGAGAGAGAGAGAGAGAGAGGCATAAAAAAAAGTTTTAAAGTATAATGCATCAAGATGCTGATGGCAGCCCGAACGGTAGGAGGCAAGCTGAGCATGAGACAGGAAATTTTCCCTAGCACTTAGAATTCTCCCAAGAGAAAAACGTTAGCGTTCCCAATTCTTGACTCATTTAGTATGAGTTGAACCAACTTCTGAAAAAACAAACTTGCAGGAAGGAAAGAAAGATTGTCCTAACCACACTGTATAAGGTAGAGGGATTGGATGCCAAGCCAACCGAAGTTGGAAGTCAACTCAGAAGTCCCATGATGCACTAGTGTAGAACACTGTTTACTTATAAAGAGTATGGTGTGTGTGTGTGTGTGTGTGTGTGTGTGTGTGTGTATTTGTATGTGTGATACCAACCAACCTAGACACAGGGGCTTTCATTGTGACCGGTGGTGCTTGTGGGTGAGGATTGAAAGAGGGCTTACTTCCCTCCGAGAGCAGTGTGGGCCTAGAACAGTGGGACATTTTTCTACCAGTTACAATGACAGTTTGTTTTTGGAGAAAGTTACCATTAAACTCCAGTGTGGGCTGCCTCACTGTAAGCTTGACTTCTGGTTGGTGTCCCCCAGGCTGGGCCTTCCAAAAGCCCAGATTCTGACTCTGGATCCCAAGTTTTGCTGCTGATTCTCAACGTATCAACATATTCTTCTTTAAAAAACATTTATTTTGTTTGCGAGGGGACAGAAGTCCCTGTGCCTGGGTGCATGAGTGGAGGTCAGAGGACAGCTTGCATGCGTTCTTTCTCTCACTCCCACATGTGATGCTGGGAGTCAAACTCTGGCTGTAAGGATCAGCGGCAAGCTCTCTTACCTGATGCGCCTCCTCACCAGCTCATCTGGCTGGGTTCTTGCTGTTGTTTGTAGTCCGTTCTTCCAGACCCCGGCTTTCTGGTCTGACCCCAGCACATTCTATAGCCAGCACAGCTGTGACTCTAGCCGTTCTGCTGTGTTCAGTGTCTCCAGTCACACCCAGAGAGCTTCCCTCTCCATGAAGCTGCTTCCAGGGTACTGGATGCCGTTTAGCTCCAAAACTTGAAGTCTCACCCTGTCCTTCAAGATGCAGTTCGAACCCCAGCAGTTCTTCAATACTTACCAACCCTAGGCTTAAAGTTCCTGTCCTCCATGAAAATCTTACTGTTTCTCGAGTGCTCGTCCACCAGGGAGCACACAGACACATGTTGCTTCTCCTTCCCACTGGCTATAGTACGCATAGTATACCATGCATTCTCCCACCTAAGTGCTAACCAGGCTGGGACCCTGCTTCATTTGTAGGTCGTGCCCCAGCATGTCCATGAGCTGTAGACCATAATACGTATTCTTTTAGATATCTAAGGTTGCTTCTCTCATTGATAGACTGAATGCATCACAGGACGGGTTTAAGAGATGGCAAGGTGGCTCAGCAGTTAAGGGCACCTGCTGCCAAGCCAAAAGACAGAAGTTTGATCCCTGGACTCCACAAGGTAGAAGGAGAGAACTGATTCTCCAAGACTGTCCTTTGCCCTTCACGCGCATGCCCAAACAGGTTCCCACAAGAAAACCGGCGGCGGTGGGGGGGGGGCGGCGGCGGGTAATTTCATTTTGTTTTTTAGCCTCACTCTCTCCCAACTGAACTATTTTGACAACATACCCTCCCCGAACAGCACCATCAGCTGGGGGAGGGGGAGTCAAGTGTTCACACACACACAGACACACACTACAGTACACTCAAACCACAATGTAAGGTTATTCCCAACTCTCTCCTACAGGTAATCATGCCCGCAGCAACATCCTTGCAGCGGGCAGTTTTTGCACCTCTAACAATTTCTCTAAAGTCTATCCCAGGAGATGTTGCTCAGTTGTAAAATAGAGATTGGCTTCAGTAAATATTGTGGGTTGCTTTTTGTTGTTAATAATTTTACCACCAAACTGCCATGCACAGTAGAGCTCATCTCTCCATGTTCTTGTCCACACTTGCTGGGACCCACCTTTCTGATTTTAGTGATTAAAAAAAAGATTTATCTTTATTTTTAATCATAAATATGTATAAAGATGAGTGAGTAAGCGCATGAGTGCAGCGGCCACGGAGGCTAGAGAGGGTGGAGGATCCCATGGAGCTCATGAGTGCAGCGGCCACGGAGGCTAGAGAAGGTGGAGGATCCCATGCAGCTGGGCTTACAAGAGGTTGTGAGCCACCTGGCATGGAGACTCTGAACTGAATTTGAGTCCTCTCCAAAAGTAGAGTTTCTGATTTTTCACTTGTTTGTAGACTGTTCGTTTACTTGTTGCTTGGTTTGCTTTGGTTTAATGAACAACAAGCAGGTCATTGGCTGTTTTCAGACTGAGACATCTAATCTGTTACCCACTGATGTCTGTAGTGACCTCTGTCAAGAGAGCCAGGCTTCTGCTACTGTGGAACATACGCATTTTCTCCTTATTTCCGTTGTCGCCTTTGTTTCTTTCTTTGACACAGGGCTCATGTGGTGTGGCCCAGGCTAACCTTGAACTAGAATTCACTCTGCAGCTGAAGATGATCTTGAACCCCTGGTCCTTCTGGTCTTCCTGGTCTCTTCACCTTGAGTGTTTGGATCACAGGTGTGCACCACTCCACCTGTTTATGCCAGGCAGCAGATCAGACCCAAAGCTTCCTCTGTGCTAGGCAAGTGCTATACCAAGCAAGCCGCTTTCCCAGTGCTGGGTTTCCCTGTATTTCAGGGGAACCACTGGTGTCCTAAGACAGGAGAGTAGGGATTATTCTAGGTTGCCTGGGGAAATCCAAGGAAGCCAGTCAACTAGAAAAATCTGACAGGATGTATCACCTTAGCTCTCTGTCTTCCCCAGGCTTCACAAACCCCTTCCTGTATTCCTGCAGTCACAGTGGCCATTATTCTAAACTAAGAGAAGCAGCAGCCATTTTCAATGTCATGCAGTTCCCAAGGCTTTCCTCTGTAGGTTCCATCTCCTGTACTTCTCCAGACGTGGGCTCAGCCTACCTTTCTTCTGTCTCAAAACAATCTCACCTGGGCATGCTGGGTCACACCTATCATCCCAGTCCTCAAGGGGTAGAAGCAGGAGGACCAAGAGTTCAAGGTCATCCTTAGGTATTAAAAAAAGAAAGATTAAAATTAAAATAAACAACCTCTTCTTCCTCATTTTGAAGTATTGTTTAATGTTTGAGGCCTTCTTTGTTTTCCTCTCCTCACTCAGCTCTGCCTATCAGCGAATGCTCCATGGACCTAAGCAGAAAAGCATCTCTCCGGCTCCACGGTCTCCTCTTTGAGACCCTCTGCTGGAGGCTTCGGTAATAACTAATGGAAGCAGGAAAACAAGGATCAAAATGGAACTTGTAATGTGAGGCCAGACTACACTACATGAGACTCTGTCACAGTCTAGGGAGATGGCTCAGCTGAGAGAATGCTTGGCTAGCATGCATCAGGCCTTAGGTACCATCCCCAGCTCCTCAGAAACCAGGCATGATGACTAATGTCTATAATCCAAGAACTCACTCGGAAAGTAGAGGCCGGAGAATCCAAAGTTCAAGGTCCTTAACTACGTAGGGAGTTTGAGGCTAGCCTGGGCTACGTGAAACCTTGTCTCAATAAAACAAATGGAAAGAGGAGTACTCGTCCCCTCTCTGTTTTTCTATCCATCCGGCTTACTCCCTGCGCTGTGCCCGGGATAATTGAGTTGGAAGTAGCATCAGTGTTTCTTCATCTTCCTTCAGGCTCACACGCGTTCCTCACCCAAAGGGAGAGAGATTAATTGAGGTCTTTTATCTTCCATTCAAATGAGGCTTTCCTGTGAATTACTCCCACCCTCCCAGCCCCATCAGCTCTCCTAACCTCCCCACACTCATTAGGAGCTGAACCTGCCATGAAAAGAGCCCCACCCCCACCTCTATAGACCCACAGCATCCCCCCAGGACCCTCATGCCCTCCCCTGATATCTCTGACCTGGCATCACCCTCAGTCCAAGGGTGAAACATCACTGAGGGGAGCCAAGCAGATCCAACCGGAAGCTGGGCCCTCAACCCATCCCTCCCAAATCTGCCAGATGGCCTGGTACAGCAAGCCTTCTTTCAGAATTAATAACTCACCCTCTGGAGGGCCAGCTCCAGCCAGCCAGCCTTTACATTTCTCCAGCTAAGTGTATTCCCCCTCCCTGCTGTGTCTTTGGGCTGCTGTGTTCAGGGCAGACTTCAGACATGAGAGCTGCCTCCTCTCCCCCATTTCCCTTTGCCTTTGGCTTCTGACAGTGCAGCTTTTAATCTAGAAATTATGGTAAGCTGTATGTGCATTTTGAGAGTATATCATTGCAGCATTTAATTAACAGTTATTAGTGTTAGCGTACTGCGCTGTATTCTATGTCACAAGTCATCAATTCTCCCAGAGCAGTTATAGCAATTAAGAACTCCATCATACCTTCTGTATAGTCATTTGGTAGTTTTCCAGATCTTTTCAAAACTGGAAATTACTAATCAAATCATTTCTGCTCTGTGCCTTGATATCGTTTATTCCATTCCTAATGATGTGCGACTTTTTTCCCCCTCTCTCTTTCTCTCTTTCTCTCCTCCTTTGGCCGTTAACGGAGGCATCCGTGCGTGAGTCTAACCCATTTCACACTGCCGTCATGCTTTGGCGAGGCGATAACGAACTTGCAGGAGGAAATGCGGGCACTGCTTCTCTCTGAGCAGAGCACCATCTTGCCTTTCCTGCCATTGGATGATTGAATTGTTGGAAACTGGGAGAAAGCAATTGCAGACCTACAAACCTGATGTTGCCTGTTGCTGTAGACACCACAGTGGAGCTTCAAGTCAGTGCTCAGCATCACTCCTAACTGGCCAATCATCTGCCATGCCCCTAAATGGTCACTAATTACTTTCGTTATGGCCTGAGTCAGGTTGGGGGTGGGAGGGATGGGATCTTAGCCTTGTCTTGGGAAAACCTTAATAGAGAGGAAATATGGAGATGCCTAGGAGGGTCTCACCGAAAAGGCCAACCCGTCTTCCCCGTCAAAAACAAACAAAAAATTCATCGGGTAAAGTTTTTTGAGAATATCCTTGAACTGGCTATCACACATCCTGAGGTTGACCTGCAAGGGGACATCTTACTTCCTAGATTACCTGGATAGCCCTGAATCAAATGTCAGGGGTAATTCAGTGGCCAGGTTTTATGGGAAAGCCCCTGGCTGGGTTGTAATGATGTGTGGAGTGTAAATGAGGAAGAGCCATCTTGCTGCTCTCCCCGGGGATCCTTTTTTCCACATCCAGGAACACTGCCCCAGAAGCATCCCCAATGGCTGAATCACCACCATTTGTGCAGCAGCAAGCAGGCTGTGCCACAGACAGCTGGAGGCAAGATTGACTTCACTGTAGTGCCAGGAGGTCTCTGCTGTTCAAGGGCTGGAGCCAGGGCCAGGGCCGGGCCGGGCCAGCCAGCTCAGGGGCGGTTGACTAGTCTGATCAGACTAGGACCTTGCCAGACCCCTGTCTTTGCCCATTCTGGCTGCCGCCTGCCTTGGCTCCATCAGACCACCGACCAGACTGCTGTGTGGTTCACGAGAACTGATGATCCAGCGCCTTCTGTGTCAGGCTGAACAGCAGCCCCTCAGCCAGGCCTAGCCCTGCCCAGGCATTGTGAGTCAGGCTCGACCTGCAGACAGACTTATTTACTTCTGTGGCTGGCCAGCTCCTCGTTGTTTGACTTGTGTTGGCTAAGCGTTTGTAAAAAGAAGTCTCAAGTCAAATCACTATCCCGTAAACATCCCTTTGTATTTGAGGGCAGAGAACGGTGCTCCCTTTTCCATCTCGTGAAACTGATGCAGGTGCTTGATGGCCCTGAGGACTGGAGGTGTCGAGCTGGGATGGGAAACTGAGGCACTCCTCAGGTCATTCATGCTGAGATCCTTCAAACAGCCCAGGGAAGGCAACCACTAGAGACCATTCTGGTTCTCCTTCTGCTCAGACATCCATCTCTGTGAAATATAACATAGCCCAGAAAACAGGGCCACCTCTGCCATCAAGGAATTATTTGAAACGTGGTAGTTGGGACTGGAAGATGACTCGGTGACTTAGAGCATTGTTGCTCTTGCAGGGGAGTCAGATTCAATTCTGGCACCCACATAGTGGCTCCCAGCCATCTGTAACTCTAGTTCTAGGAGATTCAACACCCTCTTCTGAACACCGTGGGCGCCAAGAAGGCACATAGTGTGCATACATACATGCAAGAAATATACTCATACACATAAAATGGATCTTAAAAACAATGATGGTCCAGCCAGCTGTGCTTCCCAGGAGGATAGAAACAGGAAAGTCCCTGGAGCTTGCTAGGAAACCAGCATGGCCTACTTGGGGAGTTACGGTTCAGTGAGAGAGATTCTTTCAAAAATAAATAACGTGGGTGGATCCTGAGGATTAAAGAGTAATGGTTTCTTCTGATCTCCACACACATGCACGCATGTAAACACCCCCCTACACACACACCTTGGCACACATACCCAAATGATCCCAGCCTTGGTAATATCTCCCTTGATCTCCTCACAAACTTAAAAGAAGGCAGGGGGGTCCCGTATCATTTTTCTTCTCCGCAGTGTGCTTGCTAGGACTCTCATGTTGGTAGCCAGGGTGAATAGTAATTTGGAGAGAATCATGCTTCTTTGTGTCATCATATTGCCACACCCTTCACCACCATAGCCATTACTATTTAGTAACATACAAGCTAGCAGGGGGTGGTCAGGATTATGTTCACATGTGTTTAGGAACAAATACAGACCTCTGCTTAAAACACAAACATCCTAAATTTCTCAGTGGCAAAATTATGGGAAAACCCAGGATCTAAGAAATCCAGTGTACTTATCCTAGTTCAAACCCCCTGACTAACTGAGAATCGCCATCTGGGAAGTGCCATCCATTGCCTGGGGATGTACTGGGGACAAGAAACTGCTAAATGACTACCAATCAGCACTAGCAGCCTTAGGCCTGTGCCTAGACTAACTTCCTTCCTTCCTTCCTCCCTCCTTCCCTCCCTCCCTTTCTTCTTTCCTTTCCTCTTTCCTTCCCTCCCTCTCTCCCTTTCTTTTTCTTTCTCTCTGTCTCTCTCTTCCTTCCTTCCTTCCTTCCCTTCTGTGTATAGTGTGTATGCATGTTCACATGTGTAAGGGATGCCTGTGTGTGCACACTGAGGAGTGTTTACATATATTAGTGTGTGTGGAGCCAGGGGCTGACATCCGTTGTCTCCCTTAGCCATTCTCCATCTTACCTATTGAGGCACAAGCTCTCACTTGAACCAGAGTTTGCTGAATCAGTCCAGCTAGCCCTCTTGCTCTGGGAATCTTGCTCGGGCCTCCCGAGCACTTAGAATCATCACAGGAGACCACCATGCCCCCTGCCATTAGCATGGACACTGTGATTGGAGCTTCAGCAGTTGCACAGCCAGGGCTTTATCCACCATATCCCCAGCCCCCAGGTTTCTTTCTGTTCATTTCTCGCCTGCCAGGCTCCTTCCATGCACTGGCAGGGAGGGGGTTGGACTAGATCTGGCTGTCAACAACCCTCACTGCCATCACTGGAGTGTGTCCTGTGTGTGTATCTACAACTCTGGGATATCTGTAACCGTACTGCAAAAAAGCCTTGAATGGAATTCACAGGTTCATGTCCTAAAACACAGGACATTGACACACTCTAAACAAAAGGAGCTCACAGATGTAAGGGCTTGGGGCATCATCTCCACTAAGGGTCAGACACCCAAATAACTGTTTTCAGAGAGATAAACCCAGTGGAAAAATGGGGTTGCCCTAAAGTTAAATTATGGTTTGGATTGTTTGGATTTCCATTGCTAAAAACAAAATGTAGATAACTCTAGTTTATTCTGGGATACTGGAACTTTTGTATTTGTTTTTTATCTTAAAGTATGTATGGTGTATATACGCATATGTATCTGTATGTATGTGTGTGCACATGTGCCTTCACACATGTGGAGGTCACAGACACTCTTTTACTTGAGACGGGACCTCTTGTTATTTGCTGCAGTGTGGGTTGTGGGTACACCAGCTTATTCCACCCAGGAGACGTGGGAGGAACTTCCCACTCAGTTTCACCTTCATTTCGCTGTGTCTGGCAACCAAAGCCTATGGTAGTTTTAACAACAGGACCTTATCATGTAGGCCTAGTGGGCAGCCAAGAGTGTAGCAAGAGCCTGCATAATTTGGGGGCCCCCTGGAGTTTCTGGCCAATAATAGCTCATAAGGAAATGGCCCATACTTGGCACTACGGTTTTGTTTTTGCATCTCCTCCATGGAGTACACAGGAAAGGTTGAGGGGGTAGCCTTGGGCTGGAGGCATGCTCTGTGACTACTTTTGTTTGTTTACATGGCTGGTGACACACTTTTATAATCCCAGCACCAAGAGGTGGAGGCTGGAGGATCAGAAACCCAAGGTCATCCTTAGCTAACCAGTTCCAGACTGGCCTGGACTATAGGAGACCCCGTCTCTACAAAATAAAAGAAAAATTTCTGAAGACATGAAATCTTAGATAGTGTGAGATTTGCCATCTTCTCAGACCACTGCCAGGGCCAGCTCTAGAATATTGCTGAGTGTCTAATTTGATATTATCCGCCACCCTCCATGTCGTTTCATGAAGGAGTCTGATTTGTAACCAAACCTATACCTGTCATTAGGCCTCTCTCCCTCATGTTTGGTAAGGACCAGCTTGGAGTGGGCCGGTTAGCACTGCAGCCTCTAGATAGCACTTGACCACATGTGAAGTGATCATGTCCACATGTGAAGTGTGACCATGTCCGTATGTGAAGTGTGACCGTGTCCGCATGTGAAGTGTGACCGTGTCCGCATGTGAAGTATGACCGTGTCCACATGTGAAGTGTGACTGTGTCCGCATGTGAAGTGACTGACTGTGTCCGCATGTGAAGTGACCGTGTCCGCATGTGAGGTGTGACCGTGTC
>JAQHUG010000111.1:5032065-5095618 GCA_028555095.1 Dicrostonyx torquatus
ATGTGAAGTATGACCGTGTCCGCATGTGAAGTGACCGTGTCCGCATGTGAAGTGTGACCGTGTCCGCATGTGAAGTGTGACCATGTCCACATGTGAAGTGTGACCATGTCCACATGTGAAGAGACCGTGTCCACATGTGAAGAGACCGTGTCCACATGTGAAGTGACTGACTGTGTCCGCATGTGAAGTGACCGTGTCCGCATGTGAAGTATGACCGTGTCCGCATGTGAAGTATGACCGTGTCCACATGTGAAGTATGACCGTGTCCGCATGTGAAGTGACCGTGTCCGCATGTGAAGTGTGACCGTGTCTGCATGTGAAGTGACCATGTCTGCATGTGAAGTGTGACCGTGTCTGCATGTGAAGTAACCGTGTCTGCATGTGAAGTGTGACCGTGTCTGCATATGAAGTGACCGTGTCCACATGTGAAGTGTGACCATGTCTCTGGGAACTGGTTAGAAAGAGAAGCCTGAGGACCTTGTCTCCTGCTGGTCCTGGAAAATTAGTCCACCCAGCTCCAGATCCAGCAAGTGATTATTTTTCCAGATCCCTGCCCATCCAATCCTCTCCAGCCATTTTCCTTTTTCTTTCTTTGCAAGGATGCCATGGGGGAGCCATACTTTCTCTGCCCAAGAGAAGCAGTGGGGCAGGGAAAACAATGCATTTTTCTGAAGCATTGAGGGCAGCTTGACTGTACCAAGGGGCTGCCACAGGCCTCAGCCTGTTCCTTCAGTCTCGAACTGTTGAGTCTAAGCTGGTATAGACCGTGTGCTTGATTGAGCTCTGTTGAAAAATGGCCATGTGATCTACTTAGTAGAACGCTTGCCTAGCGTGCTCCAAGCCCTGGGTTTGATCACCATATAGGCCGGGTGTGGTGGTACACATCTCTGATTTCAGTCTTCAAAAGGAAGAGGCAAGAGCATCAGAAGATCAAGTTCATCCTTGGCTGCATACTAAGTGCCAAGCAGATGGGGCTACAAGAGATCCTGCTTCAAAAAATAAGTAAATAGGGCCAGTGAGATGGCTCAGTGGGTAGAGGTTTTCCCACACAATCCTAGGAACCTGAGTTTGATTGTAGAACCACACAAAGATGAAAACAGAAAACAGACTACACAGAGTTGTCCTCTGCCCTTGTCATGCATACTATTGCAAGGCGCGCCCCACACATAACATGCACATACATGATAATGATATAAAATTTAAATTAATTAAAATTGGTCAGGATGGGTGTGGAGGCCTATAATCCTAGCTCTTAGGAAATGGAGAGAGGAGGATAAGAATCTCAAACGTATCCTTGGCTACATACCAAGACCATCCAAGGCCATATGAGACCCCGCCTGAGGATGTTGCTGTTGATCCTGGGGGTCCTAGGTGGTGTACTGGGAACCCCAACACACAGACATTGCCACACACTCCTGCCCAGAGATCTGAGGTGCCAAATGTCTTCAAAGAAGGGCGTCAAAGCTCGCTGCCACTGAGGCGCTAGCTGCTGCCACCTCCGAGAGCCTTTGATCCATCTCTGTCTGAATCCAGCCCCTCTCGGGGTAGATTCGCTTTGAACCCAGAGCCAGCAGCCCCTCTCCGACGCCCTCCAAGTTACCTCACGCAAGCAAAAGCACAGGCTTCTGGGGTGGCTCCTTTCATCTTTCCTAAATCATGAGGGGGCTACTTTCTGTGTCACCCTATGGGGGCCTAAGAACTCTCTGGAAGACAGTTCAGAGCACACCGGGCGAAAGAACTGCAGACAGACGCTCATTGTCTTGGTGACTTTCCTCTATTGGTTTCTGATATGGATAAACCACAGGCAGGCAGGAGATGGAAAGGAAAGGAAGTTCGTCATAAAGGCTGCATGTTTTGTTATTCAGGGTGCAGGGGGAGTATGGAGGGATCCTTCATGGAGAAAATCCAACAGTAATGAGAGTCTGAAGCCCCGGAGCCAGACGTATTGCAGAGCTAATGTGATATTTTGGTTTTGTTTATTCTGCAGAAATGGTGGAATTTCATTTTTTTAGTAGAATTACAAGTTCTTCTTTTATTATTCACATGCCCTAACACGCGTGGCTGCCTGAGCTGGGACACTGGTGAGTTTAATACCAGCCTCCTTGAGAATCTAAACTGGTTTTCCAGTCTACTCCCTGGTGGGCCACGAGAGTTGTTAGAATAGCATTCCCCTAGCTCTGAGCCTCCCTAGGGCTCACATCTGCCTTTTGCTGGGGGTGGGAACAAGAAGTCTTGCTGTGAGACTTCCCTTAGTTCAGCAGGGAAGGATGGAGACTTGCTGGAGGCAGACTGGGACTGGGAAAAGGGAAGAAAGGTCACTGTGCACTGTGGTCTCCAGGCCACCTGCTACACAGCTTGCTTGGTAAGTACAGTGATGAGTGGCTCAGAGTTTAGGGTGCTTGGTAAGATGGCACAGTTGGTAAACTGCTTGACACCCAAGTGTGAAAACCAGCACCTACATAAAAAGCCAGTTGTGCCAGTGTGTGCTTCTATAAGCACATGCACAGGGCGCTAGGCCAGAGACAGGAGGATTCCTGAAGCCTGTTGGCCAACCAGTCAGTAAGTGCTAGATTAGGTGAGAGACCTAAGAAGTTGGAGAAATGACTCAGCAGTTAAGAGTCATCTCTGCTACTCTTCCAGAGGACCAGAGTTTGGTTTCCAGCAGTCATGTTTGGACAGGTCATGCTTGTAAGCCCAGCTCCAGGGCATCTGACGCCCTCTTCTGGCCTTCTTAGGCAACTTCCAGCATGTGTGCAGGTACCTACAGACACACACAAACAAAAATAAGTCTTAAAAAAGAAAAAAAACTACAAGATAGAGAACCGTCATACTAGTGCACCCCCTGCAACCACACACCTACAAATCTACAAACCAAGTTCCTTGCCTGTTCTGATTTTGTTGTTCTGTGTGGATCCCAAGCATTGTGCCCCTGTAAGCAGGGACCATGTACAGGCCAGAGAACAACTTCAGATGACATTCTTTGGGGTACTGTCCACCCTGCTTTTTGAGTCAGTGTCTCTGACTAGCCTGGGTCTTACCAAATAGGTTGTTCAGCGAACCCCATGGATTTTCTTGTCTCCAACTCCCAACACTGGAATTATTAAGTGCACGCCACCACACCCAGATTTTTTTCTTTCTTACATTGATTCTAGATCCTCATGCTTGCAAAGCAAGCACTCTGCCAACTGAGTTATCTCCCCAGACTCATGCATTGCAGACTTTGAATTTCCCATTTCCACCCGATATCCTTTACCATGGCCATTTCCTGCCTCGAGAAGTGAAAGTAAGCAAATGGTTGCAGAACGTTCTCCCTTGCTGGCTGTGTGATCTTGAGCATGTTCACTCAGTTTAGCTTTCTCATTGGTGGATTAGCAGAATTGCTGCCAAGCTAACAGTGGCCACCCAAGGCTTTTTTTCCTGCTGTGCCAGTTTGAGTGACAGTACATAGCAGGCAGGTGGGCACCTGAGCAGGAGAACTGAGCTGGATGGGAAGCCACAAGTCCATCCCACATGGTCAAGCAGCTCCCTGAACAGAGCTATCCCTGTGAAAGCTGACCCTGAGTGGGATGGGCCACATTGCTGTCTTAGCCCACTGCAGCATGCTTGCCATCCCTTGCACAGTGGTGGCGGGGTTGGCACAGCTGTGTGTTTGGGATGCATGTCGAGCCTCAGTCAGAAAGCTGGTAGACAGCCACAATGCATGGTGGCACATGCCTGTAATCCCAGCATTTGGTAGGTAGGGAGAGGAAGATCTCAAATCCAGGGACATTATGGGATGCATAATGAATTCAAATCTAGCCTGAGCAGCGTAGTAAGGCCCATCTCCAAAAAAGTGGGGAGCCAAGGGGACAAGGAGTATAGTTTAATTGGTGGGTTGCTTGTCTAGCATTCATACAGTCCTGGGTTTGATTTCTGTGCATCATAGCATACACCTGTTATCCCAGCATTCAGGAGAATCTCAAATTCCAGACCAGCATGAACTACAAGAGGCTTAGAGTGAGCTTTCACTATGAAAATGGAAAAGGGAGGTGGCCCAGTAAAGTGACTGCCATCCAAGCATGATGGCCTGAATTCAGAGCCCCTCAGAACCCATATTAGTGCTGGAGAAGCAAAGACAGTTGGGTCCTTGGAGCTCATTGGCTAGCTCACCGAATCGCTGAACTCCAGGTTTAGTGAGACTTTGTCCTAAAATATAAGGTGGCCAGGCATAGTGGTACATGCCTTTAATCCCAGCACTCATGAATCGGGCACGTAGATCACTAAATTGGAGGCCAGTCTGGTCTACACAGTGAGTTCAAGGCCAGCCAGGGCTACATAGCGAGAGCCTGTCATGAATAGTAATGATTTGAAGGGTCAAGGGAAACACCCAACCTCAGCCTCTAGGCTTCATGCATACATGCATGCACACGATCATGCACATGTTTACACATATACACATACACGTGGACATACGCTAAGAATATATTGTATCAGGCACCTCTGCCCAGCTTTCCTAGAGCTAAGCTATGAACAAGGGAGTCTAGAGAAACTGAAAAGCCTTAAAGACAGGAAGGGGAAAATCCTAATTACCACCTAGAAAACAACCACCAGCTCTAAACCCAGCAGGTTACTGGAAGATAACGTGTGGGCAGCGAGTCATTAGAACGCCATAATCCTTACTGTGAAAGGGAGAGTTATAACCGTATCATGGGGCCAGGAGAGGAACAAGGCTTCATAAATCACTCCACTGGCACTGTTGCCTGCATGCCCAGGCCTGTAGCAATCCATCCCAAATGAGGAAATAATAATGTCACGTCCTTCCAGCCTTTTCCTAGGAGAAAGTTCCGTAATGGAGGGTAGGGAGGTATGTAGAAGAGCCCTTTCTGGGCCATGCCGCACAGCGAGGTGTACACGGGTTCTTTTCCCAACCTTTGCCCCTGGCCAAGCTGGGTAGGGAGTAGGCACACACAGACCATGGCAAGAATGAACCTCACAGTGATCATTCAGTTTTTTCTAGTTTGTTTTGTATAAGGTAAGTGGATGTTATGGAGTTTTATACTATGTTGAGTATTGGGGCTGGATGGAGAAGACTTGCTGGATTTGGCTGTTACTACTTCATACTGTCCACTACTTTTCATTGTATGTATCTAGGGGTTTGTTGTAGTTGTTGGTGTTTTGTTTTGTTTTTAAGCAGTTACCCCCATTTTTATAGACGAAAGTAAGTTCTATGGAAGAACTGAAGGGTTGTTTTTGTCTGCTTGCTTGTTTGTTTGTGTTCAGAGAGTAACTGAAGGTTCCATGAAATAGCTCCCATATCAAATGAAACACCAAAATGAATAAAAGCTTAAAATGAAAAGCTCCCTCTTTGCTGCTGATAGAAGAGTCTCAGTGTTGGTGTTCTTGGATGGCAGATGACTCTGCTCTAGGCAGGGACTCTGGAATCCAGCTCCTCCTAATTGTCTCTGTCCATACAACCTAAAGGAAGAAGTCTGAAAACGGACCCACATCATCCTGCCACGCTCACAGCCAAGAACTAGTCATGTAGCAAAAGGCTGGGAAATGGACTCCTTCACAGGGAAGTTACTACTGTGGGGAAGGAATCCGGAGTTTGGCAGACCTCTAGGGTACAGGAACTGCACGTCAGTGTTACTTTAGTAGCTTACTGAGAGACTTGATTTTTGCCTTAGGTCATCTTGAATCAAACACAGATACCCAAGCTAAACTGTGTCCATGTATTCATTCATTGAACTTTTAGTACAGTGGTTCTCTACCCTCCGAATCCTGCAACCCTTTCGCACAGCTCCTCCTGTTGTGGTGACCCCCAGCCATAAAACTATTTTGTTGCTACCTCGTAACTGTAATTTGGCTACTGTTATGAATTGTTAATGTAAATACCCAATATGCAGGATATCCGATATGTGACCCTCAGGTTGAGAACTGCTGTTTTGGTAGATTACCAACAGAGATACTATCTTTCCTTAATTCATGTTTAGTCAAGACCAGGTACTGGGGCTATATTGTATTTTCGTTCTTTTTTTCATTTGTTCATTCCATTTTCACTAGCTTAATAGAAACATGTTCTTTCCTTAAGACTTACTGAACTAAGCCAGGATGCCTAGACTATACTGTATTCATTCATTTGACTTGCTTACCAGTAGAAGCTTGGTTATTCCTCCCATCATCCTGAGTGGAACCCAGGTACCGAGGATGTTCTGTATTTACTTATTCATTTGCCTATTAAGACAGTGTCCCACTAAATAGCCCAGGCTGGCCTGGATCCCTCTGCTTAGACCACCCTAATGCTGTTGTTTTCTGACTACACCAAGAATGAAATGAATTGATTGGGATTAAGAGTGGGCTGATGGGTCTAGCCACAGCAGGGTGGACAGACTGACATTCTTCTGGGTGTACAGACTGATGTTCTTCTGTTCATACTGATGTTTTCAGGGAGGGTCATACAGTGGATGATCTTCTTAAAAATCTGTGGTCAAAGACCAGAGAAATGGCTCTGTGATTAAGATCAAGTACTGCTCTTGCAGAAGGCTGGAGTTCAGTTCCCAGCGCCTTTGTGGCTCACAATCACCTGTAACTCCAGCTCCAGGGAATCTGAACCACTCTTCCGGCCTCCATGGGCACCTGCAGTCACATGAACATACTCCCACACATACATCATTAAAACAATAAAATCAATATTTTAAAAAATCTGTTTAATATGTCAGAGGACAAAAACCCCCTTCACACTTGTGGCCTAATTTCAGCCCTGCCTGTCCCTTGTACTTATACCTCTAAGGCTAATACAGGGTTTTGAATCAAATTATAACACAGCCAACCACATAATAAGCGGATTCAGAAAAGCCCATATTTAGAGTGGCCACTTGCCCCAGCTGTAAGTGGCAGCTGTTGGACTCCACACGGTATGTCATGTCGTTGTCAAAGCTATGGAGAGAGGGGACCTCATCATTTCTCTGCACTTTGTGCTCCCCTGCTCTCACTAGCTATACTGAAGCTCAACAGGCAGGCAATTGGCTGTCCTATGGGAAGATAGCCTTTTGATATTCAAATGTCGGTGGCATGCTCTTTAATCATTAGGCAGTTTACCAAACACGTATGTGGGAATGCCTGCTCACTAAAAGGGAAACGCTGGAAGCAAACACTTTCTTACAGAAACTTGACTTTCCTGTAGACTTTCAGATCACCTTTTCTGCCTCCTGCACCAGTAAGGAAGGAAAGCAGACGTGTCCAGGAGCCTACGCTAGGAGATGACCCTGCCCTAGGCCCAGACAGACCAGACTCCAAGAGTATCTTATACCCAACTAATTATGTCCTTCCAAAGAACAGTTTCATCAAAGTCAAGGCAATAGGAACTAGGCTTCAGGCTGGTGAGATAACTCAGTGATGACAGGCGAGGACTGACTCCCTCAGATTGTCCTCTGACCTTCATAAGGATGCACCTCGGCAGGTGCCTACCTCTTCCCAAATATAAACAAACAAACAGATAAATGCATTAAGAGATTTTAAAGAAGCTGGGGGGTGGTGGCAGCACGCACCTTTAATTCCAGCACGCAGGAGGCAGATGCAGGCGGATCTCTGTGAGTTCAAGGCCAGCTTAGTCCACAGAGTGAGTTCTAGTATAGCCAGGGCGACCCAGAGAAACCCTGTCTTGAAAAATAGTGAGGGGGAGGGAGACTGGTTTTTTTTTTTTTTTACTTTATTTTTCTAATAGAGTATCTTATAGCACAGGCTGGCCTGAGACTCACTATATAGCACAGGGTGATGGTGACCTTCCTTGTTTTTAGTTTTACTTACATTATATTGATATTAATTTGTTCTGTGCGTAGTGAGCACATGCCACATGCCCTGTGTGTGGAAGTCAGAGGACAACTTGAGAAAGTCATTTCTCTCCTTCCACCACAAGGGGCCCGGGGGTTGACTCAGGTCACCAGGCTTGGCAACCTTTTACCTACTGAGCCATCTCACCAGCACTACAAATGCCTTTCTTAAGAGCTGGGAAATGGTGGATCAACTCTACAACTAAGCAGATACATGATCTTGAAAAAAACGGCTTAGGATATCTGGGTAAAAGAGAAATGAAAGTGTCTGTACTTAGGTGAACCCTCTCCACAGCCTGACCTGATGATTCAGCCAACCAATAAGTGCTGGGATCATAGGCTTGAATTCCACACTGGTCACGGAACCCAGGGCATCGTAAGTAAGCATTCTACCAACTCAGCTCCATACACAGCACTTCTATCATTTGGTGTTTAGGACTGAACCCAGTACCACAGAGTTGTTGCCAAAGCCTAGGTGGTGTGTGTGTGTGTGTGATTTGCTGTTATACAGAGCACCAAAGTAGGTATGTATTTGGCATGCATGAGGAAATTAATGTGGCATACTGAGAGCTCAAAAGAAAATTCTAGAATGGAGATATGGATCAGAATGAGGGTTGGGTGTGGTGGCCTTTACAGGTCTAAGCAGCAGGTTGCCTACACAGTGCCCAGAAAAAGAAAAACAAAACCAAACACGGTCCTGATGCACTACCCACTTTCTTCTTGCCCCATTCTGCCTGCCCTCTTTTTGAGACAGGGTCTCATGTAGCTTAGGCTAGCCTTGAACTCACGAACGGATTACAGATCTGCACTAACCACACTCAGTTTACGTGGTGTTGGGGACTGAACCCAGGGCCCCATGAATGCTAGGCAAGCACTCTACAAACTGCCACATCCCCTGCCTCCCTAGTTCTGTCATTATAGGAATTGTACAAGTTCCCCTCCCACGCTTTCCCTCTGTGTGGCGGCAGGAAATGCGCCGACACCCCTGAGCATGCTCTGAGCCCCTTTTCCCCTCCCAGCTTGGCGCATGCCAGGAGGGCGGCCAAAATTTTCCCTTGCATCTGTTCCTGCAGGCATCCCTTTGATTGGGGCAAGGTGGACCCTGGGGCTGATTGTGTTCCTGGGAGCCAAGAACTGTCACTGCAGGGTTAAACCTGCAAAAGGAGAGAAGCGCTGCAGCTACCTCAGAAGGAATGAGAAATGATGCAGAGGAGACCAAGGGAGCCTGTTGATCTTTGTTCTTACCAGCCATCTTCTTAGAGAGAGGGGGAAAGAAGTTCTCTTCCCTCCCCCCTCCCGTCTGCCTTCCCACAACATACCTTGTACTAAATACATTTTTCAGGCCTGACTCTGTACAAACACAATGTTGTTCGGCAAGCATTAAAAGGCAATTTAGTACTCAAAGGATTAAAAGCTCATGTTAAATTGAAGACTACACTTGGCATAAACATTAAAAATTGACAGAACACCCCGCACATTAACAGTACCAGGGCTTCGTAATTAGCATTTAAAAGTAAAACATCATTTCCTTACTGTCTCCTACTTACTCATTTATAATGCATTTATTATAATACAGATGTGAGCAGGAGGCTTTCCACCCTCCTTGGCAACTGAGGAATATACCTGTACTAAGAAAGACGTGGGGTTTCTGAAGCCAGGCTGAAACTCCAAAGCAAGAAGCAAACTGCTCGCTGGGTCAGAGGAGGTCTTCAGATAACCCTTTTGGAAGATTGACACCAGGTCCCCCAAGAAATCACCTTCACACCTTCCCATGTTTAACTAACCAATCTGTGTGAGCTTAGGCCCAGCATGACTTGCTTTTCAAATCAAATAAGTTACCATAAGGATGTGAGAAGTTACTTGTTGGCTCATTGCTGGGTCTTGCTTCCAAACTTCCAAACAGCTGGAAGGGTGCTTGCTTAACATGCGCAGAGCCCCGTGGTCCACCCCCAGCACCGCATACTGGGTGTGGTTGGTGCACACCTGTAATCCCGGCACTCAGGAGGTAGAGAGGCAGGAGGAGCCATAATTCTGGTTCATCCTCCGATACATATGAAATTTGAGCCAGCTTGGGCTCAAAAAATGTTCTTTAATTAATTTATTTTATCGCTAAGCCTGGGATCCAGTTTTCCAATTTAAAGTGAAATTCCTCTGATTAACACAGATGGCTGAATCTGTTAATGAGGACACCTGTTTATGACACCTTTGGGCTCCTGCTCAAATACGGGCTTCTGTCTACATCACAGGCACAGTTGTGAGCCTGGAATAGTGTGCAGCTCCGCTCCTACTGTCTTTTTGCACAGTTGCCTCCGAACCTGTTGCCCTGGCTGGGAATTGGGACACTCAATGTTTTCTGTCTACTCCTGGTTTGTTGGGCAGTAGCTCCCAATTATCAATGTGCACTCCAGTCCTTGGTGGTCCTGCTAACATGAAGAGTGACTAGAACGGGTCACAGTGAGACTTGAGATGTATGTGTGTGGGGGTGTCTGCATAGCATATGAGTTATGTATATATATGCATGCAGGTTAGAGGACAACCTTGGACTCTGTTCCTCAAATGTCATCCATCTTGGTTTTTCTTCGTTTTTAGTTTATTAGTCTGTGGGGGCACATACCTGCCCTTGCACTCCTGTGAAGGTCAGATGGCAACTTTGGGTTCTGTCCCTCCGTCCTATATTCTGGGATTAGAACTCAGGTCATCAAGCAAAATGTAGCTTGCAAAATGTTCCTAATCTTGCTGGCCCCAACACCTGTTTTTTGTTTGTTTTTTTTTAAATATTTATTTATTTATTATGTATGCAGGCCAGAAGAGGGCACCAGACCTCATTACAGATGGTTGTAAGCCACCATATGGTTGCTGGGAATTGAACTTGGGACCTTTGGAAGAGCAGGCAATGCTCTTAACCGTTGAGCCATCTCTTCAGCCCCTTGTTTTGTTTTGTTTTGTTTTTTTTGACAGGGTCTCTAATTGGCCTAGGGCTCACTAAGTAGGTTAGGACAGCAAGCCCAGCAAGCCTCAGGGATTCCCTGTCTCGATCCACCTCCCCCCGCCCCAGCACTGGGATTGCAAGTACATACCACCCTGCCTGGGCTACTGCTAGGGACCAGACTCAGGTCCTCATGCTTGCAAGGCAAGCACTTCACTGACTGACCTATCTTCCCAAACCAACTCTTTAGTTGCTTTGTTTTGTTTTTACCTTTTATTTATTTGGGGGAAGGGAAAAGTACACATGTCACAGTGTACAAGTGGATGTCAAAGGACAACCTGTGGTTAAGAGTATGGGCTTCTCTTTCAAAGGACCCAGGTTCAATTCCCAGCACCTACGTGAAAGATCACAAGCATCATACCTACAGTCCCTGGGGATCCTACACCCTCTTCTCATTCCACGGGCATTGTGTGCCCTTGGTACACAGACATACACACAAGCACAACACACACAGTATAAAAAGAAACTTAAGGAACAGCCTGTGGGTGTAATGTCTCTCCTTCCACCCTGTTGCTCCCAGGGACCAAGCTCAGGTCGTCAGACTTGGCAGGAAGCACCTCTGCACGCTTAGCCATCTCACCTGCCCCCAGCACTGCACTTGGGCACGCACTGCACTTTCAGGCAAGACAGCAGCTGCTGGCCTGTTGACTAGCCAGATTATGTCGGCCGCTCATCGCTTTTCAGCTCTTGAATTCGGATCATCAGATGCACGGTGCCTTCGGAGTGCTGGGTCCCCAGGGGTGAACCCATTGAGATTATAAAGATAGCCAAGATGCCTGCCCAATGAATCGACTCCAGAAATGTCTGAGAACACATTATCTTTCTCAGGCAGGTCCTCCCGGACCTCATTTGTAATGTGTGATTGAGGACATCTCTCCCGGATGTTATCTAGGGACTTAAAACAGGCCTCCCCAGCTGTCCCTGGCTATCCCCATTTACCCTAGCTGGGGTACAATAAGTTTATCAGGTTAGCCAGATGACAGGACCGAATATAATTTCTGGGCCACAAGGCCAGTCTGGGTGAGCATATGACATAGGTTGTTAAAAACAGAGGAGGTTGAAAATAGACTCTGCTCTGGTCAGATGGTGCCAGGGTCCGGTCCGGCTAGTGGAATGTCCTAGCCCTGGAGAACTGAGGTGGTGAAGCCCACGTCCCTGGAGAGGGTCCTGCCAGTGCCAGCTTCCTGAGAAACCAATTTGGCAGCTACTCTGTGGTAAACCTCTTGCAGGCAAAGGGAGGAGAGAGGAGGGCTTAGTGCAGATACGAGGCTATTCAGATGCAAGCTGGCTCCTTGTCATTTCTTTTCATCGTTGTAATGATTTTGAAAATTCCAGAAATGTATTCATGCCCCTGCATGACTTTAAAAAATGCTCCTGTCTCACAAAAGCCACTGGCAAAACACGCTTGAATGCTGTCAGGAGTGAGGCTTGCTGTCTGGGAGGTGAGGACAACCTGGATTCCTGAGTCAGACTGCAAGTTAAGCCCAGCAGGGCCTGGAGGGCGGTAACGTGTGGTTTGCAGGTTGGTTAATTACTGTGGTGTTTGTATGGGAAGATCCTTGGGTGTGTTTGTGGGAACAGAACCCTGATTTTAATTACATCCCTTCTGGTTATTCAGATTATGTGTTTCCCAAGGATCTTGTTTCTCTGGCTTTCACCTACCCTATGATGTGCACGGGGTTCAACAGAAGAAAAAAGAATGCCTGGGCCATGTTTACACAAAGGATCAGAATGTTAGAGCTGGAAGGGATCTAGCTGTATTCTAGTCCAGTCCCTTCTACTTATTTAGTAGGAATTGAGGCTTAGAGAGATTAAAATGACCCACCCAACGTCACACAGGATTAAGACTCAAATGTTGGGACTGGAATGTGATTCAGTTGATAGAATGTCTGCCTGTCTTGCACAGAGCTCTGGGTTCCATCCCTAGCAGTGTGTAAACCACTCCTAGTGATATGTGCTTGTGTCCAGCACTAGGAAGGCGGAGACAGGGTCATGAGTTCAAGGTCACCTTGGGCAACATAGTAAACTCAAGACAACCTGGATTACATGAAACCCTGCCTCAAAAAACAGGGTTGGGATGACTGTGGTGGTGCAGACCTTTAACACCAAAACTTAGAGGCAGAGGCAGGCTGATCTCTGAGTTTGAGGCCAGCCTGGTCTACAAAGAGAGTGCCAGCCAGCCAGAGAGATGCAGTGAGACCCCATTTCAAAACAGAGGGCAGTAGACTGGAGAGATGATTTAGTTGGTAAAGGGCTTGCCTTGCAAATATGAAGACATAGTAAGTACAGTCCACAGGACACACATAAAAAGGGCCCCGTGTGGTGGTGTATGTGACAAAACTATTCCCAGGGAGAAGTGACACACAGGCCTACTCACCTGATAGAGAACCCATGACACACCAAAAGTACAGGTACCTCCGAGCTGCAGCTTGGTGATCCAATCAATTTTATTGAGGGTCCTTACAGGAAGAGAAAGGACTCAGACAGCTGTATCTCCAAAGCCCAGCATGGGAGACAGCTCACAAAAGCCTGCAGGGAGCTCAACAGGGTAGAGTGTCCTTTCCAGGTGTCCTTAGTTGGTCTTAACCTCTTTCCAGGCAGCTCAAATGGTGTCTTGCTTCTTCCAGGCAGCTGATGTGGTCTCAGAGTCTTCTTTGAAGCTTACCTCCCCTGAAAGTCCTCTTTGCAGCCCAGCTTTCTGTTTTTTCTGTGAAGGAGTCTTAGCTTTTATTACTTACTCTGGTAGGGAGGGGCCTAGTGAATCTGGTCAGTTTCAGGGACTTCCTGAAGGTATTTGAGTTGTTTACCCTTCGGTTTAAGAAGCTTCTCTGGCCGGGCGGTGGTGGCGCATGCCCTTAATCCCAGCAATCAGGAGGCAGAGGCAGGCAGATCTCTGTGAGTTCAAGACAGCCTGGTATACAAGAGCTAGTTCCAGCACAGGCTCCAAAGCCACAGAGAAACCCTGTCTCGAAAAACCCAAAAATAAATAAATAAATAGAAGAAGAAGAAGCTTCTCTGCAGGATAGAAGGAAGCTGTTAGGTGGCAGGTGGTGTGTCTCTGTGTGGGGAAGAAGGGATAGGCAACAGCCCTTGCTCTCACTGGCTAGTCATCTTAGCCTCCTGGGTGTGCCTCAGGTCCAGTGAGAGTATGTCACCAAAGAAACAAGGTGGGCTGCACCTAAGAAATCATACTTAAGGTTGTGACCTCTTTGCCCTCTACACAGATGAATACAAAGGTGTACACTCACACCCACACATGCACACATGTACACATGCTTCCACACACCCTGACAAACAAAAATACCTTAGATCTCTTAAATCTGTCTCATATGTAGTTCTATCAACAGATAATACCTTTCTCGTGTTGCTTATTTGTTTGTTTGTTTGGTTTTTGAGACATAGTTTCTCTGTATAGCTGTGACTGTCCTAAAACTCCCTCTATAGACCAGGCTGACCATGAACACATGGAGATCCTCCTCCTCTGCCTCCCGAGTGCTAGGATTAAAGACATGCATCACCACTGCCCCATGTTAGATTTTTAATAGACCTAATTTTAATTAGATAATTGCTTGTCTGTCTTTTGGGTACAGAGGTTGTTATGTGAGTAGTCATAAAGACAGTATTTTCTGTGTGTTCTTTCCATGGCTATTCTTTGGGAAAGAACACTGAAGTTGTTTCAAGACAGTTTGGAGCAGGAGATGAAACAATTCACAGATTCAGGTCCATGTACAATACAGCTTGTTCAGGTTAATGAGGGATGTGACTTGTCCTAGCCAAGCAGTCAGGAGCACAGATCTCTGGGTAATGTTGGTGATAGAAACGTGACTCAATTGGTAGAGCGCTTGCCTCACAAAGTCCTGGATTTCACCCCCAGCGCCAAATAAACCAAATAAATAATGTACAGATGGTACATACACATCTGTAATCACAGCACTGGGAAGGTAGAGGCAAGGGATGGAGAGTCCATGCTTGTCTTGGGCTACATAATGAGGAGACCCTGTCTCGAAAGAAAATGGAAATGAAAGTTTGAATTCGAGTTTGTATACTTGTTTTTCACTTTCAGCACAACAGAGGCCTGTGTTAACACATTAACCACAGACGTTGGACAAGGATGTGTTCTACCCCCTCTGCTGGAGGCTTCCTGGGCTCTGTGTACTTTGTTAGTATCTAATGACCTTCTTGACCAAACACTTATTCAATAATGGCACTTGAGTGTTTTAATATTTCATTTGATTTCTGTTTTGCGGCGTTCTTAACTGGACCCCATTTTAATTGTCCTCTCTGAACACCAATGGCAGTGGGTGGAGAAGAAAGACTTTATAAATGAAATGGTCACTGGCATGGCTTCCTTTCTTTCTTCTCTGTCTTCGTCAAATTACAGCTTCCATCCATATATCACCCTGATTCTCATCTACATGTGTCCAGAAAACATCACATGCCAAATAAAAAGCTTGAAGATTTGAATCAAAGCAGAATAAAAAGTGTCTCTATAGTGACAGATCGAGGTGGGTGAAAATCAGGACTTAAGTTCTTGATATCACATTGACCCATTGGAGCAGAAGGAAGTGCTTGAGAAGATTTGATCCTGGGCTATACTGCCCCAGGTGGAGAAGGTGCCCTATAAGACACAACTAGAAGTAACCTAATAGAGGCAATGGATCCCTCCATTAGGGCCTGTCACAGCTCAGGATAATTTGTAAAGTACATTTGGTGTCTCCAGAAAGGAGACTGCTTTCATAGCATTTCGGATTCCCAAGAATACTCACTGAGGGATAAGCAAATATACCTAAATGTCTGCCCCTATATCTCTGTACCCCTACCATCCTGTTAAAAATCTGAGTAATTAAGTCAAGTGTTGTGGTGCACACTTGTAATCCCAGCCCTAAGGAGGCAGAGGCAGAAGAATCACCAGAAGTTAAAGGATTCTAGGCAATTGCTCTACCACTGAGCCCCACCCCAGCCCCTCACTGGGGGATTCTAGGCAGGGGCTCTACCACTGAGCCACACCCCTACCCAGCCCCTCATTGGGGGATTCTAGGGAAGTACTCTGTTGCTGAGATATGCCCCCAGCTAGGGAGATATCTAGCCTAACCCTTTTTTCTTACTTTCCATGAGGTGTTACAAAGTGAGCAGGTAATTATCACAGACTTTTCTTTACATGTATATGTATGTAGTGTGCATGTGTGTGTGTATGTTCATTTGTGTGTTGGGGTGCACGTGCATGTGTCTATGAATGCATGTGTAAGCTCAAAGTTGGCATCAGGCATCTTCCTTGATTACTCTCCACTGTATTTTTTGAGGCAGAGTCTCCTGCTGAACCTGTAGCTCCCCAAATCTTAGTCCAGCTAGGCAGCATACGGAGGGGGACTGCTGTGTATGCCTGTTGAATGCCGGGGTTATAGGTGGCTGCCAGCATACCTACCCGGCATTATGTAGATGCTCGGGGTCAGAACTCCAGTGCACAGCAGGTGGAGTAACTTTTACAAGTAACTTCCCACACTCAGAAATGATTTTTTGTTTGATTTATGTATATATGTATGTGCATCCTCTATGTGTATTCATCGATGTGCACACGTGTGTACAGGTGCACATGCATGTGTGTGCACATGCATTCGGAGGCTAGAGGTCAGCTCAGATATGGTTCCTCAGGCAGCATTCGCTTTTAAGATAGGGTCTCTCGCTTACTAAGTAAATTAGGCTGGCTGACTAGCAAACCCCAGGGATCTACACTAGGATTTCAGAAACACAACACTCACTGTACCTGACTTATCTTGTCAACCAGTGATTCTGAAACTAGAACTCGGGTCCTCATGCTTACATGACAGGCACGTCTTACCAGCTGGGGACACAGTTTAAAATCAGGAATGGTGACCCTCCCGTGCTGACACATACCACTTTGCTGGAGTGACTGAATGTATAATCAAGCTAGTGTTACACAGGAGGATTGATGATTTGGAATTGAGGTGCCTCACTCCAGAACACCAAACCCCATAACTAAGCCTCCCAGATGCCTGTCCCACAGGTCCTGGCCTGGGCAGTCTGCAGAGCCCCACTCTGAAGGGGAGGAGGAGGAGGGAAATCCCAGAAAAGGAGTGTTCAGGCATCAGTTAAAATAGGTATCGTAGCCTCTTGTCTTGCCTTCATACTCACAAATGTTCGTTTCTTTCTCTCCCTCTCTTTCATTCTTGCTGGGGATGGTGACTGACAGATTAATATATGTCTAACTACATGTCTCAGAAATCAAAAGGAAGGTGCTGTCAGAATCACTTGTCAGAAAATGAGATTAGGCACACTTGTCGTTTGCAGAGGATTGCGGGTCTTTCAGAGATAAGGTTTCATTTAATGAGGGTAAAAAGCCTCCTTTCAAAAAATAAAAAATAAAAAGGAAGACGAAGAAGCGGGAGTAAGGGCAGGGAAGGAAAGGACTGATGGTTTCCTCTGGCAGTGTCAGCCGAGTGTTTTATCACCAATCCTCGATCCCAGAGCACCTGGTAGCCACTGATAATGGCTGCCTGCCCTTGCCCACCTTCTCTACATAAAGCCACTTCAAAAACCAGCCATTTTTGCCTCTCCTTAGAAGCCAGAGAGCTTTCTCCTGTGGGTAGAGGGAACTAGGTGTGTTCTCTGGATTTCAGAGCAAGCTCCAGAAAGCTTGCAGCATCAAGGGAACCATATAGTGGCATTTCTCGGCATGCAGGAAGGGACAGACCACCACCCACCTCTGCTGGACTTGCGTGACTGCTGGAAAGTTGACTAATGAGAGACAGCATGAGATCCTGTGGCAGGCAGTTGTGTTTTGTTTTGGGAAGTATTTATTAAGTTCTTAGGCATGTGTTGATCTTCTTAACCGTGACGTGCTAAAGTCCTCCTGGCATGGGACTTAGAATACATTGCATGCACCAAATGGAATTCCGATGGAGGTTTCTACCCCAGGAGTCAGGGCTCTTGTTCCTCTATGTGGGATCCAAGGATCAAATGAGCTAATCAGGCAGGATGGCCAACACCTGTACCTGTGGAGGAATCTTTCTGCTCCCCTCCCCCAACCTTGTCTTTTGAGAATGGATTGCTTACTGGCCTAGAGCTCACCTACTAGAATGGGCTGGCTGGCCAGCAAACTCCAGGGATCCTCCAGTCACCAGCTCCTGGCTCTGGAATTACAAGTATGCACCACCACACCCAGCTTTTTATGTGGGTTCTGAGAGTCAAACTCAGGGCCTCATGTTTGTGTGACAGGCATTGTACTGTCTTGCAGTATAAAGAAAACCTAATGTCACCAAGTCATCTCCCCAGCCCCCAGTGTTGAGTTTTTCGATCGCGCCTCCAGTGTGATCTTTGCAATGGAAATATCTCCAAATTGACCTCTTCTACCCCTAGCCCTGGACACCACCTCTGAAATGAGTAGCACTTGTTATGGAGAATGCTCAGAGCAGAACAAAAGGCTCTGTGTGGCAAATGTCCACTCCAGCTTTCTGCTCCAGACATAGTACTATAGGTAAGACAAACCTCTTCCAGGCTGGGTACGGAGCTCAGTTGGCAGAGTGCTTCCTTAGCAAATGTGAAGGCGTAGGCCCAATTCCTGACACTTCATAAACTGGCAGTGGGGGCTTGTGCCAGCAACCCCAGCACTTCAGAGGTGGTGGCTGAAGGAGTTCAAAGTCATCCTCAGCTACACAGTGAGTTGTGATCTGAACTGGGCTCTGTGAGACTGTCTCAACAAAACATTTCAAAGCCACTCTAACCAAGAGACCCAACGATATATACAGAGGAAAGGGATCTGAAGCTAGGAACTTTCCTGACACGAGGGGACAAGCCAGGAGAGAAGGAAAGAGGTAGAATTCGAGACATGTGGTACTTCTTAGTACCGAGTCCAGCAGGCCCAAGAGGCTAATTTAAAACCAGAACTTTTCCCTGGATCCCAGTGCCTGTTCCGATGACCCAGACTTTCCATTACCAAAGTCTAAGGACTTACATCCTGGTATCTTAGGCTAGCATCTGGAAGCCACTTCTTCAGTTGAAGATCTGTGCTACCAAGGCCAAGTGTGGCTGCACAGTAAGGTCTTTTGCAAGCCAAATTTTCAAATAATAATAAAATAATCAACGATCCTAAGAAGAAAGGCTCTCTCCCCTTTGAGGTCAGCTCAGGCTATTTGCTATTTTATTGAATTATTGAGGAGTCAGATAGGGCCTAATTCCTTCCTAGTGTGACCCAAACTTTTCCTTAGTTAGGGATGTTTTGATTAAAAGAATGGTTACAGCCGCCAGGGAGATGACTGCAGTTAGGAGTAGTCGTTGGTCTTCTGTGGTTTTGTTTTTTTTTTTGTTTCTTTGTTTGTTTTTTAAGTCAGGATTTTTCTATGTAGCCCTGGCTGCCCTGGAACTGGCTTTGTAGACCAGGCTGGTCTTGAACTCACAGGGATCTGCCTGCCTCTGCCTCCCGAGTACTAGGATTAAAAACATGAGCAGCCGCCACCACCACCAGCCAGGTATTGGTGTTTAGAGAAGAGTTTGGTTTCCACATAGGGCAGCTGATCTCTAGCTCTAGGGGATCCAGTGCCTCTTCTGGCCTCTGCAGGCATTGCACTTACGTACATGTGCACTTGTGCGTGCTCACGCATGTGCGCATACACACACACTTAAAAATAAAACAAATCCTTAGGAAGAAACCAAGAAAGCATTAAGTTTAAAATGTAACTGTAATGTGTGTGTATGAGCACACGTGTGTGCGTATTCTTTCTGAAGTACTTCTCTGTTGGTTTTCAGATTAAGGAGCATGTGATGACACAGTCACCCTTTTGGTTTTGTTTTGAAAACACAGAGTTGACAAATGTACCTAACAGGGCTCCTAGTGCTGTCTGACAGCTGCCAGGGCTCTGTGCTGCCTTGACTGTTTTGATAAGGAAGAGCAGTTGTGTTCCCCAGTTGAAAGGGTTGCAAACCACCCCCTACTTGTGATTTACCAGGAAACTTCAAGAGGGTGGGGGCAGGATAGCTAAATCCAGTAGGATGCCCTGTGTGGACATTCATTGTGTAAACCCACAAAAACAAGCGAAATGTTATTCTCTCTTTCTTCCTTTCTTTCTTTCTTTCTTTCATTTTATTTATATGTTTATTTTGCTTCGTTTTGAAGCAGAGTCACTTTGTAGCCCTGGTTGACCGGGAACTTGCTTATGTACAGCAGGCTGGCCTCAGAACTCACAGAAACCCACTTCTGTCTGCCTCCTGAGTGCTGGGAGTAAAAGTGTGTGCCAGCTTCCTGGCCAGATTCTGTCTATATAGATAGGAAGGAATCATGAGAGAGCCCGGAGAGAGGGGGGCCTTCCTTTAACCCCAGCATTCAAGAGGCTGAGGCAGGATGAGCAGCAGAGGGAGAGAGAGAGAGAGAGAGAGAGAGAGAGAGAGAGAGAGAGAGAGAGAGAGAGAGAGAGAGAGAGAGAGAGAGAGAGAGAGAGAGAGAGAGAGAGAGAGAGAGAGAGAGAGAGAGAGAATGAATCAGAAAAATGGCTCACCAAGTAAAGGTATTATAAGGTCTGACCTGAATTTTATCCCTGGGACCTGCACAGTGAAAGGAAAGAGCTCATTTCCTGTTCTCTGACCTTTAACCTCCACGTAAGTGCTATGGTACATCCAGCTACACACACACACACACACACACACACACACACACATTTTATTTTTTAGAGTCTCACATAGCACAGGCTAGCCTGGAACTCACTGCATAGCTGAGGCTAACCTTGAACTCCCGATCTCTGCCTCCACTTCCCAGGTGTTGGAACGGCAGTGGTACACCGTCATGTTACTTCTGAAGCACACTAGAATCATCCACTGAGATGAAGCCAGCCTCTAAGCCCTGCATAGGTCAGTTATTTGTAGGCATTTTCCTGGCCTTGTACTGTACCCTTGCAGTCAGCCAATCATCTCACAAATGCATGTTGTCAGCTGTAAGTGAGCTCTGGAAACCCAGAAAAAAATCCATCACCACTGGTACTAATGAAAAACAACTCAGAGCACACTGCCTCGCCGAGAACGTTGTCTGCCGCTTGATCTTTGTATAAGACGGACACCGTCATAAATTGAAACAAAAGCTACCAGCCAACACCGGCTTTGTTTTCCAACCAACCTCTTTTTCTCTGAGAACACTCATTGCCAAGTAATAAGTAGCACCCTTTACCAGCAGCCGCAAGTAAAACTGTGTTCGTTATAGGCAAGTGGCTATTTGAAAGCCTGGCTACAAGTTTCCTGTTTGACTAACACTTGTAATTAAATCCATCAACTCTAAGATTCTTGTGTAAATACCAGATGCTCACTGTATTTTTTTTATTCTCCTAAAGAATGTAAAAGTTGTACGGCAACAGTAGAAGCTGTGCATGGCAAGGCACTGCATGCCTGTGATCTCAGCACATGGGAGGTGGAGTTTTAAGATCCTTGTTGGCAACACAGTGAGCACAGTGAGTTCAAGGCTAGCCTGGACTATAGGAGAATTCCGAAAGAGATACGGGCAGGGAGACTGAGAAAAAGTGGCGGGTTGGAAGAATGGAGGGGGAGAGAGAGAGGAGGCCGGGAATGTAGCTCAGTTGGCAGAGTGCCTGATTGGCATGCACAAAGCCCTGAGTTCCATCCCCCGAACTACTGGATATAGTGATGCACACCTGTGATTCACAACTCTAGGAGATGAAGACCAGAGCATCAAAAGTTCAGGACCATCCTCAGCTAGCTATATAGGGAGTTTGAGGCGCCCCTAAGCTACAGGAGACGCTTAGCTAGTTATATAGGGAGTTTGAGGCCACCCTTAGCTAGCTCTATAGGGGGTTTGAGGCGCCCCTAAGCTACAGGAGACGCTTAGCTAGTTATATAGGGAGTTTGAGGCACCCCTAAGCTACAGGAGACCCTTAGCTAGCTATATAGGGAGTTTGAGGCACCCCTAAGCTACAGGAGGCCCTTAGCTAGTTATATAGGGAGTTTGAGGCCACCCTAAGCTACAGGAGACCCTTAGCTAGCTATATAGGGAGTTTGAGGCACCCCTAAGCTACAGGAGGCCCTTAGCTAGCTATATAGGGAGTTTGAGGGCCCCCTAAGATACGGGAGACCTTCAGCTAGCTATATAGAGAGTTTGAGGGCTCCCTAAGATACAGGAGACCCTATTTTAAACAACAAGACAAATCTCAAAGGGTGCAGGTGAATGAAGCCTCAATTCTCTATTGCTGGCTTCCTTGTGAATTTTTGGTTATTTTCCAATTGAATCAGCCCACCCCAGTCCCACAGCTTAGGCCCCTCCCATCTCTAGCCGGAGTGGTTGATGTTAAGTTAACATCAGTGCCTAGTTCAGCAGCAGATGGCCAGGACTGGAGCAGAGAGAGTAGATGGGAGAATCCAGCAAGCCTGGGGGAAGCTTGTGAAGAAGAGAGGAGGGAGCTGGCCCCTCTCTCCCTGCGGGGCTGCAGGCTGCTTTTCATGTGCTGTTGAGGCGGCCCCCGCCAGCTGTCACTTGGATTTATTCAGTGAATCATATGGGGACTTGGAGGAGGAGGTTTGGGATGGTGCTGGGTAAATCCACCTTCCTTCCTGGGGAGGGGGGACAACAATCTTCCAGTGTGGAGGGAGGGCCTGCTGTATATTATGGAGTTTGTTCCTGACCTATGTGTGTGGGGTGTGTGTAACTTTTTAAACTTGTGTATCTATCTTGTGTATGTAGTTATGGCTGCTCTAAGCCAGAGAAAATTTTACAGGAGTCTGCTCTCTCCTTCCACAATGTGTTTCTGGGAATCAAACTTGGGTCACTAGCCTTGGCCATAAGTGTATTACCGGCTGAGCCATCTCTGCCTAGGAAGGTTAACTTTTGATCCCCAAAGTGATGTTCAAGCCACAGTCCAAACAACCCTCCCTCCTTTGTACCTGCAGAAGTCAGTGTAGATCTGTGCCTGGGTCAGTGACTTGTGGGTTTATTCTTTCTTGGCCATTTGGAATGCAAAGCCTGGGAAAGGGGTGTTCTGCCTCCTCTGGCTTTACCTTAAACCATCCAGCGTGCCTGAAAGTACTCGGCAAATATTCCCTCTGAATGGGATAACCCCAACCCTCTTGGCTGATATGTTGTCACTAACATTAGTGGTCGTTCCCCAACTAATCTTTTTGGATAGGTTGCCCCATGGATATTCTTTTTCTTTGGATGCAGTCTGATGTAGAATTTATTGCAAGGGTGTCCCTGAACATTTGATTCCCCTGCCTCTACTTCTCCAGAGTTAGGATTCCAGGTTTGTGTCACCATGCCTCGTGACAAAATTAAGGTATTGGTGGTAGAGCTGGAAGAAGATGGATACTGTTTTTTGTTTGTTTGTTTATTTGTTTTTTAATTTTAATTTACATCTGTGGAGAGGGTAAGAAGGCCAAAAGATGGTGTTAGATCCCTGGAGCTGGAATTGCAGGCTGTTGTAGCCAGCCAGCATGGTTACTGGTAAGTGAATCTGTGTCCTCTGCAAGAGCAGCAAGTGCTCTTAACCCCTGAGCCATGTCTCCAACCCCATGTTATTTGTTTTTTGAGACAGGGTTCCATGGGAGCCTAGGTTGGCCAGGAACTATCCTGAGGAGGATGACTTTGAACGCCTGATCTTCCTGCCCCTACCTACTGAATACTAAGATTCTAGGCCTGCACCATCACTCCTGGTTTATGCAGTACTTAGATGGAACCAGTTCTTTGTGTGTGCCAAGCAAGTGTCCTGCCAACTGAACCACAGCCCTGGACTCCCAAGGTTGGTTAGACCTTGTTTTCTGGTGCTTGTTTCTATGGGAGAAAAGCAGTAAAGCATGAAAAGTTGGAGACATGGCCCATGTCACCTCAGCTACTTTCAGTTTCTATTTGGGAAAAAAAAATCACAGCAGAGCTGTCAGATGGCAGCTGTACATTTGGTGGCAATGAGAATTCCAGATTTTATGCTAATTTGGTTTCAGGTTCCTTTGAACCCACAGTTTTATGGGGCTGTGCTTAAAACTGCAATCTGTTTCGGATAAACGAAGGGATTACTGAAGACTTTTTAGTTTTGCAAACATCCCTAGTCTCCAAAAGAAAGGGAGGGACAGATTTATCCTTTCATTAATATTGACATGTTACATTTCCTTGACTTTATTACAGGGAAAACTGCCTTGTTGGAGTATTTTGCTTTGTTTTTATTTTTTTCTTCTGTTAACTCATTTTGACGTCTGGAGCATCTTTCACAAACCTAAAGGTCCTTTCCTTTGTAGGCAAGATCCATAGCCCATGCTCAGGTCTAGATCTCTTCCCTGTAGATTCATCCTCTTTCTTTTCTTTGTGTTGGGACTGAGAGTCTGGTTCAGTGGTAGAGAACCAGTTTAGAATCCTCCAGTGAGGGGCTGGGGTGTGGCTCAGTGGTAGAGCACCTGCCTAGAGCCCCCAGTGAGGGGCTGGGGTGTGGCTCAGTGGTAGAGCCCCTGCCTAGAATCCCCCAGTGAGGAGCTGAGACCATGGATCACAAAAGAGATACCCAAGGCTCCCTGTGTTCACCTTTCTCTTCTCCTAGTTGGCAGATATCCAGGTTGCTACTTCAGTTGCTGATTGCTTTGTAACAAGGCAGAAATGAAATAACTTAAAGAACAACAGTTATTTATTTGCATACAATGTTGAAACTGCAAAGGCGAAAGCTCTTCTGAGTTCTGCATGACATCAGGGGAGGCAAATTCAACTAGAGGTGGAGGAACCACACCCAGCTTCTAAGATGACTGGCGGACCTGTGGATACATCTCTGCTGATGCAGTACCATGTAAGCATGAGGACCAGAGACTGAGTCCCAAAATGACTGTAAAAATAAACCAGGAATATAAGCCTGTGCACTAAACACACACACACACACACACACACACACACACACACACACACACACACACACGATAGCTGAGTTGTTTCTGAACGCTCAGTTAGGTCTCTAGTCCGGAAGGCCCCTGTATTCTTTGGTGTGGGTCTACTGAGATGTCCTTACAGTCTGGTTACTAGGTTCAAAGCATGAAAAGACAGAAACTGCAGCCCTTTTTAGTACCAAGACTGAGTTTTCCAACACATCACTTCTTCCATGTTCTGTTGAATGAAATGGATTTCTAGCTCAGAAGCCAGAACTACCTTCCCATGGGGAAAGCGACTAGCAAATTCGGAAGTAATTTATAGTAAGGTTTGGGTTTCAGGTATCACATTTTACTTTGTAATCATTTTCAGGAGAACTTAGCTGTGTTCTCTGTTTAGACTTATCTGTTTTGTACTGTGTGAAATTCCAAATGGGTGGCCATCTGCAGAAAGGATTTTGCAGCGTGGTTTGTGTTGGATATGGTATCTTCATTCTTCCAGAGAGGTGTTACCATTTCCCTGTTTGCATGTTGATGTGAATACACTGCATAGACTGTCTTACACAGAAAGCATCAAAAGATAAGGAAATGCTAGTGGTGACTGTTTGTGCACGAGTGTATTGTAGCACTGACACTCATATGATTGACTGGACAGGTGAGAGCTGAGTACAGTGGGCCTGCACATACATATGTTCACACACACATACACACACATACACATGTGCACCCCCACACAGCTTACCTCCATACATATACTCCCCCCCCAAAAAAAAGAGGAAGAAGGAAGGAAAAATATATCCTTCACAGTAGCAGAAGAAATGCGTGCCCCCAACATCTGCAAATGGCAATGGCACGGGACCAGAGAAGAGGAGGCAGGTCCCTGCAGGTGTATACACAGGCTTGTCCTGATCTCTGATCATCACTAGTATTTTTGTATCACTTGCTCATTTGCAAAGGATATATTTTTGGGGCAGATGAGATGGCTTAGTAGGTAAAGGCACGTGCTGCCAAGCCTGAAGACCTGAGTTCAAGTCCCAGGAACCCACCTTGTGGAAGAAGAGAACCAATATCTTCAAGTTGTTGTATCCCTAGCCCCATCTCTTACCACCCCACACACTAAACATAATTTAAATTTGGTTTTAAAGAATATGAGCCTTGACCTATGAAGCCAGAGATGGAGGATATATAGAGAGTGTTCAAGAGTTCCCCACTAGATAAAAGCTAAAACCAAAATAAAAGGGAGAAGCCAGAAATGAGAACGTTTTTAGAAAATTTACACTAAGGGGATTTTGTGACGTTTTAACATCCCTCTTACTACTCCAGAAACTGTATAATTCACCAAAACAGTGGAAGCAATTATACTGTTCTTGCCTAGCTAAGACTCCTGCAAGTGTTCAATCATGAAGCCTCAAACAAAAGCTCCATTTATTCACCCTGATAGATGAGTAGAATTCCAAGAACCCTGGGGATTATTACTACTTCTAGGTAGCTTGTTTTCCATGGAAGCTGCTCAAGCCTTTGAGTGAAGGTGGGAGGGAAGATGGACCAATGTTCAGTCAGCCACCATTTCTCAGGATGTCAATCATTCTTCAGTCTGTAAAATCAGGGTAGGTGAGTGTTCTCGTTTGGTTTCTGCTGCCGCGATAAAACAACTCTGACCAAAGGCAACTCAGGAGAGGAAATGGCTTATTTTAGCTTATCCTTCCAGGTCATAATCACCGAGGGAAATCCAGGCAGTAACTCAAGGAAGGGACATGGAGGAATGCTGCTTGCTGCCTTGATTGCTTTCAGGCTGCTTCACAAGCGTGTGCTTGGTTTGGTTATACAGCCTAGGACCACCTGCCTAGGGATCGTGCATCCCTCAGGGCTGTGCCCACTGACATCAATGCCTACAGATCTGATCTAGGCGAGTCCTCAAAGGCTTTCCTCTCAAATGACGCTAGCCTGTGTCAAGTTGACAAGACCGACGAGGACAGTAAACCTTCCAGTGTTCACATGGCTGAGATATGTTTATCACAACCTCTCAGATCTGGACACTTCTCTAGGTTATAGACATCAGAATTAGTGTTGAGGTGAGCGTTGTGCACACCCGTAATCCCATCACACAGAAGGCAGAAGCAAGAGGATCTTGAGTGTAGAGCAACCTGGGCTACATAGGGAAACACTGTTTCAAAAAAAGAACCTCTGTGGTACATGCCTGTCATCCCAGCACTCAGAAAGCAGATGCAGGAGGATCAGGAGTTGAAGGACATTTTGGCTACAATAGAGTGTTTGAGGCCACCTTGATTAAAAAATAAGAACATCAATTTGTTTTATTTTTTTTCTTATATGTGTTTATATATCTCTGTTTGGGTCTGTGCATGTAAGGGCAGGCACATTTAGAGGCCAGAGGGTGTGCCATCCCCTGGAGCTGGAGTTCCAGTGCCCGGAACCACTCCCATCCTCTCCAAGAGCAGCAGTTTCTCCTAACTACTGAGCCATCTCTCTGGCCCTTTATTCTTTACTTCTAGGTGTGGCCAGGGAGTGAGAAACTGAGACTGACTACACAGGTGTGTGGTAGAGCAGAGCAGAGTGCAAAAGGTCATAGTCGTAATTGGAAAAGTCCCATTGTCATCACAGCCTATGCCACGGGCCTATGCCACGGCCTTTCTTACACTTCCTCTCTCATTTTCCTGGTCTGGAATTAGGAGAGTGTCCCAATTTGTATATTTCCCTCTCCACAGTGATGTAAATGATGTCACCATGGCAAACGTTTTTGAGAAACGTGCTACCACGTGTATGAATGTCAGTATCTTTAGTAGAGGCTCAATCTTTTTTTTTTAAATATTTATTTATTATGTATACAATATTCTGTCTGTGTGTATGCCTGCAGGTCAGAAGAGGGCACCAGACCCCATTACAGATGGTTGTGAGCCACCATGTGGTTGCTGGGAATTGAACTCAGGACCTTTGGAAGAGCAGGCAGTGCTCTTAACCTCTGAGCCATCTCTCCAGCCCCCAAGGCTCAATCTTGAAACCAGTAGATGAGACCATCTTGTGTAGTTTATTGCTTGGCCTACCCTATTTTCTAGCCTAGAATTCCCCCAGTGAGGGGCCAGGGATGGCTAAGTGGTAGAGCACCTGCCAGTGCGAGGCTGGGGTCATGGCTTTGTGGTAGAGTGCTTGTGTGATATGTGTATGCAAGACCTGGGGTTTCCTCCCTAGCAACATAGGAATGGAAAACAAATCAGGTGAGGTATCTGTCGACAACTGGGTGACATGGGTACAGATGAAATTTATTTTTAGTTGTCGCTGCCTTTCTTCTCTGGTTTCAGCCTCTGAATGTTAATATTTTAATGTAGATTTGGTAGTTAAGGAAGGTATATTTTATATCCTTTCTTATACTTTCCCCCCTTAGTAGTTTATAGTCAGCTCTGAAGTTTGAAAGTAAAATTCTTTTCCTTGACTTCCACACTTGGAAAATATTTATTCCCCCTGCATCTCAGTAGTATGCACCATAAACTAACACGGTTCCATTTATTTACTTCCCTCTTGTTACAGTCGTGATCGATGGTAGGGACGGAGGCATACAGTAGTGGAGGATTTTTGCTTTACAGCAATGGGAATGTGAGCCAGGGCAGCCTCCTTTCTGCATGACAAGTTATGAGGCTTCCATCTTCAAAACTCAGCCCTGCCTGCTGAAGGGATGGATGCTGTGGAGGCAGAAGGCCTGGCAGCCTGCTGAAGCTGACTAGGCATGCATCTGAAAGGAAGATGCCCTGATCTGGTAGTTTTAAAGGGGTTGGCCTGCACAACAAAGTCCCTAGACCCCAGGCAGAATGGCTGTCTCCCAGGCCAAAGAGTGTGAAGGGAAGAAACTGGCAGGAACAAAGGTAGACCGTGACAAGACGGGCATGCACCTGTCTTCTGGCATGCAGTAGCCTCTCTGCTTTTGTTCCCTACACCAGGGCTCTTGGCTGACCAGTGTAGGAGCAGGAGACTCCTGGTTGAAAAAGCAGGCTCTGGGCTAGAGATTTGCCTCAGATGGTACAGTGTCTGCCAACATGCCTAAAGTCCTGGATTGGATCCTCAGTGCCACAGAAGCCAGGTGTAGGGGCGAGCCTGTAATCCCAGCCCTTGAGAGGTACCAGGAGATCTGATCTGTTTAAGGTCATCCTAAGCTACATAGCAAGTTCAAGGTCAGCCTGGAATACAAGAGACCCTGCTCCCCCTGCCCCAAATGGAATTTAAAAAAAAAATGGGGTGGGGGATTAAGAAAGAAAAGGCAGATGAAGTGGCATCTACCCAGGGCTAGCTGGAGAAGGAACTTAGGCATTATTGCTTTCCTTCAGTGCTCCTTTTAAACTGCTTAAGTGATTTAAAACTAAAGGCTTGAATAGATTTCTGTAAAGGCTTCCTTTTCCTTTACTCTTGGTACTACTCTGCTGGGGCAGTGCCTCAAGCTTGTTACGTTCCCAAGGCTAAATACAAATAGATAGATTAATGAAACTTTCTCTATGCAAAACATTCAACCTAAGGCCAGAATTTTAAAGAAGTGTTTTCTATAAATATGGCCAAGTTAAGTCTGGTAACATAGTACCTATGGACTGTCACCTCGAATTTCAAATTGTTAATTATTAGCACTGTAGATGGATTTAGAATTACTGTATTTGTTCTGTTCTGTTATTTTTTTAAACAAAGGGTCTCATTATATAGCCCAGGCTGACTTCAAATTCAAAACCCTTCTGCCTCAGCTTTCCACATTAAAAAAAAAAAATTGACTTTTGATACATATTGAAACGAGTAAGATGGCTTTTCATTTAGTTTGGAAAATTTTGACTAAGAAATGACTAAAATCTTAGACGTGTCTTACTTTTGGACAATTTCATACATACGTACATGTATATAATACATTTCTGTTGTGGTGTCACGGTCACCTCCCTTCCCTTCCCAATCCTACTGAATCCCTTCTTCTCAGACAGTTCCCCTTCTACTTTTGTGTCAAGTAGCTGGCCTGGGCTACTTGAGACTCTAAAAACTCAAGTGTGTGTGTGTGTGTGTGTGTGTGTGTGTGTGTGTGTGTGTGTGTGTAGGTGTTCCTCTGAGTTTAAATGGCTGACTGCATGAGCATAGATGTAGTTATGTACTGGAACACGGACAGCTTACCAGAGGCCACTGGCTCACAAACACTCCGGAAATAATTAATTTAACAATAGAAAGAACATTTTGATTGTGTCTGGTTGGCTGATTAGGTCTTATGTAGCCTAGGCTGGCCCAGAACTTCTGATTCTCCTCCCTCAGCTTGAGTCCATGTTTTTGCAAAATCACCTCTTTCTAAGACTTGCTGTCCTTAGATGTAGCTCAGAGTCTGAAAGTGATGTTAAGAAGCCAGAAATATTTAGTAGATTAAACCTTTGAACTGTAAAAGGCATAATGGCTTCCAGACTTGGACCAAAAATCTTTCAAAATAGGGCCCAATATAGTGGTTTAAGTCTGTAATCCCAGCGTTGGGAAGGAAGGAGGCAGGGGTGCAGAGGTCTGCCTGGGCTACATAATGAGATACTGTCTTAATAAAACAACGTGAAATGCCCAGTTAGGAAGCTTGGGAAAGGGACTGAATTTCAGAGCTGTGGAAGAAGGCTGTGAGCTCAAGGTCACCCTTGGCTACACAGAGTTTCAGGCCTGCTGGAGCTACAGACCACCTTCCCTCAAAGTGAGCAGTCAATTCATTTTCCACAAGCCTCTCATGCTGCCATTTCCCAGAGCAGTAAAGCACAAAAAGACCTCTTATTTTCAAAATTAACTTTGCTAAAAGGACAGAATATGTCTCTATGAAGCAAGCACCCATCCCCATTTCTTCTTTGAAAAGTTTTTTTATTTTAAGAATCATTACCTTTATTCAATTATTCTGTGTGTCCATGTGGAGGTCCAAGGACAACTTGCAGGAGTCAGTTCTTGTCTTACACTAAGTGAGCCCCAGTCCTCAAATTCTAGTTGTCAGGCTTGATGGCAAGTGTCTTTACAATGCTGAGCCATCTTGCTGGCCCCTTTGAAAATGTGTTTTTATTTGTTTATTTATGAGGTCCTTGGCACCAGTGGTGGTGAAGTAACTTTAAAAAGATGAGATATGTACACCTTACTATTATTTTACTAAATCATTTTACTAAGGTGGGTTTTCCCCTTGTGCCCCAGATCATTCTGGAACTCACTTTCCTCCACTTGTGCCTCCCAAGTACTGGGGTGACCAAACATTCAGTGCTGTGACATAGGGATATGGGCGCCCTTCTTAAGACCTTTCAGTGACATCTTTGTGGAACACATCTCTCGGAGGATCCCTGTCCTTTGTGCATCCTTTTTCTTCTGTAGCCACGTCTCCTGGGTCACAGTGGCATTTGAGGGAAGTGGACCTTCTCTCTTGCTTTCCACCCACAGTGCATGCTGCAGCCCAGGCCTCCCTTGACTGCACTCTTCTGGTTTGTCTCCATGGGTTTTGGTCCAAGGAGAAAGACCTCATCAGACTGCAGGGTTGGAGTCAAAGCTACAAATGCATTCATTCGTCTGTCCCCCTGGCATGACTCACTTTACAGGGCCACGGATGTCAGGATGTCAGGACAGGGAGTAAAGCAGGAGGTCAAAATGCCTTAGGAAGTGTCATGTTTGGGGAGTGGACAGATGGCTTAGGAGTTAGGAGTACTTGCTGTTCTTGCCAAGGGCTGGGGTTTGGTTTCCAGCACCCAAGTCAGGTCACTTGCAGCTCCAGGGGACCTAGCCTCCAGGGGACTGGAACTTGGGTAGCATAGCATACCGGCACACACACACACACACACACACACACACACACACACACACACACACACACGATGGTGTGGGGAGAGGGAGGGAAGAAAGAGAGGGAAGGAGGGAGGGGCAGAGGATGTCACATACACTTAAAAATGAAGAGATGGGCTGTGTGTTCTGGTAGGTGAGTGGCTCAAATGGCTGAGGGCACCATTAGTGATCATCCATCCATCTATCCTCCTCCCTTCCAGGACGGTTAGCTGGGTTCCAGGGGACATTGTGGTGACAGGTGACACAGTTACTCTACCCATATAATGGAGCTTTGGAGTGTTTTTTTCCTGTTTTTCCGTTTGCTGGACGAAAGGGGAAGCATAAGACACCACTTGGTGGGTGTGAATGTGTACACAAATCGGATAGTTTGAGGAATGTGCGACAGGAAAAGATGTCTAAGTGACCACTTTGTAAAACCTAACACTGCTTGGGTCTGTGATACATGGGGTGGAGGTTAGATCAAGACCTTTTTGTTCTAGACTCTGATCCCCTCCTCCTCCATGTCTAGCAATGAAATAATTATTTTGTATTGGGCACCCACTATTTGTCCCACTGTGTACCTAAGATCTACCACCCTGGACGTTCATTGCCCTTTCAGAACCTGTTCTTTGCATTTGCGACTGGTCTAGATGTAATTCAACCCCAGGCTACGGGCCTAGTAGCCTTTCCTTGGTTTAGCACAAATCTCGGAAGCCGTAACTGCAAAGGGAGTGGAGTTTCGCGGTTCCTGCCCTCGGGGAAAGGCGCCAAGGGGACCAGGGGCCCCGATCTGCTACCGGAGGCGGGATGTAGTGGGAACCACAGCTGTTGGTGTCGCACCCAGGGACTGCGCCCCCGCGGGGCCGACCGGGCGCCAGGGCGGAGAGGAGGGGCGGCAAGGGGCGGGGCGCGTGGGGCGGGACGGAGGAGGGGCGGTGGCACCGGCTGGCGGCTCCGGCTGGGCGCGCCGAGAAGTCCCGCTCCGAGAGCCGCGAGTGCCTGGAGTAAGGCGCGCTCGGTACAATCCGGGGAGCGAAGTCCGGAGCGCCAGAGCAAGGGCGGGAGAAAGGGGTGTCCCCGCGTCGCCACCAGGGACCCCTTTCCCTGCCACGATCCAGCCCCGGGTAGCCGGTGGCGCTGGCGGCGTGCCGCCGATGGAGTTCACTTGAGCCGGGAACAGGCGGGAGAGGCAGGCCGGAGCAGAGCTAGTCCCGCGCCCCGCAGCAGCTTCAACCACAGCTCTCCGCACCGCACGCGGGCGACACCCGCGGCCGATCGCCACCCCCGGAGCGTCTTGGTGCCACGCCGCGGCGGGCCCAGGACCCATCAGATCAGCCCACGGCGCTGCCGTGCAGGCGGCACCCGCTGTCGGGGAGCCCGAGGCGGCCGCCGGGGAGCAGCTTTCGCCGCTGCCGCCGTACGCCCTCCTCCTCCCTCTCCCTCCTCCCTCCCTCCGCACATGGTCTCCTTTGTCCTGTCGCCGCCGCAGCCGCCTCGATCTTAGCTACGCGCGCCACGGCGACGGCTCCTGGGCCGCTGCTCTTCAGCTCTGCCAGGTCCCCAGGGTGCACCAAGTTGAGCCCTTGGTCTGAGCCAGCCGGTCCCCCGCGCGCCCCGCAGGAGCCACCAGGAGAGCGCTCGGGCCGGGCCCCCTCCCCATCTTCCCCGCCACCCGCCCTGGACTTGGCTGCGTTGGATGTGCGCGCGCGGTGCTGACTCCCGGCTGCCACGGAGGAGCCGGGTGCTGCTGTGTCTGCCGCCGCTGCTGCTGTTGCGGCTCCGGTTCGGATTTGGTTCGCGTGCCTCGGCTTTGAGACTTTGGAGAGGAATTAGCAAAAAACACAGACTTGCGGACCTAGCCTGGCCGGCTGGAGTTGGGCGTTTTCTCTGCTGTGGGTTTTGGTTGCCCTCTCCGGGTGGTGGTGTGTGGTGATCCAGCCGGAGGGAACCCGGCGGAGGACCCAAACCATGAACTTGGGGTTGACAAGACCGCGGAACCCCTGGCGACCAGGTAATGTTGTCCATGCACCCCTGGGGGGTAGGGGGTGGGATGACTCAATTGCTCGCCGCCCGTGGTTGCGGGGGAGGAGGCAGGGGTCGAGGGGTCTTTTGTTGCGGCCGCCGCCGGGCCCGGGTGGTAACAGGGGCGGGCTGCTGGCGTCTGGCGGGCCAGGCCGCCCTCCCCCACCCCTCCCCCGCTCCCCTTTGTACTTTTCTGGCTCCCTGCACCCGCTGGGCTCGGCCGGTGAGCCACGAGCGCCTTCCCGGGAAGCACTGGCGGATAGAGACGATCCCACCTCCAAGAGGGGACCCATGCTTCCCCAGTGAGATCCACTAGACCCCAAGCTAGAATGCCTGCGTCCGCTTGGGCTAGGAAGGGCTCCCTGGCGCGGTGCTGCCTGCTGACGGGTCACTGTCCCCCCCCCCCTCACTGATCTCCGGGTCCCCGCCCTCCTGCTTGTGCGCACACGGAGCCTGAGGAAGCGAAGAGAGCTGGCTGGTGCAGGAACTCACCGGCGCTTAAGTTTCCAAGAGAATTGTCTTTGCTGCTCCCGAAGTCCTTCTTACTGTTGGTGCGGCTTTGGAGGGCGACCTCGGTGATCAGAGATTTAAGGGGATCCGGGTGCAGCTCCAGACGTGTGGAACCCACCCGTGTGTGCGGGCGGTTTTTATTTTTTTAAATTTTATTCATTTTTCTTTTTAGCCAAACATATTAACTTTTCTTTCCACGCCAGCTACAGCTTCTAGAGCATAGAAAGTATTGATATAAAAGGCAAATAACACCCATTTACCTTCCCGGAAAATGCCCTAAAGAGCTTGTTTCTCTGGGATGGTAGACACAGCCTCTTAATGTCTAAAGCCCATCAAAGTCAAGACGGGGAAACGAAGTAGCAACGGATACATTAAAATGTGAGCAACTAAAGGTACTGGGTGCCGGAGAGATGAGGGGAAGACATTCGGTGCGCCTGCGGCTAGATTCACGTCACCTGCATTAGTCGTTGTGAATTAGAAAAAAGAAAAACTGGCAAGGGAAATGATCCAAGTCATAGAGGGAAATGTACTTTTTTTTTCTTTTAAAAAAAGTAACAAAATGAACACGACTCAACGATTAAGGAGCCAAGGAACCCAGCGATTTGTTCAAACGATTTATAAAAAAAAAAGTACATGTTTATGTATGTGGAGGGTATATGACGAGGGTCAGAGGACAACTTTCAGGAATCCGTTATCTCCTTCCTCCTTTATGTGGGTGCAGTGATCGAATTGAGGTCGTCAGACTTGGCAACAAACACATTTACCTGCTGAGCCATCGCACCCACTCTGTACAAATGATTTTTAAAAGTGTGAAAGGAAGGAAAGTTCCTTGAAGAAAGATCTACGTGGAATTTGTACCATCAAGACTTGCCTGGGGGACTCTGGAGGAATTTGGATGAAGGTGGACCACGAGGCCAGATGGGAGAACAAGGGACCAGAAGGACTTTTCCGCCAAGCCTAGGCATGTGTACCTTTGGTGTTTCTGCTTTTCCAAAGGAGGCCTTTTTGAAACATCTTAATACAAGGCATGAGAGACAATTCAGCATTTTGTGACCGATATCTGTAAATTGAAGGGTTGGTTCAAAAAGCTTCCATTAGAAGGCATTGCTCTGAGCGTCCTGAATATCCATCAGACATGTTTCCTTGATAACTGTTGGCCACAGCATCATCAGGGCCTCGGGGTCACTTCACTCTCTACTTGACAGTATACTTGGCAGCACCGCTCGGTGGTGCTCACAAAGGGGACAGAATCACAGGGGCTGCCATCTACAGCCTAATCCTGTCCTGGCGTCCATACCTAGAGAACTGAAAATGCAACCGGAACCAGTTGCTTCCCCCAGCTCTACTTCTGCTGTTTTGGAAGAGCAGTAATTTAAAAAAAAAAAAAATCAAACCAAACCTATTTATGTATGCCATTAGTCTCACTGTACCAGAAAACCCCCAATTTTCCAAGTGTTACTTCAGCTTTGTAAAATAATTGAAGAGACAGGGTGTTGTTGCTTGTGTGTGCATGTGTGTAGTTTTTTTTCGTCCAAAAAAACATTAACTCCATTTTAGTTTTGAAGCCACGACTCGCTAATGAGCATTCTAAGAGCAATTTAACAGCGTTTTAGGAACGATGAAAACTCTTTGAATTGCTAGATTTTTTTTAAACGGGGAAACTCACAAGTGTAGACATTGCTTTACTGTGTGGGTATAGTAACACGTCCGGTGCAGCAGAGAAATCCCGTGCTTTGTCAGACTCACACGTCTCTGCGTGCCGTGCGGCTCTCTTGGACTGTTTGCTACTGAACACCCTCCCGAAGACTTTCTTTGTGGCTCATTTTTATGAAATGCTACTATAACGTAATATAATTTTATTTAGTGTTTCTTACAATCTGAGGAAAGCTATGTGTGTGTTTTATTCTTCCTACAAAAGTAGAGGGTGGAATCTCTGTATGGTTTTTCACAAGTGAATGTGATTGAATACCTATTTTGTACAATTTTGCCCTTGATCCTATTAATCCTCTGAACCCACCCCTGTAGCAGGAAGATTAGAATTAAAATAAATGAGAACCAGCCATAATAAAAGAAATAGGTTAGGTCTTTTTATATCCCTGGCCTTGTGAAGTGGAACATTTCCCTCAGTTATACACAGAAATATCTCATCTCCATCAATGTAGCATTGAAAGACTACATAGAATATCTTCTTTGTCCCCCAAAGCCAGCCCAAGTTTCCTCGCCGCTGTTCCCATATTTCTTTCTCTCATATTTATTGAACATTCTGTGCCTTGCTTGGTCAAATTTATGCATTTTTGTGTAAAACATGAAAGATAAGAGTTTTCTCATTAGGGTTATAAGTCAAACACAGTATAAATGTAGGCGGGCCTTGACGTTTCAAAGGGGTATCTTCAAACCAGAACCGTGAACTTGCTTAATTTTACCTTTTTTCTAAGTCCTAGAAATAAGCATAAATCGTCAACATTACCGTCTCTGCCATGAAACCGACTCACCGTTTATTTCCCAGCACATTAGTATATGATTTAAATTGACTTTAATCTTGTTATTTAAACAAGCTATTGACTTCCCTCATGCCAGTGTAATAATTAGCAGACATGATCTCTGAAAAACATGAAAAGGAAGTAACTCTGGTGACAGAGTGGCCAGGTTTTAAACAGGGTCAACCCTCACCTGAAACACTGAGGTTGGCCTGGTTACTGTGAGAAACCTTGAAGATCGGGGTCATCAAAACACCTTCAAAAACAAATTAATTTCTGGGTATAATGGTTGACACTTTAGTGAGGAAAAGCTTAATGTCCAAAAATACAGATTTCTAATTTGTAGAAGAAAATTAAAAAACAGAAAATCTAGTGGCAAGAAAAAAAAATAAAGCCATTTCCAGAATAATGATCTGTCAACAGAATTGGTAAATCATTTGTGAATTAACTAAATTGCCTTGTGGACCATTTCATAGAAAAATGTTTTGCACTGATAATATGTCTAATAAGGACACGTTTTGAAAATCAGAATTTTTTTTTCTTTCCCCCAATAAATAGCTGCAGTGCAGGCTTTTCTCCAGCAGTCAACCAGCACCACCTTATGGAGGATTTGGGGAAATTACGGACTCTTATATTTTCCTAAAATATTGTCAATTGATTTAAAATCATAGCAACCTAGGATGCTGTGGGTGATGGTCTTCGCTGACAGTCTTCACGCCTTCTTGTTTTTCAGGCATCAGATGCTAGCTCTGAAAAACTCTTCAACACTGTTCTTATAAACAAAGGTAAGACCTCCCCTTTATTATTCTAAATGATGGCTTTAAAATAAATATGCATCTCATTGCCATTGTTTGAGAAGAAGGAGAGAAGGAAAATCCATGTGGTCTTTTTGTCTTCACATTTTGTGCTTTGGCGCGCTGTGGTTCTGGATGTTTTTGAGATGAGGGAGGGAAAGTTCACTTTGAAAGAATTTACTGATTCCTTGTTTAAATTGATCAGTGGTGTTAATTTTGTGTAGGCAGCTGCAATAGAGAAGAGTGTTTTTACAATGTCTTGATTGCTGGTTATCAACTTCCCGGCAGTCGGAGCATTATAAATAGTACATGTGGACCTCAGACGGTAATAACCAGCGGGGTATTTAGTTTACACGGCATTATAGCCATAAGCCAACCTTTCTGCTCTGGGCTCTCTGTAAAGTTAATAAATGTGCAAGAGGGCAGAATTTAATTATGCACTTCCCCATTTATTTCTTCCAAACCTCAGTCTAAAGAGTAAGAGAGGCTAATGATTCTGAGATACATTTGGGGAAGACTCACCCTAAATAACTGCCAGTAGGTTTCTTAGCAGTCTACATTTGCAGAAGTGTCTTTAGCCACAGTGAAATTTAGGGGGAGTCTCCGTGCACTGGCTTCAATAGGTGTGTCATCTGAGTGATGCAAGTGACATCAATCCAGCTTCCCCTTCCCACTATAGAACCTGACTTAGGGGCTTGCAGGATAATTAATAATTGCTAAATAAAGATGTGCTGGCCTGTGGTAATCTCTGTATCACTAAGGATGCTTGGGAGTGCTGGACCAGCACTGGATTAGGAGTTAGGTGCCCATGGGGTAAAATGGGAGACCATTTCAGCAGACAGTTTATTTCATTTTTAATTTTCATTCTTTTTACTTAATAGTAAGATGTCTGTGTATAGTTAATTTGTGCTCTCCTATTATTTTGAAATTGAACCTACCTTGATTTTAAACAGTACATTATATTCGAAGTTGTCCCCAGGGCCTGTGTACTTATAACTTTGCTGGAACTCCCAGAATTAATGTCATACTGAATATGATCTTGAATTTTAATTGCATGATATGATTCCAACTTTATATTTCATCATATTTTTAATAACCTGAGAAGTTTGTATAAATTTGTTATTCATAATTCTAAAAGCCCAGTAAAAGCTGCTGTTGGTTCTTAACAGCACATCTCTCCCAGTGGTAGGAATGTATGACTGTTTTCTGATCGTGTTATTGAGAGGGAAGAATTAGTGGACCTTGGAGGTGTCCTTGATATAAAGGAAAGGAAAGGCAACAGGAGAGGGAACTGAGGCTGGGCAGTTTGTATGATTCTCTGACCTTCCCAACCCTGGCACACACACCTCCAGTCACCTGGGACAGGGTCTTTTTTGTGCTAAGTTGCTATGGCCCTTTCTAAGCTCTGGGTTTGGCTCTGATTGCAACTTGAGGAGGAAAACCCAGACTGATGGCTGAGCCCCTTCTTTCTCTCTCTCTCTCTCTCTCTCTCTCTCCTTCCTGTCTCTTCTTTTTCCTATCCCACCCCCAACCTTGAGTTTCCAGTCCAGCACTTCCCATGTTCTTACTTGTGTTTACTTAGACTGAGTGATGTGCGGCATCTATTTGGCAGTGCCCAGTCATGCCCCTGACCGGGTGCCTTTCTTCTGAGCTGCTTTTCTGAGAGAAGTGAGGGGTGATTTCAGTTGCCTTGAAAGGATTAAGGTTTCTTTGTGCATACTAAAATCAACACAGGCTTTTCTCCTAAGCTTTGCTTGGGAAACGTACACAAATAAGCATTTTAGTTGATGACGGATTATTCCTTAGCCCCTTATTTCCATCAGAATGGCCTTTCTTTCCTCCCCTGGAGTTTCCCCTTAATGCCTTATGCTAATTCCCCTTGGTAGCAGGAATGACAAGCTCCCGAATGGTGTGCAAGTACAGGTGTTGCTGACTTAGGTAGAGTACCTGGTACTCAACCCTTTCTCCCTGGAGAAAGAGACTGAGGGACGCGGGGGATCTCAAACAGATTAGCATAGTTTTCAAATTGCTAAATATCAGGAAAACAACTATCCCGTCCCTCAAAAAAAAAAAAAAAAAAAAGATCACGGTAGAATTGATGTCGGTAACTCCTGGGAAACAGGTGCAGTGAGCCTCACTAGGCGCATGTGGCTTGGTGTCTTTTACTCCTGGTAGCAGCAGCAGTGCTTACTGGATATGTGGTGGACAGGTCCTTCAGCTGTCGTCTTCTCTCGCATCAAGTTCAAGTAAAGAGGAAAAGCCGGCTTGCTTACCTAAAAGTCAGTCAGGTCTCTCTGTGTGTATATGTACACACACACACACACACACACACACACACTGTTTTAAAGCTTTGCAAGAAAGGACAGGTTTACACCAGGAACAGACACAGCGGGGACATTCTTAAAGGCCTTCTCTTACTGAGTACATTAACAAGGGTGGTAGGGAGTCCTACGTTGGCACTCTTCAGAGTCATGTTCAAAGCCATGTATCACCCCCTCTTCTCCACAGGAGCCTGGCAGTTGTCTGGTCTCAGAGTAGCAGGCTTAGCTGCGAAGGTTATGCCTCCAAGCCTGGTGGTCTAGTGGGTGTGCAGATTTGGTCCATAAAATTTCACTGTTGGAGGGCAGTGGTAAGCTCACTGACTGACTGGGCCAGGGACTCTGGAGTTGGCAACTTTGGTGTTGGCTTGCTCAGCTTCGAGACAGAGCCCCGGGCTGTAACAGCAAGGGGCCCTGGCTCAAGTCCATCCCCCTGCTTGTGTGCTTGAACAAGCCATTTAGCCTCTGCAGGTCAGAATTTTCAATCCTACGTAAATCTAGTTCTGGGCCAGCATCTCCAGTTGGGATAAAACCGTTAATTGGCGAAGGGCATGGGTCGGAACAGACGGGGATGATGAATATGTTTTCTGTAACTTACCAATGATTTTTGTTGAAGTGTTCCTGTGTTGTAGACTCAATCCAATTCAGTGGAGTAAGACCCACATAGGTGTTCCAAAATGTTGCTTCTTTTGATGTCTTTTATTTCCAGTTTTACATGCTAATCAGGTGGCGTGTGCTTGCTTATATACGGAGCATAACGGGTGAGAAGGGAGCCTTTCAATAGAGGCGTGGAGTCTGAGCCTGCAAATCAGAAGGATTGTCCCTGTAGATTTAAAAAAAAAAAAAAGGAGCTCAACTTTAATCAAGGTCATAGTTGCCTTATCTAATCTCAGTGTGTTTAAATGTTTACAGGATGTTCATGTGAATTTTATGAATCCTTCTGTCTTTGTGATTCAACCATCTGCCAAAGGAAAAATGAGTTTTCCCGTTGAGACAGAAGCAGAGAGAGACTGACTTACTTATTGCCCCCGTGCTGTGAGCTGAACAGCTTTGGGAGCATAGGCTCTGTAACTCCCCAACTTCTGGAGCGTATTGTACTTGAAAAGGAGCTTCTGTGAGTAGGGGGGACGGCTTAGTAGGGAAAGTTCTTGCTTTGCAAGCGTGAGGACCTGAATTAGAATCCCTAGAACCCTTGTTAAAAGCCAGATATGATGCCCAACTCCTGCTGTCCTAGCTGTGGGGAGGTAGAGATCCTTGGGCTCAGCCTAGCCTACTTGGAAGCTTTCAGGCAGAGAGATCCTGTCTCAAAAAAAACCAAGGTGGAGGCCCGTGAGATGACTCAGTGGATGAAAGCACTTTCCACTCAGGTGTAGCAATCTGAACCCATGTAAAGCTGGTAGTAGAGACCCAATTCCATAAAGTGGTCCCCTGTCCTTCGCATTTGCTATGTATGGCACCCCCACATGTGCTCGAAAGCGCACTAACAATAACAGCAACAACAAGGTGCATAGAGATTGAGGAAGATGCCTGATACCAGCTTTTAAGTTTACACACACACACACACACACGTGCACACACACAAACACACACAAAAGAATTTTGTAATTGATTCAGCGTGGCCAATATTTATTACATTTTGTTTATTTGATTTTTGGAGTTAGTTTTTCTGTGTAGCCCTGACTATTCTGGAGCTTGCTCTGTAGACCAGGCTGGCCTCGAACTCACAGAGATCTGTCTGCCCTCTACCTTCCAAGTACTGGGATTAAAGGCGTATACCACCACTACCTATTAATAGTAATAACTATTACTATTATTTTATTTGGTTTGTCAAGACAGGGTTTCTCTGTATAACAGCCCTGGCTGTCTTGGAACTCACTTTGTAGACCAGGCTGCCCCTCCTTTGGGATTTACTTTTTATTTTTAATTATTTATCCGTGAATGGGTTTATGCACATGGGCACAGTGCCCAAAGAGGCCAGAAGAGGGCATCGAATCACCTGAGTTGGAGTTTCGGGTGCTTTTGAGCTGCCTGAGGTGGGTTCTGGGAATCAGCTCCTCTAAAGAGCAGGATGCACTCAACTGTTGAGCCATCTCTCCTTTTCCTGTTATCCTTTCTCACTTCCCATAGCTCCTCCTCGGCAGTTTGCCCCCCTCCCCCGGATGTGTAGGCAGGTGCACACACATCCATCCTACCAAGAGAATTAGTCTCATCCCAAGCCCTTCAGTCTCTGTAGAGCAGAGCTCCTGGAGAAGGCAAGGAAGGAGACGTGATAACTCCTGCCGGTCCTGTCTCAGCTAGGAGGGGAGGACCTGCCACCTCCTTGCACTCCTTGCACCTCACAGTCCCTCTCTCAGGACGCCTCCGGAAGCCAAGGCAGGCTGCGGGGAGAACATGTGAGAAGTGTGTTTCACACACACGCACACACACACACACACACACACACACACACACACACACACACAGCCCTTTGTACCTGCTTCCTTAACTTCTCCTGGGCTGACATGAATTAATGTCTATACTCGGTAGGGCACCAACAACTGACCAGAGTAACAAATGATTCACCAAGCTCTTACTCGGTGAACTAATTAGTTTATTGGCCTTGCTTACAGAACACAGATGAGGGATTATTTGCTGGAATGTCTGTGACCCTAGAGCAGCTATATCACCACAAAATCCCACCTCATCATGGATGATGATGGAGTCCCCCAATCCTCAATGATCCCTTGCGGCTGAAGGGAGTGATGGCTAAATCCCTGGATGCGGTCCTTTGACCCTCCTAGCCTCCTACTAAGGCTATTAACAGCTCGGCTGACAATTACCAAAAGACCTAGCTACCACTGTATATTGTTCCCCTCAGTAAGTTGCCATGACTACCAGGTGAGGTAATCGCTGCTCCAAACTGGATGTGGAATGATCCTGTTATGTCCAGAGGTGTTTTGTTTTTTCTTTTTTTTTTTTAAAGCCAAAATACAGCAGTCCCACAATGTAGACTTAGCTCCTGTTAGGGAATATTCCTGGAGCTAGTTTGGAGAGGAGCTCTAAGGGTGTCTGTGAGGGTGGTGGTGGGGAATAATCTCAGGAGGGTAGAGGCCTCCAAGTCCTGTTGTGAGCATGGCTTGACCTCAGGAAAATGAAGGATCAGTGTCCCACCTCCTCCCAGCTAGGCAGGCTCCTACTTCATCTTCAGCACCAAATGTGGGGAATTCTCATGGACGTCATGCCATTGCGAGAGGTCCCAGACGGAACACTTGGTCACCCTGAACTCTTCAATGCCTTAGCATATGACTAGAGGCACAACCTTTTCTAGGGTTGTTGGAAATAGGATTTCCCGTGGGACACAGTCAAGATGAGAAGTGCCTCCATTTTAAAACCTGGTCTCCAGTCAGTGGCAGTGTTTGAGAGGTATGGGGTTGTGGCCTTGTAATAGGACGTATAGCACTGGGGCCTTTGAGATTAAAAGCCTAAGGTTACTTCTAGTTTGGGATGTCTTGTTTCAAGCTTGTGGTGAAGGATGCGAGGTCTCAACATCCTGCTTCAGCCACCATGCTTGCCCCTTGCAGCTATGGCTCCCATCCTTCTAGAACCCTAAACCCAAATAAACTTTTCTCTTAAGAGGCCTTGGTCACAGTGCTTATCATAGCAACAGGGAAGTAACTGATACAGGTTTGTTGCATGATTTTGGTAGTATACTTTGATCAGTGTCAGAGACAGCCTTGGTTAGTACATCCTCTGAGATCTGAGATGAGACCCAAACATACTGCTGGGGCAGGGGATGTGGCTTGATGAGTGTAGTGCTTACCTAGTATGAAGGAAACCCTGGTTTTCATGCATGGCTCTGGGTAAACTAGATGTGATGGCTCATACCTGGGATCTCAGCACCCTAGAGGTGGTAGAGGCAGGAAATCCAGGATCGCCCTCTGCAATATAATGAGTTCTAAAATGAGATCAAAACCTAACAGAGGTCCTGTCTCAAATAGAAAAACTAAGGTATTGCAAACAACTTCATGCATAATAAGTTTCTAATAGCAACAGTGTTAACTGTTTTTGTTAGGGAGAGGATTCTTTGAATACAAAAATGGCAACATTGTGGCTTGAGTAAAGTCTCTCCCCTGAAGTAGTTACTCACCTAAAAACAATACAGTTGACTGTGGAGTAGCTTAAGGAGGGAAATGTGATTTAAAACTCAATACCCCTTTATCATGGATGCGGGAGCCCATGTATACCCTTGCTGTGTCTTCGGTAGAGTAAGAAAGACTGTCATGTCAAGTTCAAACCTGATGGGTGTCACAGTAAACCGAACCAATTTTAGTCTCTGCAAATGAGTTCTGTTTTTATCGACTCTGAAATCCCAGATAAGGAAAAGGTAGATTATTGTTCATTTTTTAATTTTTCTCCCTTGGGGAGTGTATGTGTGTGCGTGTGCGCGTGTGTGCTGTTTCAGAGCTGGCTTTCTTGGGGTTTTGAGAGATAGAAATGTCTTACATGTAGAGAATTAAATAGTGTTGAAGGGTAATCGGTGCTTGATGTGAGACAAAGGAGTTAGAAGTAGTTCGTTCTTCTCCCACCCCACACCACAAATAGCACGCAATCAGGCCCCTTTTGTCATGGAAATTGGCCTTCCTGTGGAAGTCTGACTCTCACATACAGAAGCTGTTGTGTAGAATTATTCCTAGAGAATTCTGGGAAACAGATGCCTTGTCCTGCTAGTGTAAAATTACCAGCGGGAGACCAGAAATATTCCACGTGGGGAGAAAGTGCTTCTCTCTGGATACACAAGTGTGTATGCACGTGTGGAAGCCAGATGTCTTTGCCGGGTGTCTTCCTTGCCCATTCTCCACCTTATTGTGTGAGATTGGCTTTCTCACTGACCCTTACAGATTAGGCAAGGTGGCTGGGCCCCTGTCCTGTCTTCATCTTCCTAGTGCTGGGATTACGGACTGCCATGAATAATTTATATGGATGCTGGGGATCAAACTCAGGTCCTCATACTTGTATGGTTAGTTTACAGCCATCTCCCCAGCCTCCTTACTCAAGCAATCCATTTATCCAGCCGCTGCCCCCTGGCCCTCTGAGGGACTTGTGGGTGGGCAGGAAGAGGAAGTAAAGGCAGGAGTTAGATCCCACCACAAGCATCTAGTTGTAGGTCATTGAGAGCATCTAAGATGATCTTAGTGGTATTTGAAGGTCCAGTATTGGCCACCCTGCCACCTTCCAGAAGGAAGAAGGCCAGCTCCTCAGGTCATGCGTGTCCCTGTGACCACTCGGGAACCCGTTGTATGTCTGTTAATGTAGAGGCCAGAAGTCGATGTTCAGTGTTTTTCTCAATTGCTCTCCACCTTTTGTTTTGAGACAAAACTTCTCACTGAGTCTGGCTTCACCGACTGACCAGTAAGTCCCAGGGATCTACCAGTCTGTCTCCCCAGTGCTAATTACAGAGAGCTTCACCACACCTTCCACTTCTGTGTAGGTGCTGGGGATCCGAACTCTGTGCTTGTGGTGTGGCAAGCGCCTTACCAGCTGACTCATCTCTCCAGCCCCTAGCAGACTCTTTTCAGACACTCTGTGTTTTGTTTCTGAGCCCACTAGAAAGCCCGTCACTTCCTTTATTGGGCAGTTCCTGCATCCTCTGTCTGAAATAGTTTCCCTTGCAGCCGGCAGTTTTGCCAGAGAAGCTTGACTGTTCCTCAGCCCCCTTCAACCCATTCATGGGTATGGGTATGGGTATGCAGTGTCTTTCCTTTAGACACTGGTCTAGTGTCGGGTTGCCTGGGAGAGTAAGGGAGTCACAGCAGGCCATTTGATGGCTATTAAAACACCAAGTCTGTGTTGCAGGTGGGCACCGAAAGGTGTTGAAGACCAAAGCCTCCTTCCTCTTTAGTGAGGCTTCCTAACACATCTTCCAGCCCCAGGCGTGGCTTCCTTCCTACAGGAAAGCCTGTGGGCTATCCCATGCCTCTGGGTTGTTTCTAGTTTCTGACATCTACAGGGGGGAGAAAAACACGTTGTTTTCTCCCAAAAATGTATGTTTATTTAACTAGGTTTCTTTTCTGCTCCACAATCTGGATTCCATTCAGTCAGTTACCACTCCAATTAACTAACAATTATTTAACATTAACAGTAATTACAGACGCCAGTTAAGCGCCTACAGATGTCAACTGTTAGCCTTGTACCTAATCACTCAATGAAACGGAGAAAGTTCAACAAACATCAATTAGCCCAGCAATTAGTATGAGTTAGCAAAGAGCATGTTATCATGTGTGTGCTGATTCCATTTATTTTCTTTTGGCAGTAAAATACACACACACACACACATGCACACACACATGCGGTGAGTCCCTCAGATAAGATAAAAACTATTGTTCTACAGCTTACGTAAGACTCATTGCCTGGCCTGGGTCAAAGTGTTCTACCCTGGAATTTTATTTAGCAAACTAAATTGGTCTCGATGTCTCTAAAAACCCAGTGCCGCTCAGGCTTAGGAAGCAACTTTGGTGAGCTAGGAATCCAGTAAATACACTGTGAACGAAAATACTAGAACACGTTAGTGGAGAAAATGATAGATTCACACTTGAGCTGGCTGCTCTGTGCATCACAGGTTTCTCCCCGATTTATTCCTGAACCTGCAATAGAGGGTGCAGCGGTGATCTTACTAATTTTATGGTGCTTGAACTTTGACTCAGCTGTCTTTAGTTAGCCTGGAGTGAACATCAAACTACTTTTACCTACTTGTCCTGGTCTGTGCTTTAAAAAGTAGGGGCAGTTCTTGTTTGAAGAGAATTGAATTCTTGAATCCACTAGGGAAAACCTGGTCCTGAATTATCAGTTTTTCAGTTGGTATGTAGCTGCGTTTTGTGTGTGCGCGCGTGTGTGTGTGTATGTGTGTGTGTGTGTGTGTGTGTGTGTGTGTGTGTGTGTGGTGGGGTATGAGTACCATATCTTCGAGAGTGTCGTATCATATATGTGACAGCCTTAGGTGTCAGTTCAGTCCTTACTGCCCACTTGTTTGTCACTTCGGACATCCGGCTAGTTACTCATGAACTTTCAGGGATTCTCCTGTCTCTGTCTCTCATCTCACCCATAGGGGCCCTGGGATTATAGACACAATCTACCACATCTAGCTTTACAGGAGGTCTGGGGATCCAAAACCAGGTCTTCATACTTGCTGGACACCCAGTCTTATCTCCAGCCCCACCTTGTTTGGGTTTTTTGTTTTGTTTTCGCTTTTCTGTTTGTTTGGTTTTGTTTTTTGAGTCATGGTCTCTCACTAGTATGATGCTTAGTGCAGATAGGCTTGGCTGACTGGCCATTTGACCCCAGGGACCCAGCTGTCTCCACCCCACCAGTGCTATGATTACAAGCCTGTGCCATCATGCCTAGCCACCCCCCTTTTTTTTTAAGGGTTCAGGAGCTTAAACTCAGTTCTTGATGCTTTGAGACAAGCATTTTACCAACTGAGCCAGCCCTCCAGTCCAGCTCTCCCTTTTTCTGTGACTCCTCCCAAGCCCCCCTCCCCCAGGTGACTCCCAAGGATTAACTCAGTTTTGCTAGATTTACCAGGAGACCACATTTCAGGGCACCACCCATGACTGGGTGTTTGGAGATCCTAGGGGGCTGTGGGGCTGCCTCTCCTCCTGGAAATGATTTTCCACAAGCCCCTGAAGCCTGCAGATAGGAGTGGAAGAAGCTGGTCCCCTGCGTCCTGCTCTCCTGGGACTCTTTGGGTCTAATGTAGCAAAACTTTCCATTTGGGCAAACCTCCCAATGCCACCCAGATCTTGTTCTGAGCTCCCTTTGGCTCCCCAGTCTTTATGATCTCCATAGAGAGAATCCAGAGGAGACTCCTAGAGTCATAGTGTAGAAGACACGCAGACTTCACTGTAGAGTAATGGAAGACAGGTTCTTAAGAGGTGAGAATGGCTTATATCCAGTGAGACCCATGTCCAGATATACACCACAGGCAGGTTTCCCAAGATTTTTTTCTTTTCTTTTCTTTTTTTTCTTTTTCCGAGACAGGGTTTCTCTGTGTAACAGTCCTGGAACTCACTTTCTAGACCAGGCAGGCCTTGAACTCACAAAGATCTGCCTGCCTCTGTCTCTCAAGTGCTGGGATTAAGGGCATGTGCTTTCCTGCTATTTCTAAAGGTTCTGGATAGTTTTCCTGGCCAGGTGATTCACAGTCTGATGTGGACCATCTCTTACCGTAGTGGGCAACGAGATACTCTTGGTCTTTAACACTAAGAACTATCTAGCTAATAATCGTTAAATGCTTAGGCCTTCTGAAGCTAGGTTTAAATACTCAACAATTAATGACCTTCCAGGCCATCCAGGATGCCACTTCTCCCAGGACCAGAAATACGACTCAGATCCCATTGGTCTAATAAGTAGAGTGCTGTAGTTCCAGCCCTTGATTTTACAGGCTGGTGGTTATCAGGGAGCCAGCAGTCCCGCCTTCCTGTCCTCCGATCTTGCTGATATCTAGGTAGCAATCTATATCAGTTGCTTTTTTGTTCCTTCAACAGAAGACCTTGTCTTAGGGTTATCATTGCTATAGTGAAACACTGTGACCAACAACAACCTAGGGTGGAAAGAGTTTATTTCCCTTATTCTTCCAGGTGACAGTCTGTCACTGAGGGAAGTCAGGACAAGAACTCAAACAGGCAGGAACCTGGAGGCAGGAGCTGATGTAGAGGCCTTGGAGCGGTGCTGCTTACTGTCTTCTTCCCATGGCTTGCTCAGCTTTTCTTACAGAACCCAGGACCACCAGTCCAAGGATGGCACCACCCAAATGGGCTGGATCCCTCGTAAACAAACACTAGCTAAGAACATGTCTTACAGCCGGATCTTACAAAGGCATTTTCTCAATTGGGATTTCCTCCTTTCAAGTGACTTTAGCTTGTGTCAAGTTGACATAAAACTAGCCAGGACAGACCCCATCAAAGCAGCTTAAAGGATGGTTTATTTTGGCTCACGATTTAAGATTCCAGTCCACCATGGTGGTTCCAGAAACCATGGGACAGGAGCAGGAGGCAGCTGATTATACTGCGCCTGCAGTCAGGAAGCAGAGAGAGATGGTTGCTGGTGCTCAGCTCACTTTCTCTTTTCCAAACGTACTGCATCTGCTTACTTCCTTGTATTTTTGTGTGCTTGTATGTACATGTGTAGGCTTATAAGCCTCAGCCCATGTGTGGAGGTTAGCGGGTAACTCGCAGGAATTGTTTCTCTCCTTCCACCAGGTGAGACACAGGGGATCGAACTTGGATTGTCAGGGTTAGCCGCAAGCACTTTAAACCCATCTCGTCAGCCCTCTTTCTTCTTTTTACTCTGTCTTGAACCCCTCAATACCTAACCTGGAAACTGTCACAGCCATGTGCAGAAGTTTGCTTTCTAGATGATTCTAGATCTCGGCAAGATGACAACCATTATTAACCCTCACACTATCGAACACCAGTTAGAGTGAAGCCAGGAGTTGGAAAATAGAATACTTGTTATTGGTAAGGCTTAGGGCAGAGAGCCTCCATGTCAGATAGGCCTTTGTGTTGAACCCATTCACTGGGACACAGCCGCTGCCCTGTATCGACTCTGTCTCTTCACATCGGTTCTGGGATCTCAGCCCGCTTCAGTAACAAAACAGGTCAGAGGCCTACAGGCTCAAACTAGGTGTAACCCACGCTTCTGTCCTTATTCCCAGTCTGGGCTGAGAAGCAAGTCCCTTTGTGACACTTGTCTTTGGAGACAGGAAGGAACAGAGACACACCCTAGAGCATTTCTAGATACATCATCAAGTTTCAGCTTACGTGGGGGTGTTTTGATCTTCCACATACTTCAGTACTCCATTGGCCAAAACCAGTGGCTACCTGGCCTGTCCAGTAGGGAGTAATGGCCTCCCACAGGAAGGGGCAGGAGGGAGGGAGGGAGGGAGCAGAGATGTACTTTAGAGGAAAGGAAAGCAAACATTGACTTGGTGACACAGCCAACCCAGGAAGCTAGCGCTTATGTGTGTCTGTCTGTCCGTGTCCGTGTGTGTCTGTGAATACAGTACAGTGCCATGGGAACAGAAACGGTGTTGGTTCCTCTGGAGATGAAGTTATAGGTAGTTGTAGTGAGCTGTACTACCCTCTGACTGAGCCATCTGTCTGGCTGACTTTTTGGGTGACTGCAAATAGATGGGCATGGTTTCCATAGCCCTGGAATAGAGCCAGCAGGCTCTTGCGTAGATCTGTTTCCCTATAGCCACTTGCTTAATCCGTATTAAGTGTAAGTCCATTCAGTCCTCATAAAACTAATTGCTTCCTTGTATTTACCCATTTTCTCTTACCGCTGGTTTGTTTCTCTGTAGTCCTGGACTGTCCTGGAACTCACTCTGTAGAACAGGCTGGCCTCAAATTCACAGAGATCTGTCTCTGCCTCTAAGTGCTGGGATTAAAGGCACGTGCGCCACCACTGCCAGCTTTTAATTTTGCTTTTGATACTTTCTTTTAGTTAGCTGAGAAATTTCCTTAGATTTTCTTGTCTAATTGCCTTTTTTAAAAATTGCATTTATTTGTGTGTGTGCATGCACTTGTGCCAGGATACCAGTGTGGATGTCAGAGGACAGCTTGTTGCAGGAGTTGGTTCTTTCCTGCCGTGTGGATCGGGGGATCCATCAGGCTGGGCAGCAAGCACCCCCAACCGCTGAGCCATCTCATTGGCCCAATGGTTTGGTTTTTGAGATATGGTCTCACACAGTCCAGGCTGACTTAAAATTTGATCTGTAGCAAGGACTGTGAACTCCTGATCCTTCTGCCTCCATTTCCCAGGTGCTAGGATCACACTGTAGTGTTCAGTTTGTGCAGAACTCAGGGTCTTGTGTATGCTTGGCGTGTTCTGTCAACGGAGCGCCACCCTCCACCTCGACACTGGGTTTTGGATGCACATGGACCATTTTACTTTCTGCTCCCTCACCCACCTCTCCATTTGCTGGTTCTTTTCCTTCCCCCAGAGAGCCTCCCATTCTGCTGCTGTGCCACATGTATTCCCTATGGCTTTCTTGTCCCTTCCTCTCCTTTCATGGTCCTTTTTTTTTTTTTTCTTTATGCCTCTACCCTTTGAAGGAGTACAGAAGAGGCGTTTAGGATCCTGACCTCAGGATGTTCAGGGAACTGTTGGTGGACTGGCCAGGCTCTACAGAATTAATCTGAGGAAGGTTGACCTGGCACACTTGGATGCAGAGGAGACAGCTGGCAGCAGGGTAGTAGGCGCTGTGGCGCCCTGGCCAGCTTCACATGTGGGCTTGTATTAGAGACTCCCAGCTTCAACACTTACCCAAAGAGGGATCTGGGGCATCGCCGTTTTTATTTTCTTTCTATAAAATGGGAGTAATCAAACCTGTCCCATAGAGCTATTGTGGTACTTCAATGAAGTAATTATATATTAAAGTGCCCAGCCTACCATGTACCTTGATCTAATTATGTACTGGCTAAAGCATTTTATATGCATGACATCATCTAAACTTCCTGCCCAGAAGATAATGGTGATGCATGCTTGTAATCTCAGCATTTGGGAGGCTAAGGCAGGAGGGTTGCTGTGAGTTTTGGGTCAGACTGAGCCATGGGGTACCAGGGCTCCTATATTAAGGTTCTATCTTAGAAAACCAAAAATAACTAGGTACACATGCTAGTAGTCCCAATACCTGGGAGGCTGAGGCAGAAGGATTGACACAAGTTCCAGGCTAGCCTGTTTCAAAAGAACAAAAAGTAAGGAAAAAAATATAAAAAGAGGAAAGGAGGGAAGGGAGGAAGGAAGGGGTTCCAACTTAGAGATGTTATGTAAAATAGGCATAGGTGGCATTTATTAAGGACTTACTTTTTTATTATTGAATTTTATTTGTGTGCTTATATGCCATAGTGTGTTTGTGGAGGTCAGAGGACAGCTTGAGGGAGTTAGTCCATCTGGCTTGGTGGCAAGTGCCTTTGCCCGCTGAGCCGTCTTGCCGCCCTCAGGAGTGGCCTTCTGTCTTCAACCGTCTAAGCTTCGTGAAAGTTGTTCGTTTGTCCAGTGAGGACTCTGAGAGTCCGAAAAGCAAAGTGACTCAAAGTGACAGAGCTTTTAAGAAATAGCTCCACCTGGCTCCAAGGTGTATGCTTTCCTGTCTTGAATTGCAGCCAGCCCTGGCATTGTGGCAGAGAATCGAAAAGAAAAGGTGGGTGTCTTTCCTTAAGGGGGTACAGAACAGAATGACCAGTACTGAAAACTGGTCAGGACTATGTCCAGGAGAGTTATCCATTTTTATCTTCCTCCCACACCTGTGGTTACTAGACACTTGAACCTGATGGAGATTCTCTTGGGATTTCCCAACACCTCTAGGTGCCTAATTATTATCTGATCAAAGGTAACCCTGATTATCATCTTCAGGCTCTTGCTTCAGGGTTCAACCTAAGGCATCTCTAGTTGCCTCACCCTTAGAAAGATGAGTTAAGACAGTCTCTCTTATAGCTTAGGCTGCCCTTGAACACACTATTTAGCCAAGGCTGGCCTTAAAGCACTGATCCTCCTGCCTCAGCCTCCCCAGTACTGTGATTACAGGGGAGCCCCAGCATACCTGGCCTCATTTTCTTAACTACTGTCTTAGTTTCATTTCTGTGCCTTTGATTAAAAAAAAAATACCCAGAGAAAATGTAGTTTAGGGGAGGAAGGGACTTACTTGACTTATAATTCCAGGTTACAGTCCATCTTTGTAAGGAAACCATAGAGGGAACTGGTTCCCCAGCAGATCCACAATCTAGAGCAGAGAGAAATGAGTGCTCCCGCGCCGCCTGCTTGCTTTCGGCCAGCCTCCTCTACACTGTACAGCACAGGATCCCCTGCCCAGGGAATGGTGCCACCCACAGTGGGCTGAGTCAGATTAGCAGGCAAGACAGTCCCGCTCAGACATACCCACAGGCCAACCTGGTCTGTGCAGCCCCTCCATGGAGATGCGCTTCTTGGATGGTTCTATGCTGTGGCAAGTTGACAGTTAGGACTCAGCCAGCATGGTGACCTGGCATCTTCATGTGTCTTCAGAGCACTCCTTTGCTTCTTGTGCCCTGGTCTACTTTCCAGCCCAGTTTTATTAGTAATGAGCTAGTCTTTTCCAGCAGGGGCATTTCCATAGCAGCCCGTGATAGAAGCGCTAAGCTCAACTCCCAGTGCTTTGCCAAGCAGGAGGAGGTGGTGGCATTCTCTCTGTATACACACTGCTCGCCTGCTTGCCTGACCCCCATAAGACTCCCTGTACAAAGGAGGAGGTTGGGAGCACACTATTGCTTTTTCTGAGAGTCCTTTTGAAGAGGGAGATGTCTGAAGTGCTCCCCTTAATAGACTGATGTGGGAAGCGGTTATATTTGGCCGCCTTTAAAAGCCACTTGGAAAACATTCTCGCCCTCTTATCTGTCACCTTTCACATCTCTCAACAAAGTAACACTAAAACCTAATTTTAGCCCTGATGACATCATTTTCTCATTTTCTGCCTGGAGAAGGGAAAGGGTTTCCCAGAGGAAATCTCCTGGCCCTGAGAGAGCCTTCCTGTTGCTGGACAGCTTGAACCGATGTCTGAGGCTTCCTTATCCATAAAGTTCATCCGGAAAAAATGTTTGACATGGAGTCCTCCATAATCAGATTTGTCAGCTATTAAACAAATGATGTCAGTGGGTGAGGGCTGGGGAGAGATCTTGGTTATGAAAGTGCTTGTCATGCAAGTGTGAGGACCTGAGTTTATCTTCAGGACCTACATTAAAAAACAAAGCGACCCGTACCTTTAAAAAAAAAAAAAGGGCATGATTTTGTGTACTTATAATCCCAGTGCTGGGAGGTGGAGGCAAGCAGATCCCTGGGGCTTGTGGCCAGCTAGCCTCGCTGAATCTGTGAGCTTCAGGTTCGGTGATAAAAAAGATGGAGGGGCTGGAGAGGCAGTTCCGTGGTTAAGAGCACTTTGCTGTGCAGTTATGATGGCCAGAATTTGAATTCAGGTGCCTCTGTAACAAGCCAGGTATCCAACATCCATGTGCTCCCAGGTACATGCACTTGTGCTCTCTCTCTCTCTCTCTCTCTCTCTCTCTCTCTCTCTCTCTCTCTCACACACACACACACACACACACACACACAAAATGAATTTTAAGGTGGACAGTTTCCTTTTGTTTGCTCTTCTTTTTTTCTTTTAAATTTTATTTTATGTGCAGTGGTGGTTTACTTTCATGCTTGTCTGTGTGAGGGTGTTGGTTCCCCTGGAACTAGAGTTGCAACCAGTTGTGAGCTGCCCTGTGGGTGCTGGGAATTGTACCTGGAAGAACAGCCAGCATTCTTTGCCATGGGGCCATCTCTCCAGGCTCCCCGCTCACCCGTCCATCCCCGTTTGTCTATTTTTCAAGGCAGGGTTTCTCTGTTTAGCCTGGCCATCCTAGAATTTGCTCTAGGTTCTAGACCAGGCTGGTCTCAAACTCACAGTGATCCACCTACCTCTGCCTCCCAAGTGCTGGAATTAAAGGTGTGCCACCACTGCCCGGCAAATAAGGTAGATGGTAATAAAAGGTGATACTCTATTTTGACCCCTGGCCCTCTCCACACATAAGCACACACACACATACATACATGCACACATAGTCAGTGGCCTTGTTAAATTGTTAATAATCACCAGTATTCCAGGGAACAGCCTAAGGATCTGCATAGTGCCACACTATAAAATGGCAGTCAGGCAAGGGACTAGAGCTTGGGCTGTGGATGCGCCTCAGCTGGCAGAGTGCTTGCCTGTCATGCACAAAGCCCTGGCTTGGGTCCCAAGAATCACATAAACTGCGTGAAGAGGCACTAGGAAGTTGGAAGCAGGAAGATCCAAAGTTCAGGACCACCCTCGACTGCTTGAGAACCAGTTTCAGACACCGCCCCCGAAGGAAGCAATTCCTGTAGCTTCCTCTAGAGCTAAAGGCCAGGCTGTGGGTGATGGAAGGTTCTAGTTTCTCGGAGCCCAAAGTGTCTGCACCTTAACTGTGTGAATGGCATTGTCAGTAACCTGCACTGGAAAGGAGAGCCACCCCTATGATTTCAGTCTTGAATTAGGGAGGACTTATGGAGAAAATTACACCTCTCCTCTGAGGAGAGGTTGTATCTTGGGAGCCTTTGAGACCGGGTCTCATTATGAAGACCTGAAACTCATTATGGAGACTAGGCTTGCCCTGAACTTGTGGCAATTCAGACTTTGTAGTGCTGCTATTACTAGTGTGGACCCGATCTTTACAAGAAAGATCTTACAGGTGAGGGGAGATTGGATGAACCGTAGAAGGGAGGAAAACAGGGGGCTGGGGAGATGGCTTAGTTAATAAAGTGCTTGGCAGACCCAAGTTTGATTCCCCAGAACCCACTTAAAAAGAAGTTTTAGACGGATGACCCCTGGGGTTCCTTGGCAAGTCAGATCCTGTCTCAATTTAAAAAAAAAAAAAAGGTGGGGCAGATGAAATGGTCCAGCACTTGCTGCCAAGCCTGAAGACTTGATCCCCCAGACTCACGTGATGGATGGAAGAAGAGAATCGTTGACCTCCACACTTGTACCGTGTCATGCATGCCCCCCCACCCAAAGTAAGCCTAATTTCTGAAAAGTAAAAAGGTGCATGGTGCCTGGAGAATGCTGGCTGACTATTCTCTGGCTTCCACACCCGTGCACATGCGTGTATGGGACACATGAACACACTGGGGGAGGAAAGTTGGGAGGAGAGGGCAGAGATTCTCCATAAAAACCCAGCTGTTGGGCTTGTAGATTGTTGAAGAGAAATAACAGTGCAGTGTCTGCCTGTCTCTGTGTTGGACGGTGTTAAAGGAAGCATTTTATCGGCTTATAAATATTTACAGAACCCCTCTGTATATAGAAGTGCTTAGGTGCAGACTTCCTTTTGTACTTGAGTTCTCAAGTGGGCGGACTGTCCTGCATAAGACCTTTTCCTGGGCTGGGCGCCCTCCCTTCTAGACTAGGAAGGAGTGGGGGAGTAGTGGGGGATTAGACTGGAGGAGAAAGTCCTGCCTAAGAGCACCCCAGGGGCCATGGCTAGGCAGCTTCTGTTTCCAGGAGGTGACTCATGATCCCACTGAGAATTGAAATGAGGCCGGCAGGGGCTGTTGAGGATCAGGAAAAGAATGTCACCACCTCCATCCATCAAGAGCTGGCAGCACACCTCAGGCATCGGTCCAGCCATCAGAGCCCCGATTCTTCCAGAGTTAATCCAGGTCTGATGGCCAAATAATCCTGCTTCGCTGTTGCTCAACGGGAACCATTAATACTGACTTCAGTCTTTCCATGCTGCGTCTACCGAGTGTAGATTTTTACCTCTGCTTGCCCCCCTTCTCATATCTACTCTATTAGAGAAAAGTTTTAAGAACAATCCTGGGCTGGAGAGTGGTAGAGCATTCATCTAGCATGCTCAAGATCTCAGGCTCACATCTCAGTCCTACAAAAATGAATTTATTAACTGATTAAAGGATATAGACTGAGGGTTTTTTGTTTGCTTGATTTAATTGTAAAGAATTTTGTTGTTTCTGTTCAGATAAACTCCCACTGGGTAGCCCTGGCTAGCCTGGAACTTCGTATGTTGACCAGGTGGCCTCAAAGTCACAGAGATCCACCTCCCTCTGCCTCCTGAGTGCTGGGATTAAAGGCGTGCGCCACCACATCCAGCTAAGTGTTTACTTTTATTCCTGTACAAATGTGTATTTTGTGTGTGTGAATGGCAAATGTTTGTGGGTGCCCCGGAAACCAGAAGAGGGCATCAGATCACCCTTTTTTCCATTTTTCATGTATTTGGTGTGTATGTTTCCATGTATGGGGGGGCACATGTATGTGTGGGTACTTCATGTGCATGGGTTCTGGAGCTGGAGTTACAGGTGGTTTTGAGCTGTCCGTGTTGATGCCGGAAACATAAATTAAGTGCTCTTACCCACTGAGCCACTCCAGCTCCCTTGTTCCCTTTTGTTTTGTTTCATGATAGGGTCTCCTTATGTCACCTGAACTGTTGCACTCCATCTTCCTGCTTGAGTTTTCCAGATGCTGGAACTATAGGCATGGACTGCTACACCAGGCCACTTTGGTACAGGTTCGCATGTAGCCCAAGTTGACCTCCAACTCACCGTGCAGCCAACTGACCCTTGCAAGTTGTTCTCTGACCTCCACGTGTGTGCTGAACTTTATTTTCCTGCTCTCACCTCCCGAGTGCTGGGATTATAGGCAGATGTCACTATGCCCAACTACTTTGTATTTTTTGATAGTTTCCTGGAGATGACAAGCTATGCCTGAATTAACGAGGCCCCTGGCTAACTTTCTCTGTGCCCTGTCTAAGATGTCTGTGTTGGAACACCCTCTTCTCTGGACTACACCCCTTATTTTCCTTTTATCCCCTTTTCTCATGTGTGGATATTCATGTGTCCATGTGTGGGGCCACGTGTGTAGGGAACGTGTGTACGAATGCTCAGGGTTCCAAGCTTTCCTGTGGAGGCCTGAGAATGATGCTGGGAATCATTCTCAACCATTCTTCCACTTTCTACATCAAGGCTGATTTTCATTAAACCCAGAGCTGGCCTATGTGGCTAGTCTTATTAGCCAGCTTGCTCTGGGGATTCCGTCTCCTCCTTTTGGGGCTAGAATTACAGGCCAGCTGCCGCACCCATCTGTCATTTATGTGGTATTAGTGATGGTTGCCTGGCAAGCAGTTAACTGCTGAGCCATCTCCCCAGCCCCTGACCCTCTTACCTTCTTTGGCTGAAAATCCTGGGAAGTAAGAATATCATGGACGAGATAGTGAGAACCCTGGAGACAAATTCCCCTGCAAGGAGCCGGGCCAGTGCTGCCTGTGGACTTTGGTGGTATACTATCATACTATTATAAACAAAATTGTTTTTTTAATGCTGTATTACATTTATTTGTGTGTGTATGTTTGTCAGTACACATGTGCCACAGCGTGTATATGGATGGAAGTCAGAGGGCAACTTGAATGAGTCAATTCTTTTTTTTTTTTTTTTTGAGACAGGGTTTCTCTGCAGCTTTGGAGTCAGTCCTGGAACTAGCTCTTGCAGACCAGGCTGGTCTCGAACTCACAGAGATCCGCCTGCCTCTGCCTCCCGAGTGCTAGGATTAAAGGCGTGCGCCATCACTGCCCGGCATGAGTCAATTCTTTACCTTTATCCTTTGGATCCCAGAGATTGAACTCAGGTTCTCAGGCTTGGCAGCAAGTGCCTTTACCCTCTGAGCCCCATCTCATCAGCCCACCAACTAAGTTTTCTGGTTTTTTTTTTTTTCCTATAGTCAGCCACATGGAGAGTCTAAACTCCCCTGTATCATGCCCTCATTGCAGGATACCCAAAATGTGATTTGGTTCATAGTCTCCTAGGAAGAAGAAGCTCTAAGCAAACATCTGGGGGACTAGCTGAGAGGATGCCCTGTTTCATGGCCCCTCCTGAACAGTCAGTGACCTGTTGCCCTATTCAGCAAGGTCTTCACCCCCAAAGAGCACCCCTGGGTGCTGCTGGCACCTGCTTCCAGCTTCCTTCCTTTCTGAAGACCCTTAGTTGAGGCAAGACAGCCAGCCCCTCAACCAGCTCCTTCTGTGTCAGCTGCCAAACCAACTTGAAAACTGCCTATGCTTAGGGTTTTGAGGCATTTGAAAAGTTAAGGCCGAACTTCTTGAGCCTTCTCAGCATCCTGCCTGCTTCCCTTATCTTATTCAAATATTCTAATTGATACTCACACTTCTCCCCAGCACATCACCCCAGCACCTCACTGACAGAACAGACCTTTACCTGAGGGCCTCATTATACTTGATGCCTGTACAGTGGGCCGAAAATACCTCCCCGATACCTGCTCAACATCCCGGGCTTCCGAATGACAAACAAATAATTGGGTGAAACAAACCCTGGGTGCTAGCTGCTGCCATTGGTGTCACAGCACGGAAGAGTCTGTGGCAATAACAGTCACGGTGCTGCCTGGCTCGTGTCAGAGCTTACCTTTGAACAGTGGGTTGCACTGACACTGGAGAATGACAGCTTTAGAAATGGCTTGCTAGTTACCTCAGTGAGGGAGCCCTCTCATGTGGAGTATGACAAGCGGCTGTCATTTCCACACAGTTGAACAACTGACATTCCAAGATGAGGAAGGAGGGAGGCTGTGGGCGGCTGTGTTTGACGGCAGGTGAGGTGGGACTGTGGGAGAGGGGTCCCAGATGCTGGTGATCATTGCGTTGGTGGCAGAGGCCATCCTTAGGCACACACTCTCACACCCGCCTCTACACATACATTATTCTCTTTCCCCGTCTGTATCCCTGTTCTCACAGCTATGAACAATTCCATGCTTGAACTACTATGACAAGCACAGCTTGAGGGCGGGCAGTTACTTTGGCTCACAGTTCGAGGGTACCATCCAGTGTGGCGGGAAGTCGTGGCGACAGGAGTGCGTGGCAGCTGGTCACATGGCATCCACAATCAGGGAGCAGAGAGAGATGGATGCTGGTGCTCAGCTCACTTTGCCCTTTCTGTAAACCAACAACCCCATGGCATGGTACTGCCAATATTCGGGGTTGATAGATAGTCTCACCTCAGTTAATCCAGTCTAGAAACTCCCTCACAGATAGGCACAGAGGTTTGTCCCCTAAGTGAGCCTAGGTGCTTCCAAGTAGACAGTCAGTATTAACTATCGGGCTGTCTTTCTCTCTTGGGGTCGTCTCAATTAATAATTGAGGGATGATGAAGGATGGCTGAGATCCTCCCAGCATGCTTAGACGAGACAGTTTGTCATTCAGGCCTGTGTCTCGTTCATGATGAGTCGCTGCTTCACTAGTTTAAAATACTTGGTCTCAAAGAATACAGGAAAGGTGCTGATGATGGTTCAGCTAATCAAAGTGTCCCCTGTGCAAGCCTGGTGGCCTGAGTTTAATCCCTAGAACTAAATTAAAGGTGGAAGCAGAGAACTGACTCCATCAATTGCCCTTTGTCCTTGATACACCCATAGCATGTGCCCATCTTCAAGTCATGCAGTAATAATAAATAACAATAGAATACTGCCAAGGCACAGTTTCCACTAATGAGGACCTCACCATTAAAAGGAACCCCTGATGTAACTGAAAATGACTTTGAATCTTTGACTGCCCTGCCTCTCCCTCTGGAGCACTGGGATTATGGGCTTGCATCATCACACCCAGTTTGTGTGGTGCTGGGGATGGAACACAAGGCTTCCTGCTTGTTAGCCAAGCCAATTCAGCTACACCCCCAGCCCAGCACTGCAGTTCTTTGTTCGTTTGTTTTAATGATCAGACCATCCACAGAATCACCTTGTGAAAGCCAGACTATTCGGAACAACAAATAGGGTCTATTCATTGTCATGCGTTTTTGTAGTTAGGTTAAAGTACTGGATGTGAACTCTCCCAAAGCCTGGGCTTTCAGTGAGGGAGAAGACAAGCCCTGGGGCTAGGGAGGTGCCTCTGTGGGTAAAAAGCTTGCTTCAAGTGTGTGAGGACTTGAGTTTGCATCCCCAGAACCAAGTAAAGCCAAGTGCACTTGTGCACATCTGTAATCCCAGCATTCCTGTAGCAAGATGGGAAGAGGCAATGGGAGAAGCCCCCAGGAGCTTGCAGGCCAGCTGGTCTGGCATAGGCAGTGGCTACGGTAAGAGACTGTCTCAAACAGGACAGAAGGTGGGGAAACACACCTGGGGTTATCCTCTGACCACCTCACATTCCATGTGCCTGGCATGCATACACTGGTACTTACACACGAACAGAACACATACATGTATATATCTCTCACCCACAAAGACATCAGTTGTGTCGAATCTGCTGGGAGTGATACTTAAAGGAGTGACACAGTCTTCCTTGCAGATATGGCTTTCCAAACCTAGTTCCATCAGGCCTAATAAAGAACCCTACTCAAGTGCAGGGTGGTTGGCATGCTGAGCCCACAGTAAGGGCCACACTCGGGGAGGAGAGGGAGACAGTGTTATGCTTTGCTTATTCTCTGGATGGCTCTTCAGAGACAGGCTGTTCTGCTCATTTCCACATTGGCAGGCGCTGCGCTGTGTGAAAGGTTAGCACAACACGGGACACACACCCTGAGCAAATGGGCCATGATGACCAGTAACTGTTTTGCAAACAAAGCACTTCCCTGTGCTAATTCAACACTGGACAGGTTAGTGGACAGCCATGACTTCAGATAACTGATCCTCCCATGCAATGTTTTGCCAAGTTTAAGGCTGTAAAAATATAGGTTGAGTTTTTCTCCCAATATATAAGTAACAAAGAAGTTTTGGCAAGTCATCTGATGGTTTGATACAGAGTCTCGCTTTATAATTCAAGCTTGCCTGGAAGTCACAATCCTCCTGCCTCAGCAATTGTGTGCTGGTATTACAGTTTTGTACCACTGCACACCACTAACAGGAAACCCTTTTAGATGTTCTTCAAAAATAGATACCATCCAAGGCTCAGTTTGTTAAAAGCAGTGGCCCTTGATCTAGTTATGTGGCTCACTTAGTAGAGTCTTGCCCATCATGCGGGGAGCCCTAGGTTCCATCGCCAGCATTCCGTGAAGCCAGAAGTACAGGCAGTACTTGGGAAGTGGAGGCAGGAAGAATAGAAGTTCAGGGTTAGCTTTGACTATATAAAGAATTTAGAGGCCAGCCTGAGCTGTATGAGACCTTAATCTCAAAAACTAAAGAGTAAAGAGACTGGAGTGATGGCTTAATGGTTAAGAGCACTGACTGGTCTTACTGATGGCAGTGACCTGGGTTTAGTCCCCAGCACTCACATTTCAATGTACAACAATCTGTAATTCCAGTTCCAGAGACCCAGTGCTCTCTTCCAGATTCTATGGGCACTGCATGCTCATAGTGTACAAACATACATTCAGGCAAAACAACGCATACGTGTAAAATAAAAAAGTAGTTTTAGTTAAATAGTAAAGGTTAAAATGGTAAGTCTCAGATGCAAGCTATGTCCGAGGAGTCTAGAGGAGAACTTGCCAGCTTGGATAAATAGCAAGTCACCATGTAGTAATGACATTTCTGGTTCCCCAGAGCATCCCAAGACTGTCACGTGTCCTGTCTTTCCCAATTTAACTATCAGAACTGAATATCAGCTAAATATGTGTAAAATGTATGTATATGATAATTAAAGACAACAAATTCAGTCTTATCAGCAACAGAAGCTTCTAAAAAGCCAGACTTTGCAACTCCTGATCCTATTGCCCCTCACTCCCAAGTGCTGCCATGGCACAGGTGTGCACCACACCTCTGGCCCCATTCCTACACATTAGGATTTTGGCACAATTACGTTTACGTGATAGAAAGAGGTAGATGGGGACCAGGGTGGTGGCCCAGTGGGTGAAAGAGATTGCCACAAAAGTCTAGAGATCTTAGTTTGATCCCTGCAAGCCAAGGTAGAGGGGGGAGTAACCCTTCAAGGTTATCCTCTGACCTCCACACAGGTGTGATCACACATCTATCTTCTTCTCTTCCTCCCTCTCTCGTTCTCTGTCTCTTTGTCTCTCTTGACACACACATAAATAATGAGAGGAAGGGAGGATTGGGGAAAAGAAGAAAGAGGAAGGAAGAAGATGGTTGATGCCTACCATTTCGTCGCTGTGTTTTCGGTGTGCAACTGCTTTTAAGACCCTTTCTCACATGACAACTTGCTGCTGTCGCACCAGCAAATACATGGCGTTATTTGTAGTAGCAACGTCTGTCCTCCTGCTAAGTTCCTTACTCCTGGTACATTTCACTTGATCTGTCCTCATCCCAGATATCCGGGTATGAACAAGGTACATACATATGTTGTCAGTCTTGATCCAGAGTGCTGCACCTTCTCCCTAGACTCCTGTTTTTAATCTATCTGTCTGTCTGTCTGTCTATCTATCTTTGGGATTGGCTCTCACGTAGCCCAGGCTAGCCTGAACTCCTGATCCTCTTCCTCACAAGTACTGGGACTACAGATGTACATCACCATGCCTGCCTTTGTTTCTCAAACTAAAGGACAAAATGTCTCTTAAAAATTAGAGTGCAGATAGAGAAACACATCAAATGAGTCTCCAGCTATCCATATCCAGCTGTCTGTCTGTCTGTCGTCCGTCTGTCTAGAGCTTTCAGGACCTACCCTGCTTGTTCATAATCTTTAGTTCCATATGAGATTGAGCTTCCTGGTTGGTTATGCCTGGGTTTTGTTTTATTTGTTTGATGGGGTATCGCTGTTGAGCCAGTTTTAATCTTAAGAAATGCTGCCTAGGAGTTTTCAAACCTTAAATGACAGTCATTTTGGAGGTACCCTTACCACAGTGCCTTCCCCAGTACTCTAGTCAATCTACTGCCAAGTACCAACCGCAGTACTGATGCGTCCATCAGCTTTGCTTCCTTTCTGCCCTCGGGTTGTTGAATGTCCCCATAGAAAAGGGATTACTGAGCTGAGGATTGCGCCAACCTTAGCTGAACTCTTCCCTGGATACCCCCTCCACCCCGTGTGTGTGTGTGTGTGTGTGTGTGTGTGTGTGTGTGTGTGTGTGTGTGTGTGTTTGTGTTGTGCTTAAGATGGATTCCAGGACCTCAGGCATGCTAGACCCGTGTTCTGTCACTAAGCCATACCTCCAGCCACCCTCTCACTGAGTGATGGGTCTAGATAAGTACAGTAGATAAGTACCACTCCACTATCTCCCCAATCCCTCGCTGGTGGGTTCCAGGCAGGTGCTCTACCTCTGAACCACACCCCAGCCCCTCACTGGGGGACTCTAGGCAGGGGCTCTACCACTGAGCCACACCCCAGCCCCTCACTGGGGGATTCTAGGCAGGTGCTCTACCCCTGAGCCACACCCCAGCCCTCACTGGAAGATTCTAGACAGGTGCTCTACCTCTGAGTCACACCCCAGCCCCTCACTGGGGGACTCTAGGCAGGAGCTCTACCACTGAGCCACACCCCAGCCCCTCACTGGGGATTCTAGGCAGGGGCTCTACCACTGAGCCACACCCCAGCCCCTCACTGGGGGATTCTAGGCAGGG